>JAMPIV010022539.1:600000-827500 GCA_024509875.1 Oreohelix idahoensis
GTGTTATAGCAAAGTTTAAAAAGATGTACAAGAAGGAAGTCATGCGTCGTTTATTGTTGGCTGAAGATGAAGAAAGTGTGGTGGCGTTTTCCAAAAAGCTTAATCTCAAAGACTGCTGATATATGTTAGCTGATGCTTGGACCACTCTGTCACAAGATAATCTCAACAAGGCTTGGAATAGATTGCTTGGGAAAAAAGGAGGAAATGAAACTACTGTAGTGGACACAAATGATGATTGTATAAATGAAGTTGTGGAACTGTCTCAAGCAATGCCCGGATTTTCGGCCTGTGACAAAGATGATGCACACATGTGGCTAGAAGATGATAATGATTCTGGTTTTCAGTTTTTGAATGACGAAGAAATTTTGTCTTTTCTGCAAGAAGAAAACCAAATACATGTAGTGACCGATGATGAAGACTCCTCAGAAGTACATGATGTACTTGTAGATTATGAAGAAAACCCAAAACGTCGACCAAGTCCTGAAGAGGCCTTTATAGCACTAGAAACAGCGATGGCTTGGTACGAGCGAGAAGATGACAGCTGTGCTACACAGCTTCTGCTGTTGAAGAGAATGCGGGACTTAGCAGCCAAAAGGAGACTATCCAGTTTGGTGCAAAAGAGGATTCCTCATTATTTTAAATAGTGGGTTACATCTGTACAAGTACATGTATACGTAAGTTGCGCCTGGTTTTGAATCATTTGTAATGTTATTTTGAAAACATTTCTCTTTCTTAAAAAAAATAATTAATACAAGTAGTACATGCACTGCAGTGTAATGAAAGATTTTGGTGATACATTGTGGGTATTATTATTACAGTACAAGTAAATAGGTTTTATAGTGTAATTTCCTTGTGATGGTTAATTATTTTTAGAACTATGTGTACATGTAACTCGATACATTGTGTAATCCAATTATCCGAACATTTGATTATCCGAACGATGCTCGGTCCCATGGGGTTCGGATAAATGGAGTTCTACTGTATATTTGAAACTTCACCAGTGACTCATTTAAGATAGTCTTATAGAGTGTTAAATGTGTGTGAGTGTCACAGTGTTGTCAAGTGTGGTGGAATAAATTAAATTGTTTTTCTGTCTGTTGTTGTTGTGACTTACACTTCATCGTATACATACCCTAGACATTTAACGTAGTCATCACAATATTCCAGAATAATTCTGACTGAGGTATAATGTGGTAGCAAGTAAGGTTATCTGTAAAACACTACACCTATTAGATACAGATACCTTCACAGCTGATCTCAGTCAGTACACTAAGTCCCCTATAAATATTTATAACATCCCACTTTACCACATATATTGGGGTCTCGCTCCCGGGATTTTGAATCTTTCCCTATTAAAAAATATTGGGGGTAATTCACTTCAGGGAATAATAGAAATTAAAAAGGTATCCTTGGGTGAAAATAAATAACGTTGAGCTCTCAGTGCCTGTGGTGTCTTTGGATAAGTAATATCAGATTGTATTGTTTAGCTAGACATTATATAAATTTACCTGTTAGAAAATGGCGGACCTGGCCAAATTTCGATCTGCTGCTGTACAGACTGCGAAAGAGTTAGGAATGGACGGGCAAATTATGATTGCTTATGTCACTGCTGAATGTGACAAATATATTGAACGGGAAGAAAGAAGATTAGAAAAAGAGGCTGAAAGAAAATTAGAGGCTGAAAAAGAGTTTAAGAGGTTGCAGATTGAGGCTGAGGCTAAGAAATTGGAGGCAGAAAGAGAAGAGAAGAAATTAGCTGCAGAAAGAGAAGAGAAGAAATTAGCTGCAGAAAGAGAAGAGAAGAAATTAGCTGCAGAAAGAGAGGAAAGAAGATTGACTGCAGAGAGGGAAGCAGAAAAGGAGGAGAAGAGATTACAAAGGGAACATGAGTTACGACTAAGGGAGTTTGAGTTTCAAGGCCATGCTCCTGAAATGGTGCCAGTCCCTTTACCTCTGATGCCACTGCTAGCCAGGGAGCCTCAACCTCAGCTATGAATTTTCATTAAGATCATTTTGTTGAGAAAGACGATGATATTGAGAGCTATCTAAATAGATATGAACTATTAGCTACCACATATGGGTTAGAGAGAGAAAGGTGGAGCTTAAAGTTATCTCAAGGGCTTCGTGGGGCAGCTTATGAAGTTTTTGCCAAAATGAGCAGAGGTGATCAGGAAAATTATGACATGCTAAAGCAGGCTCTTTTGTTAAGATATGAAAAGAATGCAGAATTTTATAGGAAAAAAATTTAGGAATGCTAAACTACTGTCAGGTGAAACCTATCACCAGTTCTCTGCACGGTTAGAGACATACTTGGAGAAATGGACTTCTCTGGGGAAAACCCAAGATCTTAAGGAAATGGTCCTTATAGAACAATTAAGAGAGTCCATGGCTCCAGACCTGAGAAAGTTTCTCATGGAACAAGGTGCAGAGAGGCTGGGTGAGTTGCTAAATGTTGCTGAAAGGTATCAAGCGGCTCAGGCAGAGGTATCAGGTAACAAAAAGAAACAGGTGGAAAATTTTAGGGCACCACAGAACTTTAATAAATTTGATCCTAGAGATCAAAACAAAGGTAAGCACCAATTTGATAGGCCACGGTATGACAATAAAAATAAAACCCCACAATTCGATGAAAGGAAATATGAGGAAAGAAAATCTTTCAACCAAAGAAGGAGGTGGTGTAAAAATTGCCAGATGGACAATCATGACACTGACCATTGTAGAAGGAAACCTGTGTATATGGCCACCCTTCAGGTCAGGTCGACCTCAAGACAGGAGGAGGATATTATGTTAGATACCACTCCAGAAGAGATGAGGAAGGCACAGGCTGGGGATAAGACCCTCAAGCCTTGTTTCAGGAAATTGTCAACTTGTCATACAACTCCAGGCAAGGGAGATTTTTACATGAAAAACAAGTTGATTTACAGGAAGGCCGGAACTAGATCCCATGGTCACGGACAGTTGGTTCTTCCAAAGAGATATAGGGCAGACTTAATAAGGAGCCTACATGTGAAACAAGATGGGGACCATGAGAAAATTGGTACCATCATCCAAAAGGTGGCTCACAATTATTATTGGCCCAAAGCAAGATGGGACATTGAGAATTTTGTAGAAAGGTGTAGCATAGCACATGAGGGAACACCCACAAGTGGGAACATGGATCAGGACCTGGACACGCCACGGGGCAACCGTAGGCCTGACAATAGAAAGGAAAATAAATTTGACAAAGTGGACCAAACGGAATAGGAAGCCCTTTTTCACGGACAAGCTTCACTTAACTGTTTTACAATGGCCACTATGCAGAGAGTGCAAAAAGATGTCTTACCCCAGGATAAGCCGAAAATCCCTCAATCGGACTTATGTAAACTGGAGGAAGAAGATGTAGAGAGGAAATCTCTCATCAAGAATTTTAAGTGGGGAGAAAGCCCCAAAAGAAAAATTGGAACGGTCGTTTTGTGCATGATACTTCTGGGAAGAAAAATGATCACTATAGAGCTTCGAGTGGAGTAGACCATACCGGTGCATGGACAAATAGGTCCACAAAATTAAAGGTCCATATGTAACGCTGTTAAGAACGTGGACTGATGAAAAGGCAGAGGAAAATATTACATCCTCATACCAATATGTGAATGAGCTGACCACTCGTTTAAAAACTGGCTGGAAACTTGCCAATGAAAATTTGAGACAAGCCAGAAAAAATACATGCTGCTTACTATAACAGGAAAGCTAAAGACAGAGATTTGGCTGTGGGAGAGAAGGTACTGCTTCTTCTGCCCGGTAGTCAGAATAAGTTACAAATTGGATGGCAAGGTCCATATACAGTTCTAGAGAAGGTGTCTAGAACCAATTATAAGATAGATAAGAAGGGGAAAGAAAAAATCTATCATGTGAATCTCCTGAAGAAATATTTGGAAAGAGAAAATCAGGAAGAGACACACTTGTTGACCATGTCCATTGCCATGGAGATGAAAAAGGAACCACTTTCATCATTTGAATATCCATTACACCCCTGTGAGACAGCGGCACAGGTGAAAATTAGTACACACTTAACGAAAGAGCAAAAGAAGAGAGTACAACAGGTTCTAGATAATCATGCAGAGGTGTTAACAGACCGACCGGGGCATACAAACTTATTGGAATATGATATGAAACTGATAGACCCCACACCTGTCTGTATGAAACCCTATTCGATTCCTTTTGCTAAGGAGAAAGCTTTGAAGGAAGAGATAGACTATTTGTTGAAGGAAGGAATTATTTCACACAGTGAATCTTCGTATAGTTCCGGTGTTGTACTCTTAAGGAAGCCCTCTGGAGAACATAGACTCTGTATAGATTACAGGAGACTGAATGCTATTACAGAAGGACAGATGGATCCATTGCAGGATACAAATCAGTTGTTTGCCAGGCTAAATAAAGCTAAATATTTCTCAAAAGTGGACCTGAGTAAAGGATACTATCAGATTCCAGTAAAGCCTGAGGTTAGACCATACCTAGCTTTTAGTACCTCAGAAGGACACTATGAGTTTAATAGATTGCCATTTGGATTGAAGAATGCACCTAGTGTCTTCTCTAGAATGATGAGAAAATTATTGGACCCTCTGAATAATCCATGTATCACAAATTTCATGGATGATATCCTTATAGCAACAGAAACATTTGAGGAACACATTGACTCTCTGAATATGCTGTTTAATCGACTTAGGGAAGCAAATTTAACAGCCCGACCAACCAAATGTTGCGTTGGATGTAAAGAATTAGAATTCTTGGGACACACAGTTTATCAGGGAAACATGACCCCTGACCCAAAGAATTTAGAGAAACTAAAGAAAGCCCCGAGACCACAAACCAAGAAAGACGTGAGATCCTTTGTCTCATTATGTGGTTTCTACCAAAAGTATATCAAAAACTTTAATTCCATATGTGCACCGTTAACTGATTTGACACGTAAGGGAAATCCAGATCGAATTACATGGACACCACAATGTGAAATGGCTTACCAAGAATTGAAGGAAAAGCTCACAAGTAATCCTATTTTTAAATTACCTGACTTAGGTCAAGAATTCATAGTAAGAACGGATGCCAGTAATATTGGGTTAGGTGCGACTCTGCTACAGAAATCAGATGCATTGGATGGGGAATTAAGCCCAGTGGCATGTGCTAGCAGAAAGTTGAATAAAGCTGAAACCAATTACTCAACTAGCGAAAAAGAATGTCTTGCAGTAATATGGGCGATAAAGAAATTCAATATTTATCTGTATGGGAAGGAATTTAAGTTGCAAACGGATCACAAACCCTTGTCGTTTCTAGCGCAGGCTAGACATGGAAATTCTAGATTACTCCGTTGGTCATTACTGATGCAGCCATATGAGTTTAGCATAGAGTATATAAGTGGAAAAACAAATTTGGGAGCGGATTTTTTAAGCCGCCATCCGTGTGATGAGAATCACCCTAAGCCCCAGGAATAATACTAAATTTCTCTATGCGTATATAGAATTATAGACTGACATATAACGTCTGTTTTAAGTGGGGAGAATTTGTCGTGTGAAATTCTAATCCACATATATAAATTAAAAAGTAAATGTAAAGCTTAACAAATAACTTCAATAAAAGGAAAGAAGAATGGTAAAGAACAGTGCTGTCACAATGACTGTACTCGAAATCCCCCTTGTTTTCTACTTCGTCTGCAAATTGTAACGTTTCACGTTGATAGTAAAAGCCTACTGCAGCATACACGCTTTCTACGATAAAACGTGTACTGCATTTCTAAGAAAAACCTTGAGATACGCAAGCTGACCTATATTTAATATTCTTTTCATGTCATTTTATACACTAAGTTACCATAAACGAAAGACAGATGGAATTAGGATAGAGAGAAGGGAGGGCTGAAAGCAGGAATGCATACAACACTAAACACGCGTCTCGCTATACAATTAAAACCATCACGCGTGTAAGGCCACAAGCACTAGCTTTTTTCAAATCGACAGTGATAAAAAACACTACCCATACGAGAGTTAGGTTTAAAAAACTTACAAAACGCTTATTAGGAAACATGACATTCTACTGTTTTATGTCTGAAATCCTGACATTAGTATGACAGTACAGCAGACACCATAAAGTTTGGAAGTGAGGAGGTGGCAACAGCACGACTATCCTAGAAGAAAATGCATATTTTGAACGCAGCCACTTAGCTCCTTTAAATTTGTATTTTTGGGTTCCTTAGGACTTGCTGACAAAGAATATGTTAAACGTTACGCAAATAGTCTAGGAATTAATAAATTATAGCCAAAAGAAATAGTGAGGGTGTCAGACAACCCCAAAATCAGAATCGCTCAGTGGCAGATTTTGACACCACCATTGTACGGGAAATAGGTCCCCATGTTAAATCCTATTTGATTGGAGCGCAGTAAATGTAAGGCTAAACACGATTAGTCGGGCTATAAATAATAATTCTTTGTTGTTAGGGAAACGTGAGTAGGAGTACTTTTTTTGGGAAAAACTGTGTAAACATGGCTCGATTGGTTAGACCCGCCAATATAGGCAATTTGGAGCGTCAGGTCAGTACCACATTTTCAAATAAACTTTCTAAAGCAACAGTGCGTTGAGATTCAGCTTATATTTTTCTAAATAAAAGCCTGAGACAGTGGCAGGTCGGATTTTGTGCCTATTCATTGCCAGTTAACGTAATTCTGTATTATTTCCATGAATTGTGGTAAGCTTGAAATATTTGATATCTTTTTAATGAAAATTGAATGTAAATTGATAATTTATGTCTGTATATGTGTGTGGTTCAGTAGCGAACATGAGGCAAAGCCTATATAGTGCTCCAACCTGAACAGAAGGTGTCGGAGGAAAGTAAAACTACATGGAATTGCCAAACAGTACACTGACACCTATCTTATTGACTAGAAAGAAATAATGCTGGAATTGCAGAGGCGTAGTAACCATTAGGGAGGAGTATACTGATGTCAATTGTTTCAGATGAAGATAGCAATTGGCCTACCGCTCTGAACTCAGTGTTTGTTATGTATTGTGTTCAGTCTGGAATTAGATTATAAATTAGTTATGAAGTAGGAGGTACAACCTTCTTGTTTCAGGGACTGTGGTCCTAAAGTTATTGAGCAGCACCTGGTCTGAGCTTTGCTGAATCTGGAGGCTGACAGCATACTCCTGGGTCCAGATAGCGACTAGTGAGGTGTCTCCAGAACACAGGGGAGCAATCGAGCAGAGGAGTCTTTTCCTGCCGTCATCACGAAAGTTAAGCCTCTGTGGCCAGTGGAGCTCAACATTATGTGTCCCCTCAAAAATGCACATTTTAGTAAAAAAGAGGGACAATACCTTGTTTAAATTGACAGGAACTGTGAACTTTTCCCCCATACTATTTCCCAGATAAACAAACACTTGAAGTCATGATGACAAATAATAACATAGCTTGAAAAAACAAAACCAGTATTACCTCATAGTACTACTACACAACTGACACACATAGGATAATATTAATAAAATATGTCACTACAAGATTCATGTTTATAAATTATGTATATATAAATTGTGATTACAATTAATTGTGATTCCTGGTTCACTTTGTAGTTGAATCAGGATATATATTAGTGAAAGTAATTCTTCTTCTTCTTCTTCTTCGTTCGTCCTGAAATGGACGGTGGTTGCGTTGTGTCTGTTTGCGCCTAAGCTGTGATATCTGCACCTTTCGGTCGACACATCCGACTTCTGCACGGCATTTTTTAAGGACCGGGTTTGCCTTCCCATTTCGATCCATGCTCACTCAGCCAGCCTGCACTGCTGCAGACTGTTTCCAGGACCACCACGTGGAGGTGGAGCACGGTCTTGACCAGCTCTGGTTCGCTGGTCCTGACGCAGGCAGTCAAGCTATGAGTCACTGACTGCATTCACTATTGCTGCATCTTGGGGTCCTAGTGAAAGTAATTAATACATATATATTTGAAACTTTACCAGTGACTCATTTAAGATAGTCTTATAGAGTGTTAAATGTGTGTGAGTGTCACAGTGTTGTCAAGTGTGGTGGAATAAATTAAATTGTTTATCTGTCTGTTGTTGTTGTGACTTACACTTCATCGTATACATACCCTAGACATTTAACGTAGTCATCACAATATTCCAGAATAATTCTGACTGAGGTATAATGTGGTAGCAAGTAAGGTTATCTGTAAAACACTACACCTATTAGATACAGATACCTTCACAGCTGATCTCAGTCAGTACACTAAGTCCCCTATAAATATTTATAACATCCCACTTTACCACATGTGTATTCATCATTCTCCCCGCTGGCGATGGATAGGACGCTTATGGAGGAATCGTGCTGAGAGCATTACAAGGTTGTCTTTGTTCTGGAATCTCCATAGTTAGAGAGGAAGAGAAAAAGGTAAAGGTAAAGGATCCCATTACACCCCCATTGAGGCATATTGGGAATATGGTGTAAGGCCCATATTTTATTGACCATCGGCACACTAGGGGTGATGTGGTCAGCATCATGCCAGCCGTCTTAACCTTCCCAGAGTTGTTCTGGTACCCAATTCATGAGGCTGGGTCGACCCCGGAGCCGTTTGCGGTCTAAAAAATATCACCTCAACTGGGGATCGAACCATGGACCACCGAGCTAGAAAGCCAGGGCACTAACCACTGCGCTACCGCGGCTTCCAAGAGAGGAAGAAGGTGGCCGAAAACACATTGTGAAGTGGAGACAGAGTTGGCAATGACAAAGAAGATATGGAAAATTCGGCACGGCACGGCACAATCTTGCACACATTTGTTAAAGGCCTTTGCTCCTTGGGGACCTGAGGAACCAGAATGACGGTGACCATTGTCCCCGTCATCTGGTCTTCACTGACACTATAATATGAGTAATAGTTTAGTGTATCCAGTTCTCTTCTTCACTTTTTTTACTATAATACGAGTGATAGTTTAGTATATCCAGTTCTCTTCTTCACTTTGGTACTGTAATACGAGTGATAGTTTAGTATATCCAGTTCTCTTCTTCACTTTTTTTACTATAATACGAGTGATAGTTTAGTATATCCAGTTATATTCCTCAATTGTTACTGTAATACGAGTAATGATTTAGTATATCCAGTTCACTTCTTTACTTTGTTACTATAAAACGAGTGGTAGTTTAGTATATCCAGTTCTATTCCTGACTTGTTACTATAATACAAGTGATGGTTTAGAATATCCAGTTCTATTCCTGACTTGTTACTATAATACAAGTGATAGTTTAGTATATCCAGTTCTATTCCTGACTTGTTACTATAATACAATTGATAGTTTAGTATATCCAGTTCTATTCCTGACTTGTTACTATAAAACGAGTGGTAATTTAAAATATCCAGTTCTATTCCTGACTTGTTACTATAATACAAGCAGAGCCGGATTAACGTAGTAGCAAAAGTAGCATATGCTATGGGCCCCGCGCTTTTAGGGTCCCGCGCCAATAAATATCAACATAATTTTTGGTCATCTTCTAATACGAGCGTTAAACCAATGATCTTGTGATTTATGCCATCTTTAGCGCCTTTTCATTTGGTGTCACGAAATTGTGAGAGAAAGAGCATAAGAGGGTGACTTAGTGTGACTCTTCATTATTTGTATCTTAACTGTTTGCGGACGGAAGCCATTTAAGTGGCGTTGAAAATTTGGTCACGTTTGGACGGAAGCCACTTTTTTGGCTCTAGGCCAGAGGTTGTCAAACTGTGCGTCACGGCTCCCAGGGGCGTCGCGACCCTCGGCTAAGGGCGTCGCGGTGGCTTGGGAAAAGTGTTGGGCTCGGTATTATGAGCCAAGGTCCATCAATAAATATAGATAATATATAGTATAGAGAGGAGCCGCGGTGATTTATGCACAGGTCAAGGGAGCCGCGGACCAAAAAAGTTTGAAAACCTCTGCTCTAGGCGACTGTCCCTCTAATTTTGTTTCGTTCTTTGTGAAATGAATTTGCATTAACAAAAAAAACTAGAATTTAGGAAACGGAAACTTCCTGTTTTAATTGAGGTATACGGCGTGCTCGCACTCTCTTTCGATCTTGATTAAAATTTCTTGATTTGTAAGGTTAGAAAACTCAAAAAATGAGCAGTAGACACAGAGATATTGGACGTAATTATGCTTCTGGAAGTGAAAAACGTAAAGCGAAGGAAGAAAAAGAAAGAAGAGATCAACTTGTGATATCAAAAACACGTAAGCTGACAGAATATTTTGATGTTCATGGTGGTGGTACTCTAACCGCTGAAGCTGGAAGTACAGGAACAACTAGTACTAGTGCAGGTTGTGCAGCAGAAAATATACAGCAAAACCCAGTATACACTGAGTCTGAATGTGAAAGAATAAGTGAAACGAAGAAGTACTCTAATGATATTGGTGACTGGCCGAACAATATAGATGACGGTGAGCGTGAATATTGGATATCCAAGGGAAGTGAAAAATGTCAACATGTTGATAGTGCCTTCTCTTCATCCGTGCGATTGTATGACACTGAAAAGAAAACTTGATACTGTCAGAAATCTTATTTTACACATATTCATAAATTTTCAAACAAGCAACATGCAAGAAAATGGTTATGCTATTCAGAAAGTAAAGGGCGCCTATTCTGTTTCCCATGCAAGCTTATGAGTTCAGAATGTTCATAAAAGTTTACTGTGGAAGGGTTTAATGACTGGAAAAATGCAAGCAATCTATTGCGTCGACATGAAGAAAGCTCCTCACATAGACAAGCTTTAATTTCACTGTTGATGCGTAAAAACAAAGGTGAACGTGTCGATTCCCAACTTGTGAAACAAATGGACTTTCAAGAAAAGTATTGGCACAAACTTCTAGAGCGAATAATTGAAGTTGTGAAGTTTTTAGCAGAACGAGGCCTTTCATTTTGTGGCAGTGATGAAATTGTTGGGTCCCCTTATAACGGGAATTATTTAGGGTTGTTAGAATTACTGGCCAAGTTTGACCCTTTTCTGGCAGAGCATATAAGTACTCATGCAAACAAAGGATTTGGACATACATCATATCTATCTAAAACAACGTGTGAGGAATTCATCAATCTGATTGGATCCAGCATACTGGATCACATTCTCTGTGAAGTGAAGAAATACAATTATTATTCCGTTTCATTGGATTCTACTGCAGATATATCTAATATGGACCAGCTGACTTTGACTCTGCGCTATGTTTTGCCATCTGGACCAGTTGAAAGATTTGTGACATTTTTGGATATGGAAGGTCATAGTGCTGAACAGCTTACTAAAAGTCTACTTAATTTTTGTAAAGGCAAATGACATTGATATTAAAGACTGCCGTGGTCAAAGTTATGACAACGCCAGCAACATGAGTGGCAAGTTTATATGATTACAAGCACGAATTAAAGAGATGAATAAGTTTGCGTATTACATTCCGTGTTTTGCACATTCACTAAATTTGGTTGGAAAATGTGCTGCTGAAGGTTGTCAAGAAGCAGTCATTTTCTTTGGATTTATTGAAAGCCTGTACACTTTCTTTTCTGCTTCTACCTACCGGTGGGGTCTCCTTTCTACTGCATTATGTGCTGGCGGTACTCATAATAAGTCCCATTTGCCCTTTGTGAAAAGACTGTCAGATACCAGGTGGTGCGCTCGGGCAGATGCAACAAAAGCACTTTTACACAGCTTTTCTGCAATAAAACAAGTCTTGGATGATATTTCAGATAACAATGATCAGAAGCAGAGTGTCGTCAACAGGCTCGTGGTCTACTTTCAACCATGATGAAGTTAGAAACAGAAATAATGATCATACTGTGGGATCAAGTATTACAGCGTTTTCAAATGACCAGTGCTTCTTTGCAATCTTCTGACCAAGATTTGAATACAGCTTGTGCACTCTATGAATCTCTGCGGGGGTATATTCAAGCTATGCGGTCTACTTTTGCAGACATAGAGCAAAAGGCCAAGGATTTGACTGAGTGTGAACATTATCAAGAAGAAACTCGAAGAAAACACAAACGAAATCGAGAGTATGATGATTTCAGTGGTTCCAGCATACTTGATCCACTTGTTGAATCTCAAACGCCTTCTCAGCAGTTTAAAAGCCGAACATTTCTTGTCCTTATTGATAGCTTGCTCTCTGCCTTGTCAAAACGACAGAAAGCTTATCAAAAGTTGAATGATGTATTTGGATTCCTTTATCAGTTACAGTTGTTTACACCTGAAGATGCGGGGGGGTAACGAGATCATCGAATGTTATTAAATCATATCCGGAAGATCTGGAAGAAAGTCTTTGTGAAGAACTTGTGCAGTTTACAGAACTGTTGAAAACTGATCTGGCTTCTCATATTGGCACTACTCTAGACGTTGTAGAGTTACAGTTTTACCGTTTGATAATTGACAATTCTTTGGAGTCTTGTTTTCCAAATGTAGAAATCGCCTTGCGCATCTATTTGTCACTAATGGTAACCAACTGCAATGGAGAACGATCATTTTCAAAACTGAAACTTATTAAAAATGAACTAAGGAGCACCATGGGTCAAAAGAGATTGAACAATCTCACACTAATGAGCATTGAACATAAACTTCTGCGTGAAATTGATAATCCTATATCATCAACAAATTTGCTCATGCTAAATGTAGAAACATTAATATTTAAACAATAATGTTGACTGTCTTGTTACTTTTGATAATGATAATTACTATGCAAATTAAAAATGTATGTGTTCAAATATATTTGTGTTGTTTTATTGTTTTTTTTTTTATATAGGGCCCCTTTCTTAACATATGCTACAGGCCCCGTACTAGCTTAATCCGGCTCTGAATACAAGTGATAGTTTAGTATATCCAGTTCTTCCTGATTTGTTACTATAATACAAGTGATAGTTTAGTATATCCAGTTCTTCCTGATTTGTTACTATAATACAAGTGATAGTTTAGTATATCCAGTTCTTCCTGACTTGTTACTATAATAAAAGTGATAGTTTAGAATATCCTGTTCTCTTATTTACTTTGTTATTGTAATACGTGTGATAGTTTAGTACAGCGTGTCTCAAACACTTTTGTTCACGGAACACTTATTCATTTGAAAAAGTTGACGTAACAGTGATCCTTAAAATTAACATAGCATTTTACAAGTTTATATTATATCTTACGATTAATTAAAATTAAGTTTAAGCTTGTGTCAATAAAGGAAGTAATTAATACAGCTAAAATAATAATAATCATTAAAACCATCCATTCTTTAATTATGTTTATTTTTTATAATTACTAAAAAAGTAAAGTACATGCACAAGTTTTGTACATTTTACATCAATGAGAAGAATGTTTTTTGTTTTGTACCATCACATATTCGATTAATATTTGAGTACAGTGATTTAAAGTTGAATTCTTATGTCTGGGATAGCGTGAAGTCTGTTCCTATATTTTGTCTTCGTGGCTGCATAATAAGAAAATCTTGTTTCACTTACGTATATAGTGCCAAATGGAAGAAGCACTTGAATTGTCCGTTTTGCAATGTTGTGGCATTCTTGATAAACACTGCTCCAAAAATCATTTAGGGAAAGTTCATTAAATCTGTTGAGTAATTCCTGAGTTTGAAATCAAATCAATCAAACATTCATAATCATAAGCTGATAATCATACCGGTTTAGCTACAATTGCAAATGTATTTCGCATCTATTTTAACAATAATATTTGGAAATAAGTTGTCAGCAACCGGTTCTACATTTTTTCTTCGCGGAACACATTACAATAGATCCCGGAACACAGTTTGAAAAACGCTGGTTTAGCATATCCGGTCTTTCTTACACAGTCATATGTCCACAACACTCAATGTTTCTTACAGCCAATCTTATTGATAGCACTGTTATTTAAGCTTCATATTTCACGAGCATTCACATACTCTTGTACCGGTGTCTTCTGTAACAATTTATTGTATGTGATGAGTTTGCCAGCCCGTACGTATAACCTGTTATCAGTCGCCTTGCACGACATGTGTGAAAGTTCAGTTGTCCTATCGTTTCTTTGTCTCTTCAGAAACCCCCTGGAACCACATGAGGGAGGTGGTATTGTTACAGACTCATTGTTACACCTGTTTTTATTGAGTCGGAAACATTGTTGATAGCTGTACAAGGCTTCCCTTATTGGTGTATCTACTTATATACTGTGCTGTATATTGCGAGTTTCATCGCATAGTAATCAGTCAAAACATTACAAGTTATATCACGTGATATCGTGTACATCACGTGACATCTATAAATAATTGTTCAATCTTTTTCATGCGATATCCAGTCCTTTCTTTATTTAATACGCTGTTACTCGGTTCCTTTGTCTGCAAATTTTCTTCACGTAATCGACTTAATCCATTTGAAATATCGTACAGATCCTCAATCTGACTAAGGCGGTCTGTTAACAGACAGTTGTACAATTCCGGACAAGGTCGAACCCTCTGTGGATGGGAAGGAGCTATGATTCTGATTAGCTTCTGACCGGGTTGGTAGGAAAGTCCACAGACACTCCAGCATTACAGTGTCAAAATGGTAATGGGCCAAAGGGCTCTGAGCCATGGCCGCTGGATCCCTCAACAACAACATCAACAACAACATTCCGGACAAAGAATCCTACGCGGCACTCAGATAGTACAAAATGTCAAAGAATGCTCACTTGTATAGATTTTCATGGGACGTCTAAGAAAGAATGCCAGATGGTTACGGTAGTTTACAGCTAGTTTACCAGAATGGAGCGAATCTTAAGAACAGTTCATACAATGTATGTGACAACTTGTTTCTATCAAATATTACCATCGTATGAATGGCTTATGCATAGGGGATCATGTCTTTTCAAGTGAAGTGTTTATATAGTTCTTTGAAATAACCTGTCAGTTCTCTGTGTTTGTTCTTCTCACGTTGTTATATCAAATGTACATTTATTTTTGGTCATCTTTACTGGATTCTTGGTTCAAGACCTAGTATCGTTACGCTCAGGTTTACCCACCTATAAATGGGTATCTGACTCTGCTCATTATCAATTCACCTTTTTAGTGTGGGAATCATAATGTTTTCAAAAAGTGGTTAGTAACCAGAGGTAAACAATGCGTTGTCAAGGAAAATTAATATCACCGCTTGGCCACTTATCCTTTAAAAAGTAAAAAACTATGCATCACTCTCGACAATAAAAACCTGTGTATTGTGGAGAGAAATGGTTTGGCTTCATATGGATGGGTTTGAAAAAAAAATCGAAAAAAGGTGATTCGTCTTACGAGGACAAAAGACAAAGAAAAAAGTCTACGTTGCGGCCACAAGACATTCGTCAGGAAAGGAAAGAAAGTGAAGGCTAGATAGGACACATAAGAACTTAAATAAATATAAAAATAAAACCTAGGTACTTCCCTGAAGGCAAGGCATCGAAATCCTATCAATATTCGCTGTCCGCTGATGGACGCGTGGCTGAACAGGAAGTGACTTCCCCTGGCTTCATAAAAACATTAAAAAACAAAAATGAAGTTTTTCGTCAGATTGAATGAAATTCTACCACACGGCTACCTTAAGGACGGTAAAGGCTGCGAGAAAGGGAATGGTCACCCTACCTCAGAAGGATGAACCTAGTATAGTGAAATCTCCAACACTTATCTCCCTTACGGCAGTGTATATGTTGGAAGTACCTTGACCTTTCTACTTTTCTGACAATTTTTACTTTATGAGAAGTTCACGCGTTGTCAAGATTATAAATACACCACGTCTCACTATATGTCCAATAACAAGTGATTGTCCTTTCTTGATTTTTAGGCGATTACATCCCTTTCTAGCCCCCGTTTGGTTCCCGGGGGGGAGGGGGGGGGGTCTGTAATGAAACAGAGAAATAATAAGACCACATAAAATAGTATAAAACATAAAATAATTACAAACAAGAAAATATTACAATAAATGAAACGCGTCCTGATATAACCAACAGCTCCGTGTATATAGTAGACGGTTGAAAGTGCCGTGCTTCAAAGAAAAGTAGTAAACACCTTTAATAAAATGTAAAGTATAGGACCACTGTGCCGACCAGTCATGATGTTCAAGACAACTAAGATGAGATACATGTTACAGAAACCGCCAGTTCATGGGCGCATACGTGCTTTAGGTGAGTATTCCTCCGGGGGACTACTACATTGATAGTCGCATACTCCACAGGAAGCGAACAAATCAAGGAAGGAAGAAGACATCAGTTTGTTTATTAGGGGAAGGGATCCCGTTACACGCCCATTGAGGCATATTGGGAATATGGTGTTAGGCCTATATTTTCTTGACCATCGGCAATCTAGGGGTGATGTGGTCAGCATCACGCCGGCCGCCTTAACCTTCCCAGAGTTACTCTGGTACCCAATTCCTGAGGCTGGGTCGACCCCGGGGCCGTTTGCGGTCTAAAAATCCCACCTCAACTGGGGATTCAACCATGGACCACCGAGCTAGGAAGCCAGTGCACTAACCACTGTTTATTAGTTTTCTCATATTTTTGTCTCTCCTATTCAAAAAAGAGAAAACAGCTCATTTAGAATAAAGTTATAAAGGGAGGAAAAAAAACAGGTTACAGGATTTGACATCTCAAGAGATAGATGAGGAAGATAAAGGGTGATGAAATTATTTCAGCAGAATATTCGAGAATTCGAAAGGCAAAAAAATGAAATTACATGAAAAGGAATGGAAGAAAAAAATTATGAAAGCAAACAAAAAAACAGAAAACCAAAGCAACAAAATTGATAGATACAAATGAAATCTATAATGAAACGAGAATGTGAAGAACAAACAGGCGGGGTTTTTTAAAAATTATATTACCAAACCTAGTTTGTTTTATCAAAGATGAAAAGGATTAAAAACGGTTGGTCACAAAACAAAACAAATGAAGATAAATATGAAGTTGGAGAAGAATGAAGAAGCAAACTGGCATGTAGAAGAAATGAGAGCATTCAAGAGAAAATCACAACTACAGAAATACTGTCTATGAGACAATTACCAACATAAACATGTACAAATACATACAGCCACATAACAAATATTGCGATAACTACCAAAGACATACATACAGCCACACAATAAATATTGCGATAACTACCAAAGACATATATACAGACACACAATAAATATTGCGATAACTACCAAAGATATACATACAGACACACAATAAATATTGCGATAACTACCAAAGACATACATACAGCCACACAATAAATATTGCGATAACTACCAAAGACATACATACAGCCACACAATAAATATTGCGATAACTACCAAAGACATACATACAGACACACAATAAATATTGCGATAACTACCAAAGATATACATACAGCCACACAATAAATATTGCGATAACTACCAAAGATATACCTACAGCCACACAATAAATATTGCGATAACTACCAAAAACATACATACAGCCACACAATAAATATTGCGATAACTACCAAAGACATACATACAGCCACACAATAAATATTGCGATAACTACCAACATAACTCGTACAGACAGATGCAACCACATAATAAATATTGCGATAACTACCAACATATACATGTACAGACACATACAACCACACAATAAATATTGCGATAACTACTAAAGATATACATACAACCACGCAATAAATATTGCGATAACTACCAACATATACTCGTACAGACAGATGCAGCCAAGTAATAAATATTATCTCATCAACAGATGCCCCGATATTGATTTTAATTATCGAGCTCACAAGAAAAAAAAATGAATAAACAATGACACAAACAGAAGGAGAAAAAAAACACATTTATCACGTCATCATTTTTTTTAAAAACACGAATAACAAAGATGCTATAAATAAAAAAATAATTAAAACATCAAACATGAGTGCTCAAATAAGCTATGTCATTTATTCAAGCAAAAAATCTTGTCATTTGTATATTTCTCTTTTCTACATTACTTTGACATCTAAAGCAAATACTTGTCTGTGTTCTTAGGATAGATCGAATTCCTGCAAAAATTACTGCTTACTGACGACGTGTGAGGTTTTTTTGTTTTGTTTTTTATTGCGAGGTTGGTGAAGAAAATACGTGACTGGGCGAAAAACGGAACAAAATTTGAATATGAGCCAATCAGCTCAACCTGTCACACTGGCGAACTAGAAAATGTCTGGGGTGCTAAATTAAACGGGGCGCCAGTTTCGCCGCAAATAACAGTGAAAAAAAAACTAATCAAAACACCAAAGCATTTCATGTCACGGATGACGGAGGTAACACTAGATTATTTGCTTACAGTACCTTTTACCGGTAGCTATAACACCTGGGAAAGTTAGCAACATCAAATAGAAGATGCATCTCAGAGATGACAAGTAGACCTGCCCAAACAAAAGCAGCGTTCCATGAAATGAGAAGTATTTTCAACACATTTTTATGATTGTAAGTAAGAAATTGTTAGTAAATTTATTACAGTGCCAACCACGTCATATAGAAGCGAGTCATGGACAATTGGTAAATCAGCAATTCTCATTCTTGTAATTGTTTCATGTTAATGTTTATAAAAGGGGATGGAGCCTGGGCACCTTCTTTTTCGGTCTTTAAAATTTAATTTTTTTTTAATTTAAAGCGTTTTGCTTCGCTATGGCGAGGCGTGCCCGTTCACCCTAGACACACATGCGTTAGTTATATCAGGGTGCATGTTCAAATATAAATGACCTTGTGATCAGGAAGATGGTGGTGATTCGGCATTGATCTCCGCAATCCCAACTAATGAAATTCACCCACGCTTATTAGGGACATGCAGTTTCGGTGACGTAAAAGAGCGCCAAAGATTATAACCCCAGCTCGTGAAGGGCTTTGTTACCGAGAGATGAATAAAAGTGTAAGGTTGGCAACATCTGGACCGGAATATACCTGATAATGAACTCTATTATAAATACATGGGCAACATCGCTCTACCGCAGAAGTAATCAGTTTCTTCGCTACTGTGCTTATCGATCCCATTTTATTAAATGACAGGTGAGATGCTTCTTCACACCTGCTCGACTGCACCTGCTTGTACCTGTCGACCTCATCAGTGATTGATGGTTGCTGTGGATAGACGGTTGACTAAAATAATATTGCGTAGTTGGAAATATATAAATTTGAGGATTGGAGGTGTACATCGATCTAGGGACGAATACATTGTGTAATAGAAACACAAAGTGCATAGTAAGTTAACCTTGCTTGGAAATTAAGGATCAGCCGGTGGAGAATGCTCGAATGTTACCGAAAATATTATAGAAGAATGTTTTCATAAGCAAAATGTATTGGGTTTGCATTCATTTTCATATTAAAAATCATAATCCTGTACTTTTTTTAAAAATAAAATTTTGCCTCGTTTTGGCGAGGCGCGTCCCGTTCAACCTAGTCGGTTATATCACGGCGCATGTCCAAATATAAATGACCCTTAGGTCATATAGTATTAGTACTTCAACGCTATAACTTAAGAAGGCAAAAAACACCACGAGGTGCATTGAAGACATTATCTAAGAGTCAACAGTCAAGGTTAGAGCAGGAAATTGTTGGGAATATATTACAGTTACGACATCGGTAAGTGACTAGAAGACATTATCTGAGTGTGTACCACCAAAGAGAGGAAAAATGATGGGAAAGTATTACAATCACATCGATAGGTGACTAGAAAATAGTCTTTGAGAGATTGTACCGTTACGGCAAGATAGGAAAAGTGTTGGAAATATTACAATCAACATCCGATTTGATTAGTTTGAGTGGTGAAATTCCAAAATTGGAACCGGGCAAATGTTAGTTACTTTGGCGGCGCGTAAAAGGAGTCAGACTTTAAAGTCAGACATGCACACCTGTGGATAGTAGATAAGAAAGAACAAGTATAGCCTTACACGTGTGTCAGTTCAAGATTTACTTTCACAGCAAGGCGAAGGCACCGTTTATATGATCCTCGATTAGATTCCTGGTAAGCCTATCACTTATATTTCTTTTCTGTTGTCTGGTGTCATCCTGTATGTCCAATGAGTGCCTGTTAATTACCTTTATTATTCTCAGGCATGTCGTACGTGGCGACTAATTTGAGGTTGCGCATGTGTGGTGAAGTGGGATGTTATAAATATTTATAGGGGGACTTAGTGTACTGACTGAGATCAGCTGTGAAGGTATCTATATCTAATGAGAGTAGTGTATTATAGATAACCTTACTTGCTGCCACATATATATATATATATCTCAGTCAGAATTATTCTGGAATAGTGTGATGACTACGTTATATGTCTAGGGTATGTGTATGATGAAGTGTAAGTCAAAACAACAACAGACAGATAAACAATTTAATTTATTCCACTACACGTGACAACACTGTGACACTCACATACATATAACACTCTAAGAGGATATCTTAAAGGAGTCACTGATAACTTTTCAAATAACAATATGTATTCATTGCTGTCATGAATGTATATGTGTCCTGATTCAAATACAAAGGAACCAGGAGTCACAATCAATTTTAATTACAAGTTATATGTACATAATTTATCAATATGAATATTGTAGTGACATATATTATTAACAGTATCCTATGTGTGTCAGTTGTGTAGTAGTAATATGAGGTAATACTGGTTTTGTTTTGTTCAAGCTCTGTTGGTATTTGTCATCATGACTTCAATAGTTTGTCTTTATTGGAACTAGTATTGGAGATGTTCTCAGTTCCTGATATTAAAACAATTTACTTCCCCTCTTAAGTTTATGTTACAATTTATTTTAAGATGGGGGTACATAATTTTGAGCTCAGCTGGCCACATCAGCTTATCTTGCGTGATGGCGGCAGGAAAAGACTCCTCTGCTCGATTTCTCCCCTGTGCTCTGGAGACACCTCACTGATAGCTAAATGGACCAAGGAGTATGCTGTCCGACTCTGGATTCAGCAAAGCTCTGACCAGGTGCTGCTCAATACCATCAAGACCACGGTCCCTGAAAACAAGAAGGATGTACCTTCTACTTCATAACTAATTGATATTCTAGTTCTACAATGAGCACAATACACCACAAACATTGAGTTCAGAGCGTTAGGCCAACTGTCAGCTTCATCTGAAATACTTTATACCAGTATTAACCTCCTTAATGGTTACTACGCCTCTGCACTTCCAGCATTATTTCTTTCTAGTCAATCATCTAGGTGTCAGTGTACTGTTTGGCCATTCCATGCTGTTTTACTTTCCTCCGACACCTTCTGTTCAGGCTGGAGCATTATAGGCTTTGCATCATGTTTGCTACTGAACTACACATATATACAGGCATAAATTAACAATTCACATTCAATTTTCATTAAAAGATACTGAATGTTTCAAGCTTACCACAATTCATGGGAATAAACACAGATACGTTGATTAGCAATGAATTCTGGCACAAATACTGGCACAAATTCCCATCTGCTTATGTTCCAGGCTTTTATTTAGCAAAAATATGAGCTGGCTTCAACGCACTGTTGCTTTATCAAGCTTATTTGAACTAGTGGTCTCGAACTAACGCTCCTAAGTGATTATATCAGCGAGTCTGGCCAATGGAGCCACGTTTCGACAAGTGTTTGAAAAAATTTTAACTTCCTACGTCTCCCCTAACAACCAAAGATAGTATTTATAGTCCGACCAATCGTGTTTAGTCTTATATTTGTTGCGCTCCAATCAATTTGGAGTTTACATGGTAGGCTATTTCCGTACGCAAGGTTTTTTCAAACACGTTATTAAAAAAATTTTATGAGCAGAAATGATTTCATGCTGTCAGGCATCCCCACTATTTTATTTTGGTTATAATTTGGTAATTCCTAGACTATTTGCGTAACGTTTTACATATTCTTTGTCAGCAAGCCCTAAGGAACCCAAATATACAAATTTAAAAGAGCTAAGTGGCTGCGTTCAAAATATGCAATTTCTTCAACCTCCTGTTTCGAAGATGTGCTGTCTGGGTACTGTAATGTTTTCAAACGTAAACCCATCTATTGTCATCTTTTCTAATAAGAGTTTTTCAGGATTTAAAAACCTAACTCTGGGAAGGTTAGTGTTTTTATCACTGTCCGTCCGAAAAAGTTAGTGCATGTGGCCTTACACGCGTGATAGTAGTAATTGTGTATCGCGTTACGCTTGTTGGGGTGGCATTAATAGCGAAACGCGTGTTTAATTTTGCATGCGTTCGGCTTTCTGCCTCTCCCTTCTCTCTATCCTGCTTTATCTGTCTTTTAGTTACGCTGTGTATGGGATGAATGAAATATTAAATTTAGGTCATTGTTTCAGCTTGCGTGTCTCAAGTTTAGTACATGTTTCATTGAAGAAAGCGGGTAATAATATAGTAGGCTTTTACTATCAACGTGAAAGCGTTACAATTTGCAGACGAAGCATAAAACAAAGGGGATTTCGAGTACATTCCTTGTGACAGCACTGTTATTTTACCATTGCTCTTTTCTTTATTAGAATTTATTTGTTAAGCTTTACATTTACCTTTTAATTTATATATGTGGATTAGAATATTCCACGACATCTCCCCTCTTAAAACAGACATTATATGTCAGTCCTTTATTCTATATACACATAGAGAAATTTATTATTATTTCTGGGGTTTACGGTGATTCTCATCACACGGATGGCGGCTTAAAAAATCCGCTCCCAAATTTGTTTTTCCAGATATATACTCAATGCTAAAATTATATGGAGCCAAAAGTAAAGACCATCGGAGTAACTTGGAGTTCTCATGCCTAGCCTGTGCTAGAAACGATAAAGTTTTGTGGTCTGTTTGCAACTTAAAGGCCTTCCCATACAGATAAATATTGAATTTCTTTATTGCCCATATTACTGCAAGACATTCTTTTTCGCTAGTTGAGTAATTGATTTCAGCTTTATTCAATTTTCTGCTAGCATATGCCACTGGGCTTAATTCCCCATCCAATGCATCTGATTTCTGTAGTAGAGTTGCACCTAACCCAATATTACTTGCATCCGTCCTTACTATGAATTCTTGACTTAAGTCAGGTAATTTCAAAATGGGTTTACTTGTGAGCTTTTCCTTCAATTCTTGGTAAGTCATTTCACATTGTGGTGTCCATGTAATGCGATCTGGATGTCCTTTACGTGTCAAATCAGTTAACGGTGCACATATGGAATTAAAGTTTTTGATATACTTCTGGTAGAAACCACATAATGAGACAAAGGATCTCACGTCCTTCTTGGTTTGTGGTCTCGGGGCTTTCTGTAGTTTCTCTAAATTCTTTGGGTCGGGGGTCATGTTTCCCTGATAAACTGTGTGTCCCAAAAATTCCAATTCTTTACATCCAACGCAACATTTGGTTGGTCGGGCTGTTAAATTTGCCTCCCTAAGTCGATTAAACAGCATGTTCAGAGAGTCAATGTGTTCCTCAAATGTTTCTGTTGCTATCAGGATATCATCCATGAAATTTGTTATACATGGATTATTCAGAGGGTCCAATAATTTTCTCATCATTCTAGAGAAGACACTAGGCGCATTCTTCAATCCAAATGGCAATCTATTAAACTCATAGTGTCCTTCTGAGGTACTAAAAGCTAGGTATGGTCTAACCTCAGGCTTTACTGGAATCTGATAGTATCCTTTACTCAGATCCACTTTTGAGAAATATTTAGCTTTATTTAGTCTGGCAAACAGCTGATTTGTATCCGGCAATGGATCCACCTGTCCTTCTGTAATAGCATTCAGTCTCCTGTAATCTATACAGAGTCTATGTTCTCCAGAGGGCTTCCTTAAGAGTACAACACCGGAACTATACGAAGATTCACTGTGTGAAATAATTCCCTCCTTCAATAGATAGTCTATCTCTTCCTTCAAAGCTTTCTCCTTAGCAAACGGAATCGAATATGGTTTCATACAGACAGGTGTGGGGTCTATCAGTTTCATATCATATTCCACTAGGTTTGTATGCCCTGGTCGGTCTGTTAACACCTCTGCATGATTATTTAGAACCTGTTGCACTCTCTCTTTCTGAGTTTTCGTTAAATGTGTACTGATTTTCACCTGTGCTGCTGTCTCACAGGGGTGTAATGGATATTCAAATGATGAAAGTGGTTCCTTTTTCACCTCCATGGCGATGGACAAGGTCAACAAGTGTGTCTCTTCCTGATGTTCTCTTTCCAAATATTTCTTCAGGAGATTCACATGATAGATTTTTTCTTTCCCCTTCTTATCTATCTTATAATTTGTTCTAGATACCTTCTCTAAAACTGTATATGGACCCTGCCATCCAATTTGTAACTTATTCTGACTCCCGGGCAAAAGAAGCAGTACTTTCTCTCCCACAGCCAAATTTCTGTCTTTCGCCTTCCTGTTATAATAGGCAGCATGTTTCTTCCTGGCTTGTTTCAAATTTTCATTGGCAAGTTTCCAGCCAGTTTTTTAAACGAGTGGTCAGCTCATTCACATATTGGTATGAAGATGTAATGTTTTCCTCTGCCTTTTCATCAGTCCACGTTCTTAACAAAGCTTCGAGTGGACCTTTTATTGGCCTTCCAAACAATAATGTTGCCGGGGCCATACCGGTTGAACTATGGGGTACCTCCCGATAAGCAAAGAGGGCGGCGTGCAGGTACTGGTCCCATGTATCTGGTTTTTCGTGTGCCAACTTTCTCAGGATCGACATCAATGTGCCGTTAAATCTTTCCACTTGGCCGTTCCCTTGGGGATGATACACACTACAATGGAAGTGTTTGGCCTGAAACTGAGAGCCATTATCAGTCAAGATTTGATTGGGAAAGCCTAACCTTGTGAAAATTGTGAGCAATGCCTCTGCCACATGTTTAGAATCAATCGATGACAGGGCTACTGCCTCTCCCCACATAGAACAAGTGTCCACCAGAGTCAGATTTAGCTGTTCCTTCTCTTGGTTCGGGTGAGAGGTCCCACAAGATCCACGGCAACTCTCTCAAAGGGTGTTCCCACTATGGGCATTTCCCCCAGAGTTGCTGGTGCAGTCCAATGTTTAGGTGCTACTCGTTGGCACTCTGGACAGGATTTTACATATCGTTTTGATATATTTCAGTTATTCCTGGCCAGAAATAGTGACAAGTGATTCAAGCTGTGCGACAAGCCAACCTGTCTCTTCCTGTTTATCGCTGATTCCCATATGACCACTGAAGGGAATCGCATGCCCTAGTTCCAACACTTTAGTCCTATATGAAGTGGGAAGGACCAGCTGTCCGTGACCATATGGATTCAGATCCAGCCTTCCTTATATATATCAGTTTTTTGTTTCTTCATATATAAAACTCTCCCTTGCCTGGAGGTGTATGAGATTTGGGGCAACTTCTTGAAACATGGCTTGAGTTAGGTTTTTGTCCAGTGCCATTTTCTTCAATCTCATCCTGGTGAGTATTTATGTGGCCTTCCTCCATCTCATCTGGTCTGAGTGTTTTATGGGATTATCCTCTGGGATTAACCCTCAGTTCATTTGACCTGAAACCTTCCCCTTTTTGTGGAACTGACTGTGATCTGGTCTGCACTGTTGCCAATATCACAGGTCTCTTGGGATTCCCCAAGAAGACATATCTACACCCCAATATTAGAGGGTAGATTGATTGGCTCATTTATCACTGCTGCTTTATGATTGATTCCTTCCACATATCGCGTTTTCCACTTTTATTCGGGCGACGGGAAGTGCAGGGGTCATGGTAGCTACATCCTTGGTTGCAGTTTGAATCTCCACTGTTTCTGTGGTGTATTGATCGGCCTGCACCAGGTGAGAACTCACAACGGAATCGTAATCTAAACCGGTATCATATAAACATCTTATATAGTGACACCATTACAGATGACATCTTCACACACTGGGGGGTGGTATGGTTCCTGTAGTTCTCTTCAGGTTTTGACCCTTTTGACCTTTTTCCTTTTTTCCCCGATGTCATAGCAGCAAAATGAGGAGGTTTCCTTCTACAATAGGTCATGTGTGTCATGATTGTTCATCTTACAATTTTTACACCACCTTTTTCCTTGGTTGAAAGATTTTCTTTCATCATATTTCCTTTCATCGAATTGTGGGAATTTATTTTTTATTTTCATACCGTGGCCTATCAAATTGGTGCTTACCTTTATTTTGATCCTTAGGATCAAATTTATTAAAGTTCTGTGGTGCCCTAAAGTTATCCACTTGTTTCTTTTTTATTACCTGTTACCTCTGCTTGAGCTGCTTGATACCTTTCAGCAACATTTAGCAACTCACCCAGCCTCTCTGCACCTTGTTCCATGAAAACTTTCTCAGGTCTGGAGCCAAGGTTTTTATTTTTCTATATTATTAGGTATTTTTAGCATTCCTAAAAATTTTTTTTTGCCTTATATAAAAATTATATTAATATTCTGAAAATGCTGCTCATTTTTGCAAAATTTCTTCATTTTTCATTTAAAAACCTAAATAACTTTAAGCCTGCTTTTATCTCATGTCATAATTTTTCTAATGAGTTCCATACCTCATTGCTACTTTCATTTATTAATTTAAATATTTTTCTTTTTTTGCAAAAAATTAAATTAAGCTTATTCATAAGCGGAGGTAAAGGCTCCTTAAGTATTAAGATCAGATTTTAAATTTAATAAGCTTATATTGGCCCATTTTTTTATTTTCTCCACCTTTCTGCATGGCCTTGGAAATCAAAACCACCTTTTCGATTCTCTCTCTATGTTCTCAATTTGTAATAGGCTTTTTATCTTTGCTTTTCTTTCTTGCTTAATAAAATACTAATCCCCATAACGTATGGTTAAGCTAACATATTTTTAACAGCCTATTTTATTATGCTCAGCCTCTGCTCAATTCCCATTAAGCATCCGCTCAATTTCTTCCTACAATTAATTATCAAAATGAATCCTAAATGAAAAAAAACTTCATAGCTGAGGGTTGAGAGCTACCCTTTTAACAAGGTAACTTCTTTATTCAAGGCATTAATAACCTTTCCTTTCTTGCGTTCAATATTAAAATTATAATCACATTTTTATTTTTTTATATTAGGCATGGCCCAATTTAATATCATCTAATCTAACTCTTTTGCTAATTATTTTATAGACAGCTGAATCGTAACTGGCCATAATGTTCGCCTTGTATAAGGTAATCTTTTAATCCCTTCCTGTCTTAAACCACCATTTTATCTTCATATTATATAATCTAACTTTTACAATTTCACTTCCCGTGTTAAATGTTTATCTTTTAATTCCACTACTACCTTCTCCTCCTTTTCTTTTTGCTAATTTCCCTTTCTTACCCCAATGCTATTATAATAGAGCTAATTTTTCTCTTCTCCTCTTTATATGCATTTAAGCGAGATTATCACATTATCTACTCTTTTATCTTTTTCTTTATAATTATTTCTTTCTAACTGATTTTCTTTTCTCCTTGCAAATAATGCCTTTATATCTTCCTCCTTTTTTTGATTCTAGCTATCTTTCTTTCTTTTCAGCCAGCTTATCTTTTTGTCTTACTTATTTTAGCCTTCCAAAATTTTTCTTTTAAGCATCTCTATATATCCTCAAAGTCTTGAAAAAAAACCTCTTAATATTTCCCCCTTTACGTATGTTTCAGCCCTGTCTAAGTGTATGAGAAGTATAAACCTTCTTTAAAACAAGTCCCTTTAATATAATACATCTTTCGATTTTATTCTCATCTTTGACCTATATTATCGTGACACTCAAAAATACTTTATTTCCGGGGCTTTTTCCTTATATCTTCTTTAAGTCCCATCTGATTCTTTCTTCCGGCCGTTCAATTATGAATATTAATAAAGGTATATGTCATAACATTTCCGTAATACATAGGCCAACCCGGGAATAAATTCCAATTTTAAAACTTTTGCCCATCCTAATTTAATTCAGACTTTTTTTTTTTGCAATATGGAAAGTCCCTGAACATATATTAGGCATAATCGAAATATTTGCTTAAGGTCACCCATTTGTGTACGCCATTTTGTTTATATGGTTTATCAAGGTAAATTTATACAATGTCTTAACCAAATACAATTTTTTTAAAATTTCATATAAAATATTATACATTTTAATTCAATGGGAAATATATCTAAAAAAAAAATTTTATTTTTTTGTCAATACATTTTACCCGTGATTATTAGTTCAAAACTTATTGGATAATTCTTTTTTCCATAATATTAAGGAAGGATAACCCTATTAAATTTACCTTGAATGTTTCCCTGAAAAAAGTGAAAATTTACCCCCATATTTAGGGGATTTTAATGTTAGCTAAAGCTGGCCAAAATTTTTATTCAAAAGCGTTGAATTACCAAAAAGATGCCGGCAGGGAAGGAGGGGGGGGGGGGACTGCTCCAATATTGAGGTATGGGGAAAAGGTGGGATGTTATAAAATATTATTCTAGGGGAACTTTAAGTGTAGTATTTGACTTGGGGGTAGCAATCAGCTCTAGATAACCAGGTGCTTCCTATATAATCATTAAAAATAAGGGGAGTTTAGGTTTGTACCCTTATTATTTCATAAAATAAAAAACCTTACGTTATACATAAAAAAAACTTACTTGGGCCCACAACACATAATATATATAATCTCAGAGATCTAGGTTCAGAATTAACTATTCTGGAAAATAGTGTGATGTATTTTTTTTTTTACGAATTGTATATGTCTAGGGTATCAATGATTGTGTATAATATGGTATGAAGTGTGAAGTAAGAGTCTATGGTAAATACAACAAAACAGGGGTGACAACGAATAAACTAATTTTACAAATTTTATTTCCCACTGGTTTCCATACTCATGACAACCCCCACTGTGACATACTCACATTTCTATACCATATTGGTAACACTCGTAAACACACTGCTATAGATATCTTGAAGTAATTGGTTGGAGTTCCACTGAAATAACTTTTTCATAATAAACAATATGTAATATTTCATTGGGTTGTTATTGAAAGGAATATGAGTGTTGTCCGCAAAGTCGGTTGATTCAAAATACAAAAGGAAAAACCAGGAATCCACAACAATCAATTTTAATTACAAAGTTATATGTAACAGGGAATTTATCAATATGAAATTAGTTTGGTAAGTGACATTTATATTTATTAAAAAAAAAAAAGGGCGTATCCTATGTGTGTGTCAGTTTGTGTAGGTAGTGTAATATGAGGTTAATACTGGTTTTGTTTTTGTTTCAAAAAGCTCTGTTGGTATATTTTGTCATCATGGGGGACTTCAAAATTTAGTTTGGGTCTTTTGGGGAACTAGTATTGGAGATGTTTCTCAGTTCCTGATATTAAGGACTTTTTTACCAAAATTTAAAATTCCCCCTCTGGAAATGTTATTTTTTTACGTAAAAAGTTATTTCAAGATGAGGGGGGGAACATTAATTTTTGAGCTCAGCTGGCCACAATCACTTGCTTATCTTGCGTGATGGGGGATGGCGGCAGGAAAACGGGGGGGGGGGGACTCCATCCTCTGCTCGCTCGAATTTCCCTCCTCTTCTCCGGGCTTTCTGGGGGAGACATCCCTCTTCCAGGGGGGGGGGGGGGATCAAGCTAAGCTAAAAAGGACCAAGGGGGGGGGGGGAGTATTTTTTTGCTGTCCGGGGGGGGACTCTGGAATTCAGCAAAAAGCTCTGACCACAGTTTGCTGAACGGTAGTTTGAAAACCAAGGATATTTTCCACTGTGTGATTAACAAAGTTACTAACTTTTTTCCCAAGGCGGGCTTAAGACCAACAAGGTCCCCTGAAATTTCAATTAAAGGGGGATGTGTTACCTTCTACTTTCATAAACTTTTTATACTCTCTTTTTTTACCACTGAACCACAAACAAAAACCACAACATCACAAAACATTTGAGTTCAGAGCGTTAGGCCAACTGTCAGCTTCATCTGAAATACTTTATACCAGTATTTCCCTCCCTAATGGTTACTACGCCTCTGCAATTCCAGCATTATTTCTGTCTAATCAATAATCTAGTTGTCAGTGTACTGTTTGGCCATTCCATGCAGTTTTACTTTCCTCCGACACCTTCTGTTCAGGCTGGAGCATTTTTTATAGGCTTTAACATCAGTGTCCATTGTTAGCGGGCTACTGCTGACTAAACTACCTCACCTAACAATATATTATTACAGGGCATAAAAATTAAAACCAAAAGGCAATTTTTCACCCATTAAATTTTCATTTAAAAAAAAAGATACTGAAATGATTTCAAAAGCTTACCACAATTTCATAGAATAACAAACAAAAAACCCCCCAAAAACAGTTGATTACGGCGTTGAAATTTTAGCAATGAAATTTCTGGCACAATTAATTGGCCCCACAAAACTTATGGCAAAATTCCCCCATCTGCTTTATGTTTCCAGGGGCTTTTTATTTAGCAAAAAAAAAATATGAGCTGGCTTCAACGCACTGTTGCTTTATCAAGCTTATTTTGACTAGTGGTCTCGAACTAACGCTCCTAAGTGAGTATATCAGCGAGTCTGGCCAATGGAGCCACGTTTCGACAAGTGTTTGAAAAAATGTTACCTTCCTACGTCTCCCTAACAACCAAGATAGTATTTATAGCCCGACCAATCGTGGTTAGTCTTTCATTTGTTGCGCTCCAATCAATTTGGAGTTTACATGGTAGGCTTTATTTCTGTAACGTATGAAAGGTTTTTTTTCAAACACGTTATAAAAAAAAAATTTTATGAGCAGAAATGATTCATGTTGTCTATTTCTTTTGGTTTAATATTGTTAATTAGTAGACTATTATGCGTTAAACGTTTTACGTATTCTATGTCAGCGAAAGAAAAAGGAACCCAAATATCCAAATTTAAAAGAGCTACGTGGCTGCGTTTAAAATATGCATATCTTCTACCATACCTAGTTTCGAAGTGCATGTGCTTGGGTACAGGGAAAGTGTTTTCAAACCGTATTACCACCCTAATGTCTCTTTTTAATACAGAGTTTTCAGGATTCAAAAAACCCCACCACTAATTGGAACCATACAATACAACCATTTTATCTCCTGTCCGTCCGGAAAAGTTAGTAAAATGAGGGCCTCTACACGCGTGATACCAATGTACACCTGTCCTAACGCGCGACGCAAAATCAAATGCTATTGCGTTTCCTGACCATTCATTCGCCCACAAACTCTCAACATAATTTGAGTCCATTCTGTCCCCGCTTCGTTTTGGTAACGTAAATACTTATGTTAGGATTAACTTTAGGTCAATACGCGTACTGCTCTTTATCCAAAGTATATTCTTAGAAAATGCAAAATCCACAGTTTACATAAATTATGTTTGTTTTACCACTCTAGTACTTAATTGCAGCGGCATAACCTATATCACTTTGGGACACGTATCCACAAATCCTCCTACCTCCATCCCACCCAGGAGTCATAACTAATTCCATTACTATATGATACATCAATACACAAAATACCCATTCACTAAAATAAAAACTTTTCCACAACAAATTAAATTCAAACACATAACCAACTAACAACTCATTATTCATACTTCCAAAACACTCCCCCACCACATCACCCTACTATAAATACCTACCTAACAACACACATCACCCCATATACAAATAACTAACCCTATCCAATTCCAATCTTAGTTTCAAACATTAAAACATAATAATTTACCCAACTAAATAAGAACTTCCCATTAACAATCACACTTCCACGCCTAACATATTACCCCACCAAATCATATCCTTAATCTTAAATACTTCCCAATGACGCACTAATAATCCACCTATTCATAAAAATATCAATCCTATCATAACTCCCCCCCTACTAATCCCCAAAACATCACAGTCTACATCTCCAATTCATACCCAAAAACCCCAACCACAAAATATACCCCCAACTTACTTAATAATACTTCTTCACCCACACCCATTATCAATCCTCTAAAACTACTATTTACCACCAAACACAAACTACATCCCCAATCTTCCACATCCCACCACCCTCTTCCCACCTATTCATACCTACCTTACCACCTCCCAATATTCCACCCCTTCATCCCTCAATCTACACTTAACTACATTCCACATCATACTACACCATTTTACCTCACCCAAAATCTCCCACAAACTAATTAACTACATTCCCCCCCTATCATTATAACACCTTCCCATTCACCCCTACCCATACCATTAACCACTTCCAACCCTTATACATATCAACAACCCCATTTATCATATAACCTCTTTAACAACCTCTACCCAATCTTCCCACACCCTCTCAACCATATCTCCCACCAACAACCCATTAACCACACCCCCCCCCTCACAACAATAACAACCCTCATTAAACAACTCCCCCCTATCACTCACACTTAAACCCCTCCTTATACATTTTAACCACCCCTAAAACAAAACTATCAACCCACTAAATACATATCACATTACTTCCAACAATAACCCTCACATCATCACAATCCCATAATCCCAACAAAACATCTAAAACTAACCCATATACCATCAAAACCCAAAAAATCTATAACACCCTTTTATACCATTCAAATATAAACCAAACCACTAAAATCTAAACCTAACTTCACTCACATATAAAACCCCAAAACCCCACCCCCAACCCTCACCCTTAATTAACATAATTCTAAAAATAACCAAACCCTAAAATCAACCCAAAAATCCACAACCCAAATAACACAATAATTCATCCACACAACAAAAACCATTAACTCCTTCAAATAACCCTAAACCCAAATATCAAACCCCTTTTTACACAATCCTCTACAACCCCACAATTTACTCAAAAATTTATACCCTCTTACTTTCATAAATCACAATATTAAATTCAACAAATCAAAATATCTATCCCACAACTTACTACTTATTAAAAAAAAAAAAAAAACACCCAACATAACCAACCAACAAAACCCCACCCAACCAAAACACCCTTCAAATAACACCCACCCCAACACTAATAACATATCACCAAAAATACACCCCTAAATAACTACCAAAAATAACCAAAAAACCCCCTCACCCAAAATTTTTTTATAACAACAAATCCCAACCCCAAATCACATTACATATATACCACTCTATGGAGCAATCATTTACCAGGACTTCAAGATCAAACTTTTCAAATAAACAACACTTATCAATTCATATGTTGTATTAAAGGTCCCACTCATGATGTAACAACTTTCACCAATAAACACCCAATACAAAACCATACAGGGAACACCACCAATCAATTTTAGATTCAAATATTAATTATTTTATTAACTCTATAAATATTTATCTATATATTTAACATCATACCTTATTAATTAACACCCACATGCTTGTGATTCCTTGTTCCTTTGAATTAAAGAACATTACCCCCACACAAAACCATCACACACACAATTAAACCAACAATAACAACAATAAACTACACCTATCAATCAACAAAATCACAACAAACTCTATAAAACATACATATCTATACCCCTATAATACAACCTCAAAACATATTCACCCAACACACAATTAACTCACCCTACATATATTAATATAAACCCCTAACCACATACCACCACCCACTCCACCACCCTAACTCACCATTCCCAAAACCCTCAACAAAACATCCTCTCACACACACAATTACCTTCCCTCCTACATTAACCACACCACCAACCCCCAACAACTCACACTCACCCAACCCTCATCAACCATACATACCCCATCCCATACCAATACACCCTAAAAACACCCACCCCAACACCCCCCTAATCACCTCATCCCCACCATCCAATACCCTTCCCATATCCCATTACAACCTCACCAATACCCCAACACCACATCTCACAATCACCATCCCACTAGAAAACATCCATCAATAAAACCCCACCCCACCATCGCATGGCTCCAGATATCCTGACAGTAACAAAACCCCAACAGTTACCCCAACTCCTAGATATGTATTGTGGTCATAAAATACTCCCACCCTACTATAACTCCCTCCACCATAAAAATTCCACTCCCCAATAATCAAATAACCTTACCAATTCTCAAATAAACACTATTTAATCACTCCCCCATCGCGTCCCCAATACAAAATTCGCTCCCACAGGTCCCTATCTCACTCAACAGAGGATGTCACACAGAAGTATGTTTACAACACACAAAACACAACAACAAAAAACCCCCCCCCCCCATCTGAGGTTATCCTATCAAACTATACAATATAATTTCCCCTAATATTCCCCTTTTACTTCCTTATTTCCTAATACTTCTACAATCCCACTTATCAATTCAATATCCTCTTCAACTTGTGTTCAAAAGGGAGATAGGACATTTCTAACAAAAACAATTTTCTCGCCCAGACATATCGCCTTAAGCCGTAACGTTTCGCCTTTGATGGCCATCGCGGGTTTTTGAGCTCTATATAGAGTGTTCACAGAATTCTCCACGTAGAGATTTCGCTAATGATTATCTTTGAGGTGTTGCTCTTGTTCATTTCTCGCTGATTTTGTTTGTGCTCTTCATATTGGTCCTCAGTTTTGTCTTCTCCATGGCAATTGTCTCGATCTCCCCCTTCTGTCATTTTTTCACGCGCTGGGGGTCGTAGTTTCGGCGATGAGAGAGATATAAGGTTGTTGATGGGAGAGATTGGTGTGTCGTCTTTAACTTCTTGATCACATGCTATTAGACACGCATTGCTTTAGGTTGAATAGGGGTTTGTTTCTATTTTGCGACGCTCTGAATGTCGCTCTCTTTCACGATCTCGTCATTCTCCTTCTATTCTGTGCGCTCAATATCCTTGTTGCCATGGCACGCTCATATTGAAATGTTGAAACTCGCGATTAGAAGGTTTGGATGGAAATATGTTCAGCTTAGGTCTGCTATTCTCAGAGACAATATTGTGTGTCTTATGGTAACTCAGCATCACTTCGTCTAGTAAACACTTTTTTAATTATTAGTATACATAGGCAAGCTAAAATTATGTGATTTTATTTTTTATATTCTTTTTGTATTTCCGCTATGTTGAAGATTGATGAGGAATTACTGCGTGGCTTATAGAGAGGTATAGGCAATGTAGTAGCTTAGAACTGTGAGAATAAATGTCTTGTTTGTGTTTTGCTTTGTTATTAGTGCAATCACGCTCTGGCGATAGATATTTCTGATGAGCGAGTGACGAGATGTGACACGAGTGGAGAGACAGGAGTTTTTTGTGAACGATGCTGTATGAAGTGTTGGTATGGTGGAAGATAATAGTAGATTTAGTGTGGTATATGGGGGGTGGGGTATAGATAATAAGGATAGAGTTGGTGGGGAGGAGGTTGGTGTTATATATTGGGCAATTTAGTGGTCTTGGTTAGTTTGGTGAATGTTGAAGGCACTGCTGCGTGTGTGTACTCTTGTCTCCAGCTAGATATGAAATGGGTTTGTTGGATGATGTTATTTGTTTATATATTGGGGTTAGGTTGATGTGAATCGCATTGGGAGGTGAGTAAGAGAGGTTTGTAATTTTAGATTGATAGTAGGGTGGGTTTATTTGAATTTGAAGGATTGGATGGATGTTTTTGATTGGTTTTTTTGAGATTTGAAGAGCTGGTGATTTGGGATGTGAGATGTTGAGTAATGTGGGAGTATGTCTATTGGGTGTAAAGATAAGATATTGTATCACATTATGGGGGGTATAAGGGGTGGGGGGTTGGGATGGTGGGGGGGGGGGGGTGGGTATCAGATGGGTGGTTTGGTTGTTGTTCCACATTATGCTATGTGTACAATAGATGCAGCACAGTGGTCCCGTCCACTTGCTTCCCCCATTCTTAGGTTATAATTTTTTTGCTATACGCAAATAAACATGCATTCGCTGACGAAATTCTAGACTGACTGGTAGACTCACCTTCGAATGTCAATCGCCTACAATTTTTCTTCTTTGTTTACACGGCAGCTGACTTGAGTTTGTGTTATGAGCATTAGAATGGATTCGGTACAGGTTAACTTTCAGGTGGAGCGACAGTAACCCTTGTCTCATGTAATTCGCAGAAGCATCAAAAATTATCACAGCGCAGCGTGATTCGGCTAATTGCACTAAGTGAACAGTACAGGGAGGCGCGCGGATAGAATGCACACTTGACGTTACTTTGGAAGAGACTCGTGGAGTAGCGTAAAAACAGTCGCAGTTTTGCCGCTAACGGTTTGATTGTCCAGTTATCTATCAGGGCACTTTAAAGCCAATGAGAAAGGGAAAAAAGATAATAAGATTACCACATATTCGTTATGTCCGGTGATCTCATGGAGAGGTAAGATCTTGAATACTATAGCACGAGAGACATAGATTCTAAATGTCGAGATCCGTTTGCAAGAAGCGACAGTCTATTGTTGGTCCTGAGTCGGCAGCGGTGAGCAGCACAAATATTTATAGCTTCGCGAGTGTAGTAACAGTTGTGGGGGACGCGTCTGATGATGAGAGAAACCAGTGTGTAGTGCAGCTGTTATTATAGTCGGGTAGACGATCCTCGAAGTGGGTTTTTGGTTCTCTGCTGGACTAATGACGTAAGGTGTTAGAACAGTCGCACCCTTTGGAGATTGATAACTTATTGTAGACGATACCCATACCATGTACATATTATCAATGGTACTGTCTAGAGCTCTTGCTACCGGCCCATGCGTGGAGCACTTGAATCGGTTAGTAGATTTTTATGGCGAGGAGTATTGGTGGGTGGTCGTGCTGTGACAGCCGAATGGGCTATGATGAGAATGTCTGTAACGTCTATCAGACTATACGTGTGTTAGTATTTGTGGTGTGGGGTTGGGGGGATTTGCTGGGGATTATGATAGGGGGACGTGTGGCGTGTATGTTAATGGGTAAGTGATAGGACACGGATTGGGGTTTGTAAGCGAGTTTTGTGGCGGAAGGGTTGGGGGGGGGGTTGGGGAGCGATGGTGTTTAGGGGGATGGAATCGGATGTGGGTGTTGCTTGTGAGTTTTTTTTGGGGACGTTGCGGTTTTTTTTTAATGTAGCTGAGGGATGACAGGCCTATATGTTTGATTTTTGGGCTGTTTCGGGCAAAGTTGGGGGAGGGCCCGTGGGCAAGGGGGTAATTGTTGGGCCGTGTCAAATCGCTGAGTGGGTTAGTTTCGAGTTTATGTGATTTAACGGGTAGGTGTAGGCTCATAAAGAGATGTTTTAGTTGACTGATAAATACAACCCAGTGGCGACGGATCTGCGTTTGACGGAAATATAAATTTTACTTCTAATTCATTACAGTGTAATTGTGTAAGTGACTAGTGTAATACTTCATGTGGCGAAACAAATAGCTAGTAATGACAAGCGATATTTGTAAAGAAGTCATAAATTAAATTTATTACTGATATTGTGTGCTGAGAGTTTACCGGGGCCGGAGGGAAGGGGAAAAGGCGCGCATTCCTTAAAACCCAACCCGTAACAGGTGAGCGGAGCGTGATAAAATAGGCTAAGACCGGTGTGTGATGCTTTTTAATTTAATTAAATGGGGACAGAGTGGATAAGAGATTTACCTTGCGCGTGATAGAATAGGATATTGATATTGTGATTTTAAATGTTTTTGTTTTCTCCTAAATTTAGTACTGATCAAAAACCAGCCTGACAGCGTCTACGGTCTAAGTCTAGATACAACCAGTAACAATTCTTAGTTCTTTATCGGGTCCTTCGATGTTGACCTGTGCGGTCCTCTTGCTTCATTCCAGAGAGAGAGTCCAAACTTATAGACAATTAAGAATTAAAAAATTATATAACTAGAGTCGACACCAAATACCCAGATTTTTTTTACCATTCAATTATATCAGCCCGCTTTGTGGCAAAATATCTACTATTAACATGACATTGTTTCCGAATTACTGGACCATTGTGTTGTCAAGTGGATTTATCCAGAAAGATTTATCCCACCAGACATTTACTTTAACTAATGGAAGTACTAACTGCTGTCCACCACTGTGAACACTAGATCTTGGTAATTAACTTATTTTGCTACCTGAAACTATCTGACATGACATTATCCATATCCACTAATCACCACCAAAGTAAGCGTTCCCCAATTTGGAGGAGTAATTATTCGTGGAGGAACTGGGTCTCACTTCGGCGAAACACAACACTGGGATTTTTGTTACATGTACCCCGAATGATTATGTTCATAAGATGTTGCTTAAACAACTAGTAGGTAAGCGAGATTGAATGTGGCCACAGATTGACAGAGTGTCCAAGTAAGAGGACGTGAATATTTCTGTTTGTATCAAATCATTGTACCCACTTTTTTTTTGGTTCGCTAATACTATTATTTTACAGGATAGATTAACTAGAACTCTGTTCTTTACGTTATCGTCTATTTCTATACCCTAGCCTAAGCGCTAATTCTTTGACCTTTTGGGGTTATTAAACTTTCTTGCGGGATCTTTTCTCAACAGAGGGGATTGCACGTATGGGTTTATTTTTCCAAAATTCTGTAACCTATGATTTCTTATATATTATATATAATATAATATATTTATATATATATATATATATATATATTATATTATATATATATATATTTATATATACATATATATATATATATTATTTATATGTTTATATCATATATATATGTTTTGATGTTTTGAACAGTTTATATGATAATAAACTAAACAAAGCTTAATTACTTGTATTGGTCAGCTCAGCCCATATCCATATTCCATTTACAATAGTTTCATGATTGTGTGTCCTGTTGTCACATAACTGTGTGTGTGTGTATAGTTAAACATATATGTTAAATGTATGGAGAGTAGAATTGTCTGATAACAAATTACAGTCGTAAAGATAGGCTGGACTAGAGTATCTTCTCAATCCAGTGACAGTTCATTGATTGATTGATTCATTGATTGATTCATTGATTGATTCATTGATTGATTAATTCACTGATTGATTGATTCATTGATTGATTCATTGATTGATTCACTGATTGATTCACTGATTGATTCACTGATTGATTCACTGATTGATTCATTGATTCATTGATTGATTCATTGATTGATTCATTCTTTGATTCATTCATTGATTCATTCGTTCTCAGTACACACATTACGGGATTTTTCTTTCTTATAAACAACTTCTGCAAAACGTCTGTCCGGTCCGTACGTTACTATTTCCAGTTTACCCTGTCGTTTTCCTGCGATCTGCTTGTTTTACTGATTGACTTATTTAGATTTGCACGGCGAACATAAGTTGCAAATAAAAATTAAGAACTTTGTTGCAATAAAAAAAATACTCATGGACGCTTCAGAAATAAGTGTTTCTGAAATAGGTACGACCAGACGTCACAGAAAGATGCTGAATCATGGCCTTCATTCTAATCTACAGACAATTCTGCTAAACAATAAAACACCAAGAACGGCTGTGTTAACTATTAAAAATATTTTAATAACTTTGTTTACATCCTTGTTATACAATACAAAACAAAAGTGCAGAGAAATGAATCCAGCGGAGAATCCATTTAAATGGAGATGAAGTCTGTAAATTGAATGCGCAGCAATAAAAATGTGCAGCTAATCAATATGGGAAGACTCCTAAATTAGCGTTCCTGAGGAGGTTTTCATGATCTCTTCAGTTTTATGCTTTCTTTCCCCTTTCATTTTTGAGGGGTTGTTGCGGTATGGTAATTCTTTAGACAGCTGCGCTTACGGAAGGTCATATGATAACCTGAATACCCAATGTCGGACAAGCGTTTCGACCCGGTTACCTTTTTTTTTATTTTAAAAAGACACGTCGACGGTAGCAGGTCGCACCTTCTGCTGCACAAGTCTCTGTATGTTGTGAGTACAGAATTCACAGTAAATATTTTTATTTTGGGCTTAGGATGAGGTACATCTTCAATCAATCTATACACGTTAGCTCCTCAAGGAGCATAGGCCTTCAACAAACGCATGCCAAGTCCTCCTGTCACATGCCATCAGCTCGAGTTCTTTCCACGTTTTCCTCCTCATATTCACTTCTGTCTCCAGTTCTCTTCTCCGTGTATTTCTTGGTCTACCTCTGCCTTTCTTACTCTGGGGGTTGTAGAAGAAAGACAGCTTTGTAGTGCTATCCACAGGATTCCTCAGTGTGTGTCCTATCCATCGCCATCGTCTTCTTCTCATCTCTTGTTCCACTGGCACTTGTCTAGTTCTTGTCATCAGTTCCACGTTGGTAACCTTGTCATACCATTTTAATCCTTCTATTCTTCGCAAGCACCCATTTATGAAAGTCTGTAGCTTTTTGGTTGTTGTTTTTGCTGTTCTCCATGTTTCAGCGCCGCACAATAGTACTGACTTCACATTTGAGTTGAAGATTCTTTTTTTAGGAGGTACCACTTATGCTTTCAAAATCCTGCAACTTTTTTCTAGAACCACCAAACGCACTAATGACCTTAATGCTCCAAGTTGACCTTTTCAGCGATGACCTATGTATTTTGGTGGCCTTGGTTGGCTTTCCAGGTTTATGGCATCATGTATCAAGCCTAGTGCCTGATTTAACATCATGGTTAATATTTTCAACTTCGACATTGATGTGAAATTGCGCAACTAGGATTGGAAGGGTGGTGGGAACTATATTTCTCTTTAGCGCCTGCTTCATCTTCTTCTTCTGTAAATTCTTAAAACTAATCGTAATCTCATATTTGCATTCAGTTTTTATGCTCCTTCTTTCATCTATCTCCATATTTCAAAACATTTCTCTTTTACTTTTCACGCTTACTTCTTGTCGTGTTTTGGTCTGTCTTACACCACGGTCATATTTACCGCTCGCAATAATAGGGGAAAACGGACCGATACAAACAGCCAATGAAAACGCTCCTTTTTCTGGTGTGTATAAGGAAAACTTTTTAGGCTTAACATAGAGGCCCATTTTGTGTAAAGGATAGTAAGAATTTATTTAATTTCTTAAGAACTAGAGATGTTTAAAAGGAAAGATATAGATAGTTCAACAACGGGGATGTTACTTAAGAGGTAGGTGCAAAGACTTCCTCGAATAGTAGTTCATTTAAAGAGAAAAATCGTTTAAAATAACATCTATACATCAGGGTAGTCCCAAATTTAGTTAGTTAAAGTCTGCATAGATTTAAATGCATTTTGCTAACTAAACAATTATTAGATATAAAGGTAGAGATAAATTCACAGTATAATTCTAACTTTAAATGATCAAAATCGGTTCAGAATTAAAAGAGATAATAAATATTAAAAATTTTGCACATTGAACAAGCAGGAAAAAGATGCCTCGTTTTTAGATTCCTAACACCGGGTTTTGGCCGTGTTCTCCGATACGGGGGAGTGACGGTATAAAAGTCCTTGAACTTGGTTGATTTGGAGCCACAACTTTTTGAAACACTAAGCGGTACAGAAGAGAGCGGCAAAAAGTGTGCTGGCAAATACTTTGCCACTGCATCTGCATAGCAGACCTAGATACCTTTTAACAGCCTGTTACAGCTTATTTGTATTGCCTGAGGGTTTTATCCTGCAACTACTAAGATTGTACGAGACATTCACTTCTGAGGGACTCTGTGGAGCAAACGTTTTCAATATATCTAGAACTAGACAACCTATGTTTCCCAGCCTGGAGATCCAGACATTGTGTGATCCTGGCTATAGTTGGATGCTTCTCATTTTTGGAGATAAGTGGTAACACAATTCCACGGGTCAGCCTATCCACAGACATTACCAAACAAATAAAATACCAATAACAACAAAAACAGTTTGAGTGATATATATATATATATATATATATATATATATATATATATATATATATATATATATATATATATATATATATATATATATATATATATATATATATATATATATATATATATATATATATATATATATATATATATATATATATATACATACATACATACATACATGTACTATTGTAGAAATGGACATTCCATGTTTATTTATTTTATCTTGTAAAAACATTTGAATTCTTTATCATTTTCCTAACCGAAAAAGAGAAACGGTTATAGGATCAATAAATTGTAAAATATATATATAATCAGTCTTACTTAATTATTTAAATTGAGTTAGGGTTCTGTTGGTTATATATATATATATATATATATATATATATATATATATATATATATATATATATATATATATATATATATATATATATATATATATATATATATTATACATCTGAACCTCTCGCGACACATCTACTTTTTTCTTTATTCTTCCTCTTTCTTTTTTTTTTCCAATTTTTTTCTGCTTCACATTCTCTCTTTTTCTCTTCCCTTCTTTCTCATAATTTTCTGTTACTACCGACTTCGTTTTTCTCCCTTTTTGTGTTACACGTTTACTCCTTTTCACTTGTGGCTTTTTTCTTATCACGATCATTCTTTATCTTCAAATGTCTCTATTTTTGTTTCAGTTTCTTCCACCTCAGTCATCAGCGTAATATTCCCATCCTCCTTATTATCCCCATTTTCGTTCATACAGTATACTTCTTTTACACACGTTCTTTTACTTTCATGCAACTCCAGCCTCATTCACTCTGAAAGTTTATAACTATTCGTAAACAGCAAACAGGCCAGTTACTTGTTGGCTGTTCCAACGTTTCAAGTTGCATCAGCTCTGCTGTTTTAAGACATCTAAGAGTCTACACAAATAGTCAGTTCTGCTGTTTTAAGACATCTAAGAGTCCACACAAATAGTCAGTTCTGCTGTTTTAAGATATCTAAGAGTCCACACAAATAGTCAGTTCTGCTGTTTTAAGACATCTAAGAGTCCACACAAATAGTCAGCTCTGCTGTTTCAAGACATCTAAGAGTCCACACAAAAGGCAGCTCTGCTGTTCAGGTCTTAAGTTCATTTTGCTTAGATGATAGCATTCCCAGAGGTCAGCTATTTTCAACGCTTAATTTTCTTCCTTCTGTGTTAAAGTTTTGATTGTTTATAGTTTCTATAGGATTGGGTAGCCCGTTTCATGTCTTAACCCTCCTTAGTGGCTTTTTACGGTGCTACATGGTAGGTTACAGTGTTACTATTTTATTTGCTGCAGTTGTGTGCCCCCTAACAGTACTTCTTATGGAATCATCAGGACAAATGAAGAAGGGGTAGACCAAAAAAAGAAAACACAGAGAAGAGAGCTGGAGATAGAAATAACAAGGGGAAAGAAAGAAAAATGTTTTTCCTCTTAAAATATGCTTTATCTTAACTTTATATTTTACTGGGGGAGGTGTTGTTTAGTCTGTCAAATTTTATAAGGAAGTCTATGTTGATATCCATGCAATGTCTTTAAATTTAGATGCTGCTCATAGTTCAAACGTTGCAACCTACTTTTCGACGCGTTTAAACTTCAAATTTATCATTGTTTTTCTGGCTTTAGATCTACTGCTATATCATATACCACGAGGACTTTCATATTTGGACATGCGCCCTAATATAACTGACGGATCTTGTGTTTAGGTGGAATAACACACTCCTCGCTAAAACGAGGCAAATTTCTTTTTTATTAAAAGAGTTCTCCTAATGTTATGTAGGAATAGCACTAGAGGCCACAGAGATGGGGTTTTACAGAAGAATGTTAAAAATACCATGGACAACTAAAAAGATTAATAAGGATGCCATGAAATAGGTCAACGCGCAAATGAAGCTTATTCCTCATGTTAGAAGGAAGCAATCCAATCTCTTTGGTCATGTTACGAGAAGAAGAAAACTGAAATATATTGTGACAACAGGAAAGATTGAGAGAAAAATAGATGGATGACGACAAATAGAGAAGATACTGGACAGTCTTGACATCGTGGGATAGAAAGACGTCAACAACAGAATCGATAAATAGTGCAGTGTTATACTGGTGAGATCTATGCTGCTTGATAGCAGAGCTATCACACTTGTGGCAACGTTATGCATTACTGGTGACATTTCTGTGGCTTGATGACGGAGCTGTTATACTTGTGGCATCTCTGTTCGCTGTTTGATGCCAGAACTGTAATATTAGTGGAATCGCTGTGTGGTGGCTGAAAATTTAAACTGGTGGCATCTCTGTTTGGTGTCTGGTGGCTGAGAATGTGTACTGGTGGCATTTGTGTTTGTAGTTTGCTAGCAGATGGTATGTTCTGGTATTTCTTTTTATGTCAATTATGTATGGTGATGTCTATGTATGGTGAATAATTCCTTCCAGATCTTACTGTGGCAGTTTGCTCCCAATAAAGGTTACTGAGTATTCTTATATCTTTTCCATCAATACCTATGTCTTTGAGGCATTCAATTATTTTCTCATGATGGACTCTGTCAAAAGCCTTCTTATAGTCAATGAAGCACATATACATACTTTTTTGGACCTCTGTATATTTTTCTGCTAATCTTCTTAGGCAAAATATTGCCTCTCTTGTTCCACTGTTCCGTCTAAAACCAAACTGTTCTTCTTGGATTTCGCTGTCTACTTTACTTTTTATTCTTTCCTGTATGATTTTGAGCAGTATCTTAATTGCATGACTCATCAGGCTGATTGTTCTGAAGTCTGAACATTCTAATGCATTTGGTTCTTTGGGCAATGTTATGAAAACTGATGTCTTCATGTCGTGTGGTATATATCCTGTATTGTATATATCTGTAGTGAAATTCTAAATACAATATCTAAATTAATATATAACAATATAGGGCATAAAGGCAAAATATAGACAAAGCTGAAATTACACTTGAAGAAACATCCCTACGTGACGTACAATCATACGCAAACTTGGCAGTCATATAGACAAAGCTGAAATTACACTTGAAGAAACATCCCTACATGACGTCAAACTTGGCAGTCATATAGACAAAGCTGAAATTACACTTGAAGAAATATCCCTACGTGACGTAGAATCATACGTAAATCTTGGCAGTCATATAGACAATGCTGGAGGATCACACACTGATATCAAAATAGGAAAACAAAAGACAAGATGAGCGTTCACTGTATTGCGAAATATATGGACATTAAAAGAATGAAAACTGTGACGGTATTGCCTCCCCTGCTTTGCAGTAGTGGTCCAACAGTGGCCAAAACTCAAGAGTATCTTTTATAGGCTTCAATGGAGTCTATCTTTACACAAGATTACTCTTGGCAGAAATGTAGATAGAAGAGTAGTAAAGCTTCTATCACATGGGAGTCTTCACAAGATATTCAGATAAGCGAAAACAATGCTGGCTGTTGCTAAGCACGTTAATTCTGTAATCTACCGACAACTTTTGTGAAGCATTTAGGCACTTATTACTTTCCGCTCGTTTAAGCCCTCACCCCTGATTTACTCAGTGGAATTCAATTATTCTAGTATAGCACTGTTTAGAGTGTAGGTAGTAATTTGACTAAGACAAACATGCAGTAACTTTAAAATGATTTAATCGAAGTTAAATTTGTAACATTTCAAATAACAAAATTTAATAATCACTTTAGGTTTTAACAGTTGGAAATAATTTGAATAGTTATGGATCAAGTAAAATTATCATCAGTTTCTTTAGGGAATGTGAGATATTACAAGAAGTTCAAGTGGCACCATATATTTGAACTTAGCTGCCAATAATGGTTCTGCTCCTTCTTATGGGTTGGATATTTTCACTCTGCTTGCGCTCGTCTCTGATCAAGGTTGTCGGGGTAGCTCGTTTCCCAGAAACGTCAAGGAGAGTCTACCACGTTCGTCCTTCGTCTTAAAGCTTAAGCCACAGTTCCCTTCTTGTTCCAGAGATAGTACTTTCTGCTGGTACCACCAATAACTATGGTAAAGAATAGAACGACACGCTGTTCTGAGTATGGCGTTTTCCACCCCATAGTTATGGGTTCCTATCTTCCCATACCACCATCCCAATTACTTAGACTTTACCCTCGATGAGAATTAAATTTAATCCCTCGGGATAAAACTTTCTTTACATTTAAATAGAATAGCTTTTATAGATACTTTATATTCAAATGAAAAGGTTAATAATACAAATAGAGTGTTCACAATATAAATTGAATATGTTTTCATTTATGTTTTACACTGATTTTTTTCAATCTTCCGTTTGAAACTTCCGTTACTTTATTGTGTAAGCTTGAAAACGTACATTAATTTTAAAGGGACTATTTTATAGGGACATTTACACTGGTTTGAAAATGTAAGTATTATACTTAGAATGTACATCATTTCTTTCATCTTTCCCTCCCTGCTCCATAGGGAACCTGGAACTACTTTATGCTTTTAGTTCTCGTTACGAATTTATCAATAAAGCAATCACCAGCCTGTGCAGTGGTGGTTCATGAATCATCATTCTATACGCTGAGGTTGCCAGCCTCAAATGACTTTGACATCCAATAGCGAGTTTCACACATTAAACTTCACATGGTAATGTATACATATATGTTAGTTCACATGTTAGTAATAAAATATGAAATGTAAATCACAACTTACGCCAATCTTGGCTACAGACTTGTTGCTCAGATGAATAAAAGAGACGAGTCGGTCTCTTACACGCGTCTGGGGTGTCTTTAATTTGACAATAGATTCCCTCACTGACTCCGTGTGTTTCTTCAGTTTCCTAGTCCCGGTGTTCCTTATTAAAATGTAGAGATTTCCTATGCTTTATAAGTCTTATTTGGTTCTCCAATAAAAGGTCCGGTTAAAAAAAGGAATTATGAATCTAGTCTTCACTCTGGCGAGGTCGGATGTTGTCTTGGCGCTCGTGAAATTCACAGTGAAATAAAACTGCGAAAATGGTCATACTATATTTCTATCTTTCCACGCATTGTTGTTATGAATCTAATTAGAAAGATCCAATCATTTCAAATCATGCAGATAGGGTGTGATGATTTCATAAATATTCCGACATCGGATAATGTTGAACGTAAGGCAGAGGTCAACTCTCCCATATATGGTAATATGATGTCCGATGCCCTTGTGTACAAACTTACAGACAGATCGGGGAACTCACATGACAACATGTGTAAGCTGTAATACTTATTACTTTATTAGAAAGTAATGTTGCCATATCAAGTCGGCCCGAAAGCGATTATGTCACATTTGTCTACACACATGTGTCACACAGACAGTAATGTCGTTATCTGTCTTATGAGTACGCAGAAACTCAGTGTTGCCCAGCTGGGTTACCAAACGAGTCGTCTTATCAGCGGTTCAATCTAAACACGCCGGCGACTATCTTATCTCAGTGGCTCACCGCAAGCTAGGATGACCGGGTAACAAACAGGTGACATCATAGAGAGGAGTGTCAGCAAATGTTTGCACCTACAAAATATTTGCCACACAAGCAGGAAAAGAAAGAAAGAAAGAAAGAAAGAAAAGTACGATAATTAACAGCACATAATAAAAATCAGTACCACAAATGTACCGATACTGCCGGAGAGAAACAAAGATCGACAGGGGTCGCCCCGTTTTGTCACAAAAACAAAAATGAAAATCTTCAACTCAGATGTTAAGTCAGTGTGACTCTAAAACATAAAAAAAAGCCAAGAAGTTCGACTTTCATAAACGGGTGTTTGCGTAAAACAGAAGAAATGAAATGGCATGAGAAGGTCACCAATTTGGACCTGATGACAAGAACCAAACAAATGCCAGTGGAATAAAAGATGATACAAAGACTTACTTAGTCGTTCCTCTTCTACAGTGAGGTGTAGATGATTGGAAGAGAGAGCGCCATACTATCCTATCCGCTGTCTTCCTCCTGGCCTGGTTCCATTCTAGTTCTCGGTCCTTCAAAGATTGTCTAATGTTGTCCTCCCAGCGGACTCAGGGTCGTCATGGATGTCTGGATCCCTGGCTGTTAGTTTCCCATGCTTGTCGTGGTAGCCGATCTTCTCCAATTCTGCAGACATGGCCAAACCATCTTAGTTGGGACTGTTCTACTTGGATCTGCAGTGGTGGGGTTTTTAGGCCTTGACGTATCGTATAGCTGTGGACCCTGTCTCTTCTTGTTACTTCATCCACCTTCCTCAGATACCTCATTTCTGAGGTTTGGATCTGATCAAAAAGACGCTGGTGATACATATGACACATTGACATAACCTGTTGATAGCATTACAAGGCAAATCTTATTCTGGAATCGCTATGGTAAGAGAGGTAGATGAGGGACCGAAAAAATGCAGAGAAGAGAGCAGGAGACATAAATCAAAAGGGAAAAGTAACACCTTAAATATATGGCACAGGGCAGGAAAATTTAGCACACATTCTTTTTTTTTAACTGTTTCTGTAAGTGCAGTCGATAAATACTTTCGCTTTTTAGTGATACTGATTTTGTTTTATTTCGTTTTTATTTAATTTGTTAAAGTTGCGCAACTGAATTATTGCAGTGCACAGACGTAAGAGGGCAAAGATGGTCCTTTCTAAACTCTTATAAAATATAGATTTTTTGGTTCTAATTTCTTCGTTAGTTCATTCAACAGCAAACAACAGAGGTGAGGCCAGCATACAATCTCTGCTAGCAAACAGCAAACACTGATGCCACCAGACACCAAACAGAGATGCTCCCAGTTTAAATGTTCTGCCACCAAACAGCGATGCCACTGGCATAACAGTTCTGGCAGCGAACAGAGATGCCACAAGTATAACAGCTCTCCCATCTAACAGCAGACTGTAACGGCACAAGTATAACAGTTCCGTCATCAAGCAACATAAATGCCACCAGCAATGCAAAAGTTGCCACAAGTGTGAAAGCTCTGCCATCAAGCAGCATAGATGCCACCCATGTAAAAGCTATCCCATCAAACAGCAAACAGAGATGCCACAAACATAACGACTGTACCGTCAAACAGAAAACAACGTTGCCACATGTATGATAGCTCTACCATCAAGCAGCAGAGATGCCACAAGTATAACAGCTGTCCCATCAAACAGTAAACTGAAATGCCACCAATATAACAGCTCTCCCATCAAACAGCAAACTGGATGCCACTATTATAACAGCCGCTCCCGTCAAACAGAAAACTGAAATGCCGCAAGCATAACAGTTCCACCATCAGACAACAGAAATACCACCAGCAATGTACACTAAACGTCAGCAAACAACGCAAACATCATTCCAACAAGCGAAACATACAGCACCACCCACCCCTGTCACTATCGCTACCTGCAGAGTCTTTTTTATCACTGGTATCATTACTGTAATTGTCTTCTCTTCTCAGTTCTTTATCTTAAGTGCCGTTGAATGAGGGTATTATAGTCTTACCCTGTTCTGTGTAAGCTAAGACCACCCAATGTAAACGTTTGCAACTTTTCAAGTTGTTCTAAAACATTAGTCTGTTTGGAAGAACTAATCTGTTTTTCTTCCAAAAGTATTCCTTGAAGTAGAGAAACTAGACACTGTGAAATAGAGACTAAATATAGACTAACATGACCCTAAGACAATTAGATCGCCGGCAGTCTTTGACAAACGACAGAAAGAAGAGAGAAAAAGCGATTAACGTACCGTTGAACAGAGCACAGTGTGTTTTTTGGGTATAGTCTGAGTGTACTGTTCGCCCTCAAAGTGTTTTTATAATCTGCTTCTCTGGGCATCTGTTCTGGATCCAAATTTATTTCCTTGATGTCCGTGACCGCTCTCTCCAGCTGTGTAGCTCTTTCAGAATTCTGAGCTTCTCTAATCACCTGTTTTTCCCCCTGTAACGAACAATCAGTTCGAAAAAAAAAAAAATCCAGGCTCTTGAATGAAAACAGGATGAATGGAAACAGCCATATTTAAAAGTGTTGCCATCTGTGCCAGATCTGAATGTTGTCTTAACCCAGTTGTAAAACTGTTAATTTGTTTAATTAGTGTTTATATTCACTTGGTATCTTCGTCTGGGGAAACTTTCCAAAAACGTGTCATAAATGCATCAGACTTCTTCGTCTTCTTATCTCACTAAATGACCTGATTACTTCATAAATAACACATTGAGAAAACTGAAGACACAAGTGAAAATGATAAGGAAGCCGCGAATAGTATTTGAGCTGACGGCACGTGACAGGAGGACTTGGCATGTGTTTGTTGAAGGCCTATGCTCCTTGGGGAGCTAAATAACATTGATTTCTTGGACCCCTTTGATTGTCCAGTGAAAGCTACGGGCGCTTTTAATTGTCTGATGAAGCTAATGGATCCCTTCCTAGGAAAAAAAATGTACACACAAGCGTAATAAAAAAACATTATTTTCAAAATCACGGTCCCCTTAGAATCCATTCAATAACTCCGAAGGGGTCTGTGGAACAACAGATGAGGAAACCCTGTGTTAAGATCACTTTTCACCGTGCGACCTGTCCTTGCTCTCTTAACACTTAAAAGTAAAAACATTTTCTATCACGCGAGATTTGCAAACGTGTCGAAATCAGTAAAGTCCTATCTTGGAACACTTGTGTGTGTGTTTTTTTTTTAATCACCTGGGCCAAGGTAACGTCTCTGTTTTCTCAATGCAGTGCCAAAATACGCGTGCAGGGTTAGAAGGCGGTATTATTATCCCGATTGACATCCCCTAGTTCTGGGTGAGCACCGGAGATACCGTTACAAATTCACGTTTATTAATTTAACGGCCGCGTCATTATGCATGAGTGGTTCCGCATTTAGACAACGCTCTCAACTTACTGGGCCGCCAGACGGGGGGACATTAATTGGGAGTTTGGCAAACAGCAGAGCGGCTGAGAGTGAAGCTTCTAGTGGCCTTTTCGTTCTTGCCTGAACCTGGTTGGAAATGTCTTTTGTGCTGATGTAGATGTAGTTTGATAGCAGCATCCTTTTCATTATATAGATGTATATATTAAGGCTGGGATTGATAAAAAAAATTTTAAATCTTAATCGAAGATTAATCGATCAATTTTGAACAATTTGATAAATTATTTTTTTAAAATCATCATTTTTTCAAATAAATTAATAAGGACGTTATTCGTTTTACTTATTATAAGGCAACATCGTCCTGAAAATATGATGAAAATATTGAAACGTTACAACGAAACAATTTATTGTTATTGACCATACTTGCCGAATTCTATATCACAAACCTCTAACGTAGCAATGCTCTCGCATTTAAGGAAAAAAAAACATAACATCTCTAAAAATGGAATAATGAAATAAAATGTGTTTTATAAATTAATCGATTAAAACCCTAACCGATTAATCGATTAATTAATCGTTAAAAGGTCCCAGCCCCTCCTCCTCCCCCCATGTTTTGACGGTTTACTTGCTCGTCTTTTTATAAAGCTGGTAATGTGTTTCTTGATATTTTTTTTTAGTACACACTTAATATTATAGCACTGTATTAGATTCTGTTAAAAAAAGAAATTGTCTTTTTCTATCGTCTTCTCTCACTCTCTAAAAACCACATCTATCTTTCTAATCTCGTCACCACACAGCTGCTCTCTCTGTCATCTGCTTTGCCGAATTCCAAGCTGGCACCTTGCTCCTCTCATGGCGTCGGTAGCTTTGGAGGACATGTTCTGTTTGTCCAGCCCCCACATTGACACATACGTAAAAATAGAAAAAAATTAGTGGAAGGGCAGCTTTTTCCATTAAAAATATCCACACCACAAAGATTTTCTCCAACTACTTGTTCTTCTTCTTCGTACACTCTCAGACGTCAACTTGAGTATGTTCACAGAAAGCAGTTGTCAGCTTGAGGTTTTTTTTTCTATATCTCCATAGAGCTGTTCCAGGAATTGTACACACATTTTAATCTTCGTTTTTGCTCAAAAACAAAACCATAAAAGAGAATCTTATTCTCAAACACAATATAGAGACTTGTTTTTACAAATTAAAGTGTACTGTAAAATCTTGTTTTTGAAAAAAAAAAAGACAAACATCTTATGTAATTTTGCTAGCATAACATGGATAAAGACATGCTTTGTAAATTTAGCCAAATATGTTGTGTGTGTTGTTTCTTCACACTTTAAGAACTTTATCGTCAAGTGGTTCTTACGTCAAAGTGCTTATTGCTTATATTTTATGCTTTAAAGATGTCTGTTTTTCATTTTATGTGTATAGTGCTGGAGTGCAGGTCGGAAAAGAAGTTGGATTTATCTGTCTTTTTGGCACTTTCTAGTAAAAATGGGATCATTTGTGTAAGCATATCGCAGTCTGATTTATAAGCATGCTCTTAAAGGAGTGTCGTGGAGCATATCTGGTGGATGCAGATAATGAATATTTGATTCACTGTAACCTAAATAACATGTCGTTATGCCGTTATTATGTGCTTTCTATTTCAACTCTGTCCTTTTCTTCCTTTTAGGGTTTCTCTCTGATCCTCCTTTGCTTCACACATCTTCCCTTCTTTTCACTGTTGTACTACTTATTATTATTTGCCACATATCTTTTTCATAATTCCCCAACGTCAATAACTTCATTAATTCATTGCCTTGGAGCATGAATCTACCACATTAGCTAGTTCCCTTGTACCACAGCATTCAGGTGGTTTATTCAGCCAAGACCGGCCTTCGGGCAGAGCAACCGGGGCAACCGCCTTGGGCGTTATGGACCAATGGCGCTTGAGCGGGAGGGAAAAAAAAGTGTTTCTTGGTCGAGAAAGTCTACTTCTTCTGTGACCCACTTCGCCCACGCCCAGGCCAAAACACTAAAATACTGTCACGGGTTGCCTCCCCTTGCTCTGCAGTTGTGGTCCAACAGTAGCCAAAACCTAGAGTATCTAATGTGGGTCTTCAAAAGTGTCTACCTTCGTGCAAGATTACTCTTGGCAGAGTAGTAGATAGAAGGATAATGATGCTTCTACCTCGAGGGAGTTTTCACAAGATATTTCAGAAATCAAGAACAATGCTGAATGAGTCTGAACACGTTTTATTTACCTGACCCGCCGCCTTTTGTGAATTTGGATATTATAGGATTTAGCTCGTTCAAGCCCCCAGCTGATTTAATTCAGCGAAATCCTATGATTGTTTATTGACTCTATAGTGTATATATATATATATATATCTGCCTGTCAGTGCTTGCAGCTGTCAACTTTGAAGGGAGATCGCTCTTGACGTGTTTTCCACTCATTTTGTGTGGACGGTGGCTTACGTTCCCCACAATCTGCTTTTGATGAGTCTCCTCTGCTGAACCTTGATTTGCACTCCCTCCTATCTGCTTAGGTCGGGTTTCCTCCCCTAGACAACGGCCAATTCTCTCGGCGCCCTTAGTGTGACAGTTGTCGTGGCCATCTCTTGGCTTGCGCCCTAAAGGCAACCTGGTTGTGACAGTCCGTCTAGGGAAAGAGCTCCTTGAGGGACAGGCGGCTATCAAATGTTCAGTTGACTTGCATCTAAAACATCGTTTGGGAAGAGAGCCTTGAGGGCACTTGGCTGCCATGTGGTCTGACAGGTCTCCACAATTGTAGCATCTTATCTTTCTGGGCTTCCTCTGTGCCATGGGTCGCCCCCTGCTGCCCTTACACTCTTGACCGCCAATGCCGCATACATAAATTGCTTCCATGCCCTGGACCGATGGTTTGCTGTCAAACTCTACTCGTTCATTCCTCGCCAGACTCCGGAATCCCTTTCTGAAGATCTTGGTTTGATGTACGAATACATCAATACCTCCATCATCTGGCGTGATGAACCCCCATCCCCTGTGGACACTATACCACTTGCAAACCCCTTTTCGCCTTGTCGGTGCAGCTGCGTTTGTTGGTGCTGTCAGCTCACAGCTTTCCTTGACAACAGCCTGACCCTCACATACAAGAAGGTCTAGTTGAGGTTCCTGCGGACACACCTCCTCGTCTTGCACTGGCTGTTCCCGCAGACACACCTCCTCGTCTTGCGTTGGCTGTTCCCGCGGACACACCTCCTCGTCTTGCGTTGGCTGTTCCCGCGGCTGGCATGGTGCTCTCTTTCTCTGCACCTCCTCTTGTGCTGGCGAACTGGCCTGTGACATCTGTGCTAACTGGAACTTTAGAAGAGATAATTCTACTTTGAGTGCCTCCTTTTCATTCTGATCTTCTGCACTTGCTATCTACACCAGTGTCTCTGGCTTCTTGACTTCACAGAAAACAGCACATTCCCTAGGCCCCTGACTCACGGCCTGGAAATTCCTGGTCATCTCACAGACTAGTGGTCGGTCACCGTAGGCTTCCTCCACTATTTCCAGTAACTTCTCAGGGCTGGCCTTGGCTCCACCACGTATCCGTAATTCTCTAGATACCCATGGTGTAACGTTGTTCCAGATCATGTCTAACTTGTCTTCTGCCCAAAAAGGCGCCACCTTCCACGCGGCTTCTACATCTTCCACAAACTCTTGCCAAGTGGGACTCCCCTCTCCACTAAATAACCTTATCTCTGGCCCCTTCACGTACACTACCTTCACAGGCGCATTGGTCGAAGCCATCTTGATGCAAGACTGCACTGCTGGGTGTTTACAATATTTGTTCGTTTGCTGTTTGCTCAGTGTCACTGTCTGCCTTATCCTGCCGACAACGCTAATTGTGATAGGGTGGGCGAGATGATGATGATGATTATATTGTGGTATGTTTGATCACTCTCTTTTCACACTCGCACCGACCCGAACAACAATAAAACTCTTGATTCTAGAGGCAGGGGCTGTATTTATTTTTACAACCCATTCAGTGACTAAGCAAACATTAAACAAATAAACCAACGAACATAACAAAACACCCAGCTAGTGCTCATTTGCTAATGTGTCATGTCTTCGTTCCTCTTCTACCGACACAGGGCTAGCCTAACTTCGTTTCTTCTCTCTGGGCGGTTCTTGCAAAAAAGGCCCGTCCGCTGGCCGCTAGCTCTTTTATAAGCCCAGGTCGAATCACTCAATTTACTGCGCGCTAGGCGTATTGATTTGGCCGCATACATAACACTCGCGATATTGCTTTAGAAGGCCCGAAAACAGAAATATACACAACTATTTCTAGAGCAAAAACACAATTCTACACAACTTAATTTTTAGGCATTATTATGGCCTTTTCATCAATCTTGAAGACTTTTTACATCCCAGCATGCTTCGCGCACATCGAAAATATGGGCGATAAATGTGCCACTCACAATGAAGGGGGAAGCTGAAGGGGTAAGCCGGGTGTCTTTCCGGCCCTATCACACGTTCTTGTTACTTTCTCCAGTCTAGAGGTAAGGTCTTGAAGTTCTGATTCTGTTCCAGCTATAAGATCGATATCATCAGCAAAACGTAGATTGCAAAGAGGTCGACCTCCAATCGATATGGTTATTTTATAATCGTAGCCTCCTGCATAATATGTTCTAGATGTATATTAAGAGCACCCGGGACAGGATACATCCCTGACGAACTCCTATTCATTCATACAATAATACAAAACTAAATAAATCACAAAGTATTTTAAAAAATTATAACTTTTATAAACAGAATTCTTGCCCCTTGAAACCTATACAGCAGAAGACTGTTTAGTGTTTAACTCACTTTTTCAACAACTTTACAAGGTACTTTTTACTTCCGTTGCTTAAAATGTACTAAGTTGATAATAAACAACTACGTTGAAATAATATTTCAATTTTTAAGACCCCCCCCCCCTCTCCCCCCATCCGGATCAAACATAGATCTGCCTTGGCTTAAGTCTCGAAAACGGAGTCGAGTCGTGACATTGTTTACCGACTCCACTAAAACAAAACGACCGACCCCGACTCTACAACCCTGATTATTACACTTCTATCCCCTTCTGTTCCCCGTGTAGTTCCCGAGGGGTATCTGAAAAGACAAAGAAAGAATATGACTATTGAACCCTACAGGCATGTCGTCTCAGGCGACTAATAAATCTGAAGTTGTGCATGGGGGCCTGGCAACTTCATCATCGCACATGTTGTGCTTCCGTATGGGCCATAAAAAAGTTGTTTTATTGCTTACTTTTTTTTAAAATTCGTTCATGTTCTTGGATACTTAATTGCACTCTTGCATACACAGTTTTCTTCGCTACGCGTAATGTTTATTTTATTTTATGTTGTACATTCTCTCTGCGCCTTCTCTCCGCTCATTCTCTCTGCTCATTCTGTCTGCTCATTCTGTCTGCTCATTCTGTCTGCTCATTCTGTCTGCTCATTCTCTCTGCTCATTCTGTCAGCTCATTCTGTCAGCTCATTCTGTCTGCTCATTCTGTCAGCTCATTCTGTCTGCGCCTTCTCTCTGCTCATTCTCTCTGCGCCTTCTCTCTGCTCATTCTCTCTGCTCATTCTCTCTGCTCATTCTGTCTGCTCATTCTGTCAGCTCATTCTGTCAGCTCATTCTCTCTGCTCATTCTGTCAGCTCATTCTGTCAGCTCATTCTGTCAGCTCATTCTCTCTGCTCATTCTCTCTGCTCATTCTGTCTGCTCATTCTCTCTGCTCATTCTGTCTGCTCATTCTGTCTGCTCATTCTGTCTGCTCATTCTCTCTACTCATTCTGTCAGCTCATTCTGTCAGCTCATTCTGTCAGCTCATTCTCTCTACTCATTCTGTCAGCTCATTCTGTCAGCTCATTCTGTCAGTTCATTCTCTCTACTCATTCTGTCTGCTCATTCTGTCTGCTCATTCTGTCTGCTCATTCTGTCTGCTCATTCTGTCTGCTCATTCTGTCTGCTCATTCTCTCTGCTCATTCTGTCTGCTCATTCTGTCTGCTCATTCTGTCTGCTCATTCTCTCTGCTCATTCTCTCTGCTCATTCTCTCTGCTCATTCTGTCTGCTCATTCTGTCTGCTCATTCTGTCTGCTCATTCTGTCTGCTCATTCTGTCTGCTCATTCTGTCTGCTCATTCTGTCTGCTCATTCTGTCTGCTCATTCTCTCCGATCATGCTGTCCGCTGATTCTGTCAGCTCATTCTGTCTGCTCATTCTGTCTGCTCATTCTCTCTACTCATTCTCTCTACTCATTCTCTCTGCTCATTCTGTCAGCTCATTCTCTCTGCTCATTCTGTCAGCTGATTCTGTCAGCTGATTCTGTCAGCTCATTCTCTCTACTCATTCTGTCAGCCCATTCTGTCAGCTCATTCTGTCAGCTCATTCTGTCTGCTCATTCTCTCTACTCATTCTGTCAGCTCATTCTCTCTACTCATTCTGTCAGCTCATTCTGTCTGCTCATTCTGTCTGCTCATTCTCTCTGCTCATTCTGTCTGCTCATTCTGTCTGCTCATTCTGTCTGCTCATTCTGTCTGCTCATTCTCTCCGATAATGCTGTCCGCTGATTCTGTCTGCTCATTCTGTCTGCTCATTATGTCTGCTCATTCTCTCTACTCATTCTCTCTACTCATTCTCTCTGCTCATTCTGTCAGCTCATTCTCTCTGCTCATTCTGTCAGCTCATTCTGTCTGCTCATTCTGTCTGCTCATTCTGTCTGCTCATTCTCTCTGCTCATTCTCTCTGCTCATTCTCTCTGCTCATTCTGTCTGCTCATTCTCTCTGCTCATTCTGTCAGCTCATTCTGTCTGCTCATTCTGTCTGCTCATTCTGTCTGCTCATTCTGTCTGCTCATTCTGTCTGCTCATTCTCTCCGATCATGCTGTCCGCTGATTCTGTCAGCTCATTCTGTCAGCTCATTCTCTCTACTCATTCTGTCAGCTCATTCTGTCAGCTCATTCTGTCAGCTCATTCTGTCTTCTCATTCTCTCTACTCATTCTCTCTGCTCATTCTGTCAGCTGATTCTGTCAGCTCATTCTGTCAGCTCATTCTCTCTACTCATTCTGTCAGCTCATTCTGTCAGCTCATTCTGTCTGCTCATTCTCTCTACTCATTCTGTCAGCTCATTCTGTCAGCTCATTCTGTCAGCTCATTCTCTCTACTCATTCTGTCAGCTCATTCTGTCAGCTCATTCTGTCAGTTCATTCTCTCTACTCATTCTGTCTGCTCATTCTGTCTGCTCATTCTGTCAGCTCATTCTGTCTGCTCATTCTGTCTGCTCATTCTGTCTGCTCATTCTGTCTGCTCATTCTCTCTGCTCATTCTCTCTGCTCATTCTGTCTGCTCATTCTGTCTGCTCATTCTGTCTGCTCATTCTGTCTGCTCATTCTGTCTGCTCATTCTGTCAGCTCGTTCTGTCTGCTCATTCTCTCTGCTCATTCTCTCTGCTCATTCTGTCTGCTCATTCTGTCTGCTCATTCTGTCTGCTCATTCTCTCTGCTCATTCTGTCACCTCATTCTGTCTGCTCATTCTGTCTGCTCATTCTGTCTGCTCATTCTGTCTGCTCATTCTCTCCGATCATGTTGTCCGCTGATTCTGTCAGCTCATTCTGTCTGCTCATTCTGTCTGCTCATTCTGTCTGCTCATTCTCTCTACTCATTCTCTCTACTCATTCTCTCTGCTCTTTCTGTCAGCTCATTCTCTCTGCTCATTCTGTCAGCTGATTCTGTCAGCTGATTCTGTCAGCTCATTCTCTCTACTCATTCTGTCAGCCCATTCTGTCAGCTCATTCTGTCAGCTCATTCTGTCTGCTCATTCTGTCAGCTCATTCTGTCAGCTCATTCTGTCAGCTCATTCTGTCAGCTCATTCTCTCTACTCATTCTGTCAGCTCATTCTGTCAGCTCATTCTCTCTACTCATTCTGTCAGCTCATTCTGTCTGCTCATTCTGTCTGCTCATTCTCTCTGCTCATTCTCTCTGCTCATTCTCTCTGCTCATTCTGTCTGCTCATTCTGTCTGCTCATTCTGTCTGCTCATTGTCTCCGATCATGCTGTCCGCTGATTCTGTCTGCTCATTCTGTCTGCTCATTCTGTCTGCTCATTATGTCTGCTCATTCTCTCTACTCATTCTCTCTACTCATTCTCTCTGCTCATTCTGTCAGCTCATTCTGTCTGCTCATTCTGTCCGCTGATTCTGTCAGCTCATTCTGTCAGCTCATTCTCTCTACTCATTCTGTCAGCTCATTCTGTCAGCTCATTCTGTCAGCTCATTCTCTCTACTCATTCTGTCAGCTCATTCTGTCAGCTCATTCTGTCAGCTCATTCTGTCAGCTCATTCTCTCTACTCATTCTGTCAGCTCATTCTGTCAGTTCATTCTGTCTTCTCATTCTCTCTACTCATTCTGTCAGCTCATTCTGTCAGCTCATTCTCTCTACTCATTCTGTCAGCTCATTCTGTCAGCTCATTCTGTCAGCTCATTTTCTCTACTCATTCTGTCAGCTCATTCTGTCAGCTCATTCTATCAGGTCATTCTCTCTACTCATTCTGTCAGCTCATTCTGTCAGCTCATTCTGTCAGCTCATTCTGTCAGCTCATTCTGTCAGCTCATTCTGTCTGCTCATTCTCTCTACTCATTCTGTCAGCTCATTCTGTCAGCTCATTCTGTCAGCTCATTCTGTCAGCTCATTCTCTCTACTCATTCTGTCAGCTCATTCTGTCAGCTCATTCTGTCAGCTCATTCTGTCAGCTCATTCTCTCTACTCATTCTGTCAGCTCATTCTGTCAGCTCATTCTGTCAGCTCATTCTGTCTGCTGATTCTGTCAGCTCATTCTGTCTGCTCATTCTCTCTACTCATTCTGTCAGCTCATTCTGTCAGCTCATTCTGTCAGCTCATTCTGTCAGCTCATTCTCTCTACTCATTCTGTCAGCTCATTCTGTCAGCTCATTCTGTCAGCTCATTCTGTCCGCTGATTCTCTCCACTCATTCTCTCCACTCATTCTCTCTGCTCATTATCTCTGCATTTTCACCATCCCGTATTCCTTCTCTTCCTGCTATATAACTCTTTCCTCCATCACCATGTCCATACTCTAAATCAGTTGTTTAATCTTTGATGTTTGTCTTTACTCCATATCAAGGAGACAGCTAGTCACAATATCGCTTCGTAATTGTGAGCATGTCACGCGTGCACGCGAGATTTTGTACGTGCGAAGCCGTGTGCACACGAGTTTGTGTGCATGCGAGGCTGTGAAAATGCGAGATTGCGTGCACGTTTGTATTTATTTTGGCACCCATCGTAACTCCCCTCATCTGACAGGGGCAACAGAGTGTCTTGATGACCTAACGTGCCAACATCAAGAGAGGAAGATTAATATTATCTGGTAATGTCTGGGGCAGGTCATTACAGATGTTCCAGAATTAAGACCCGGGTCGCTCGCTACTCATTACCAGTTATCTAATGTAGTGCTTGTTTAAGTACATACAATCCCCAGGGAATGCGAGACCCACTTCTGGGGAGGGGGGTAGGGGGAAGGGGGGGCTGCGAGACATGCCAGATATTTTAGAAGGCGAATCATTATAAAATGTTTATAAAACACAGAACATAAATGTATTTGTAAAAATAGAAGACTGACAATGTAAATTAGATACCGAATTTTAGTTGCATTTTGTAAATTACATTTTCAATATATATGAAACAAATATATATCAACTTATATGTATATATGTATTCGAGCAGGTAACCCGCCAAATCATGACCGGAAATAATTATGCCGTGCTCTGTCCACTGCATGCCATATTGACGGCACTTTTTATCCTATAGTCCCTTTCATTCCATTTCGACATTCAAATCCACTTTTTTTTTAAATTTATAAAACAATTTTTAATGGCTTAAGCTTCTTTAAAATGCCAAGAATCTAATTAGCCAAAACAACTGGCAGACGAGATGTGAATTCCGATGATCAGATAACATACCCCATACTGTTACGTCGGTGTCATTGTTATCGTGTGGGCATGTGTGTGTATGTATGTATTTTGTGTGCTTGGACTGCACCTTTGTGTTATCTTTTCTCTATTCTGGTTTTTGGTCGAGTTCGAGCACTAAGTTGTTTCTTTTTTTTTTCAATTAAGTAGAACTCAGACCCTTGTGGTTTCATTAAAGCGTGTGAGTGGGCGTGATTCATCATTTTTCATACTTGAGTTACCTGTCTTTTTTCTTCTTAATTAACTTACTTAGTACTTTCTCTTCTACCTAATGGTGTAGAAGTTAGCTAGAGATAGAGCGTCTTGCTATCCTATCAGCTGTCTTCCCTTTGGCCTGGTTCCAGACTAGTCTTCGGTCCTTCAGGGATTGTCTGATGTTGTCTTCTCAGGTAACTCAGGTGTCGTCCTGGAGGTCTGGATCCCTGGCTCTTCGTTTCCCATATTTGTCACGGTTGTTCTTAATCAAACCGCTTCTTACAGAAGCGATCTGCACGAATAAGTGAGAGCGTGAAAATGAAGAGAGAGAGAGAGAGAGAGAGAGAGAGAGAGAGAGAGAGAGAGAGAGGGTTTACATTATGTAAGAAAATGAAGATTGCTGTAAGCCGGTGGTAAACGATGGGGTGGAGTAAAAAAAAAGTTTAATACATCTATCTAAGACAAAAGACAAGACAACATCTACGTTACAGCCACAAGGCTTTCGCCTGGGACACAAACAGAAACCCCCCTTTTGTTTTTCTCCTTGACGAAGTCCTTGTGGTCAAAACGTTTGCTTGTTCTTGTCGTTTGCTCTCCTAATAAGATTACTTTTTTTTCCCTCCACCTTACCGTTAATGTTATGTAAGCATCTTTCGTAAACTGGTGGTTTTTATAATGTTAAACTGTACGTTTATATTGTATTCTTCTCTAGTTTTATTGATGTTATCGTGCTGATGTATATCATCATTATCATTCCTTATGGAACATGTAGCCACTGTTACAGCTGGTACTTTAGTAAAACACCTACAACCAAGCATCTACATACTCTAGCAGTCAATGTAGCAATTTGTTTTACTTGACGATGTTGCCAGCTACAGGCACAACCTCATGTCAGTCGCCGTTTACAACATGCCTTCTTCTTCTTCTTCGTTCACTTTCAGACGTCAACTTGAATATTTTTAAAGAAAGCAGTGGTGAGCCTGAGGTTGTCGATATCTCTCTAGAGTTTTGCCATGAATCGTACTGGTGATGGCCATCTGCGCTTTCTCTGTTCATCATATGTTGCGCATCTTTGAAGTAGATGTTCAGTATGTCGTACCTGAGAGGACAGGAGTCTTATTCCTTCTTTGTCTCCTCAAAGTCCCCAGGAGACTCCACGGGACTACCAATGTATGTGCGTGCGTTTATTTATGTATGTTTTTGTTCAGAAGGCAGGACTGCTTTTGTCTGTTTTTGTCTGTGTTTTTGTGTGTGTGCTAATTTGCTCTTTTGAGCTTGTCTGTCTGAGTGTATTTTCTCGCTATCTAGATTAATGAGTGTCTCTGCCTGTCTTGTTTTAACCCCGCTTTATCTTGTGTGATGAGCTTGTCTGCCAGCAATGATATATCTTCACTTTACAGCTTATCATGCATTCTTTTTGCCCGCGGTGATGTGATATCTCTTGAGTAAGTTCTCAACAGTGTATCGTTCTGCATTTGTCTCATCTGTCTTACAGAGACATCCTCATTATTATTATTATTTTTTTTTTTTTGTGCATGACGACTTTATAGTTAAGTCAGCTTTTACATGAATCCAGTATACAAGGTATTATTGGAATAAATTTAACACGGTAGCTTTAGAAACAGTATTGCTCCATCGCTTCCAAACTTCTCTTCTGTAAGTTTGCAATTTCATCATTGTTGCGGTTCATTCTAATGAGGTGTCGATCAGCATTCTATATATTTAGCAAATGTCAAAAGGAACGCACAACAGCTAAATCAACGAAGGAAGTGACCGTTACTTCTGCTGATGCACGCTCACTTACGTAATTTAATATTTTAACCTTACGTCATTAATGAATTCTGTGGTGCGGTTTCAATAGCGCTGCGTTTTAGTGCTGCTCCCTTTTAGCACAGCAATGTTTCACTAATGAACGCAAAGCTGTGTGAAAACGGAGGCGTAACACTCATGTACAATATGTTGCCACAGAAACCCCTGCTGCGAGAGCTTTATGCAGGCTTCCTGTAAGGGGACCCGTTGCAGTGGTGGTTCTATGCTCCGTTAGGAGCGCAAAAGAAAATATATGAATGATTAATTGTGTGTGTCTGTGTGTGCGTGCGTGCGCGCACCCGTGCTTGTGTATGTGTGTGTATATATATATGGGTTTTTTTCGCCATTAGTCTTTTCTGTGTACTTCCGGTAGTGACAGCCATTTCAGACCTGAAGGTCTTTTATATTTGGACATGCGCCCTAATATAACCGACTAGGTTGAACGGTACGCGCCTCGCCAAAACAAGGCAAAATTGTATTTTAAAAAAAGAAAACTTATTTCAGTCTAGCCACGCCAGTTTAATCCGGAGTATTCGCTTTTATTTTTCCGGTTTTTTTTTTTTTTAACTTAGTTCTTACTTTTTTTGTCTTTCTGTTCTTGTCGGTCTTGCCCTGACGAAGGCCTTGTGGCCGTAGCGTAGTTTTTTTTTTTCCTTATCGTTTTGCCTTAGTAAGACATATTACCCTTTTCCCCCCACTCCAACACTAGTTAAAGCAGGTTTGAAATCTGTCACCACATGTCTCATCCATGAGTCACATTTCTAGCAACGCTGCGTCACTTCATTTGCCCACAGAAATTAAAAACAACGCCTCTGGGCGTAATTACCCCCTTCTCTCCCCAAGCTGAGAACCACTGTATTAATACAACTCAAGACAACATGTCCTAAATTCAAATGTGTCGGGCACAGACGGATTTCTGATACCTTCGTTCAGATAATATCCACATGTGCTTGTCAGTGCTGCCTGACAACCATCTTCTCCTCTCTCTCTCTCTCTCTTCTACCAATCCCTCCCCACCCCCCCATCCATATGTCTATATTTGTCTTCAAGTCCTCTTTAAACATAGCCTTTCAATTTCTCTTAGAACACTCTCCCTCCCTCTCTCTCTCTCTCTCATTTTATCTCTCTCTCGTTTTATCTCTCTCTCTCGCTTTATCCCTCTCTCTCTCGCTTTATTTTTCTCTCTCTCGCTTTATCTCTCTTGATTGACCTCTCTCGCTTGATCTCTCTCGCGTTATCTCTCTCTCGTTTTATCTCTCTTGCTTGATCTCTCTCGCTTGATCTCTCTTGCGTTATCTCTCTCTCTCTCTCTCTCTCTCTCGCTTTATCTCTCTCGTTTTATCCCTCTCTCGCTATATCACTCTCTTTCTCTCTCTTTCTTTCTTTCTTTCTCTCTCTCTATTCGAATAATACATCACGAGTGAAGATTACTTTCCCCTAAACTAATTATGTTCCCAAATCATTATATACTATTGTGTGTGCATGTGATGATTTTTTTCACTTTTTAAATAAACGTTATTTCTTGATTATAATTAAACACTATAAATTAGAGTACTTTATTATTTTACTGTTCCATTATTTTTCTTTATCTTTTTTTTTTAAATTAACTATTATTATTTCAAAATGCATGTGAGAATAAATGGTTACAGCATAAAAGATTAGAGAAAGGAAGGGCAGAATGCTAGACGGGCCTGGATGCACAATTCTTAACCCTTTGAACATAAAGTTAGTTCGTTCTGTTTCTCGCTTTCTCTCTCTTGTCTGTCTGTCTCTCTTTCTCTCTCTCTCTCTTTCTCTCTCTCTGTCTCTCTGTCTCTCTGGGCTATTTTTAGCTGTTCGTGCATGCACGTCTTCCTGTTGCAAGAGTACAAAAAATAAAACATACATGTGCCAATCGACGTGAGCGTCATTCAATACAACTGAAAACACATGTAGAAGCGATAAGACTACGTTCAGCCCTTTCTCTCTCTCTCTCCCTGTTCTCTGACAGATTAACATTTCCCATTTGTTTTCGATTCCTGCAAGACAAGCTAGTCTTGCCGGGAAAGCAAGTCGGAAATGGAAGCATTTGAATACAACCGTCAGAGAAATCAACAGCCGCAACGCTAAACAGTTATAAGGAAGCATCGAGGTTTGACAGTTGGGAACAAAGATAGATAAATAGGCCGACAGGTAGACAGGAGAGAGATAGGCAGACAGATATACAGACAATCAGACAGACAAATAAATAGCTACAGCTTGTTTGTTTCTATCACTAAATTAACAGAAGAATTAACTTACTTCAAAGACAAGATGGCGTTCATATAATAATAATAATAATAATAATAGCCCCTTCAGTCATAACTGACTATGGGAATGCGCCCCTGAGGTGGCAGCCCTCAGCTGCTTATTTTTCTGGTGCTCCTTTCGACGTTTTCTCCCCTCCTCTGCTTCTTGTGTGAGCCTCTTTTCGCCCAATCTGAGGTGGCGCCGTAAATAGCATCGCCACTAAGTGCGATCGGCAGCTTCATCCTCCCATGTTGCTGGATCCATGTCCAGTGCTCTCATATCTCTCTTGCACACATCTTTGAACCTCAGATGTGGTCGCCCAACGGTTGTCTTGCCATCTGCTAATTGTCCGTAGAAGATATCTTTTTGGGATGCGACCATCTTCCATGCGGCGAACATAGCCAAACCAGCGTAGTATGCGCTGTCTAAGCAGTGTATACATACTTTGAAGGCCAGCACGTGACAACACCTCGACATTTGTCACTTTATCTTTCCACGAGATGCCGAGGATGTGGCGTAGACACCGTAAATGGAAGGTATTGAACCTTCTTTCTTGCTTAGCATAGGTCGTCCAGGTCTCGCTGCCATATAGGAGTGTGCTGGTCTCTTCACAATTCTCTGCCATCAGTAGTACTAATCAGTTCTGTTCTTGACTAATTCTCAGGCCATGATATTAAACTGTCCAATATCTTTTGTCTTTGTTGTTCTCTATTTTTTTCCTTCAGTGCTTGATGTTGTGACATATATTTCAGTTTTTCTCTTATAATTACTTGCTTTAAGAAAAGGATTGCTTTCTTCTATTACAAGTCAAGATCGTTGTCGTGGAATATTCTAATCCACATATATAAATTATCAAGTAAATATAAAGCCTAATAAATACATATAATAAATAAAGGAAGAAGAATGGTAAAGAACAGTGCTGTCACAATGACAGTACTCGAAATCCCCCTTCTTTTCTACTTCGTCGGCAAATTGTAACGCTTTCACGTTGATATTAAAGGCCTTCTGCAACATACACGCGTTTCCCAAACACACAATAAAATGTGCTGCCTTTCTAAGAAAAACCTTGAAATATGCAAGTTGACCTAAATTTTAAATTCCATTCATGTCTTTTTCTACACTATGTTACCAAAAACAAAAGACAGATGGACTAAAGGATAGCGAGAAGGGAGAGGCAGAAAGCCGAACACTAAACACGCGTCGCGCGATACACAAATGCTGCCATCACGCGTGTAAGACTACATGCACTGACTTTTTTTCAGACGGACAGTGATAAATTCACTACCCTTCCCAGAGTTAGGTTTTAAAATCTGAAAAACGCTTATTGGGGAAACCTGACATTCTACTGTTTTATGTCCGAAATCCTGACATTAGTCTGACAGTACAGCAGGACAGGTGGCGGTTCTCACATAAAAAATAAAACAACTACACGACTATCCTGGAAATTGCATATTTTGAACGCAGCCACTTAGCTCTTTTAAATTTGGATATTTGGGCTCCTTAGGGTTTGCTGACAAAGAATATGTACAACGTTATGCAAATATTCTAGGAATTAACAAGTTATAGCCAAAATAAAATGATAGTGCTGTCAGACAACACCCAAAATCAGAATCGCTCAGTGGTAGATTTTTTTTCACCACCATTGTACGGGAAATGGGCCACAAGTTACATTTGAACTGATTGGCTGGAATGATATGTAAGGCTAAACACGATTAGTCGGGCTATAAAGGCTATCCTTGGTTGTTAGGGGAGACGTAGGAAGTTAAAATTTTTTCAAATACTTGTCGAAACGTGGCTCCATTGGCTAGACTCGCTGATATACTCACTTAGGAGCGTTAGTTCGAGACCACTAGTGCAAATAAGCTTGATAAAGCAACAGTGCGTTGAAGCCAGCTCATATTTGTGTTAAATAAAAGCCTGGAACATAAGCAGATGGGAATTTGTGCCAGTATTTTGTGCCAGAATTCATTGCTAATCAACGTATCTGTGTTTGTTTCCATGAATTGTGGTAAGCTTGAAACATTCAGTATCTTTTAATGAAAATTGAATGTGAATTGTTAATTTATGCCTGTATATATGTGTAGTTCAGTAGCAAACATGATATAAAGCCTATAATGCTCCAGCCTGAACAGAAGGTGTCGGAGGAAAGTAAAACTGCATGGAATGGCCAAACAGTACACTGACACCTAGATTATTGATTAGACAGAAATAATGCTGGAAGTGCAGAGGCGTAGTAACCATTAAGGAGGTTAATGCTGGTATAAAGTATTTCAGATGAAGCTGACAGTTGGCCTAACGCTCTGAACTCAATGTTTGTGATGTATTGTGCTCAGTGTAAAAAGAGAGTATAAATTAGTTATGAAGTAGAAGGTACATCCTTCTTGTTTTCAGGGACCGTGGTCTTGATGGTATTGAGCAGCACCTGGTCAGAGCTTTGCTGAATCCAGAGTCGGACAGCATACTCCTTGGTCCATTTAGCTATCAGTGAGGTGTCTCCAGAGCCGAGGGGAGAGTCGAGCAGAGGAGTCTGTTCCTGCCGCCATCACGCCAGATAAGCTGATGTGGCCAGCTGAGCTCAAAATTATGTACCCCCAGCTTAAAATGACCTTGTAAAAATAACATTAAGAGGGGAATTAAATTGTGTTAATATCAGGAACTGAGAACATCTCCAATAATAGTTCCCCTAAAGACAAACTATTGAAGTCATGATGACAAATACCAACAGAGCTTGAACAAAACAAAACCAGTATTACCTCATATTACTACTACACAACTGACACACATAGGATACTTTTAATAATATATGTCACTACTATATTCATATTGATAAATTCTGTACATATAACTTGTAATTTAAATTGATTGTGATTCCTGGTTCCCTTTGTAGTTGAATCAGGACACATATTCATTCATAACAGCAATGAATACATATTGTTATTTGAAAAGTTATCAGTGACTCCTTAAGTTATCCTTTAGAGTGTTATATGTATGTGAGTGTCACAGTGTTGTCAAGTGTGGTGGAATAAATTAAATTGTTTATCTGTCTGTTGTTGTTATGACTTACACTTCATCATACACATACCCTAGACATACAACGTAGTCATCACACTATTCCAGAATAATTCTGACTGAGATATATATATATATGTGGCAGCAAGTAAGGTTATCTATAATACACTACACTTATTAGATATAGATACCTTCACAGCTGATCTCAGTCAGTACACTAAGTCCCCTATAAATATTTATAACATCCCACTTCACCACATATATTGGGGTCTCGTCTTGGGATTTTGAATCTTTCCCTATTAAAAATATTGGGGGTAATTCACTTCAGGGAATATAAGAATTAAAAGGTATCCTTGGGTGGAATTAAATAAGGTTGAGCTCACGGTGCCTGTGTTGTCCATTAGATATATTTAGAGATTAAATTGTTGGTTAGACATTGTATAAATTTACCTGATAGACAATGGCGGACCTGGCCAAATTTCGATCTGCTGCTGTTCAGACTGCAAAAGAGTTAGGATTAGATGGGCAAGTTATGGTTGCCTATGTTACTACGGAATGTGACAAATTTATTGAACGCGAAGAAAGAAGGTTTGAAGCCGAAAGAAAGTTAGAGGCTGAAAGGGAAATTAAGAAGTTACAATTTGAGGCTGAGGCTGAGACTAAGAGGTTGCAAGCTGAGGCTGAGACTAAGAGGTTGCAGATTGAGGCTGAGGCTAAGAAATTGGAAGCAGAAGAAAGAAGATTGGCTGCAGAAAGGGAAGACAAGAGATTAGACTGCAGAAGGGAAGCAGAAAAGGAGGAGAAGAGATTACAAAGGGAACATGAGTTACGACTAAGGGAGTTTGAGTTTCAGGGCCATGCTCCTGAAAATGGTGCCAGTCCCTTTGCCTCTGATGCCACTGCTAGCCAAGGAGCCTCAACCTCAGCTATGAATTTTCATTTAGATCATTTTGTTGAGAAAGACGATGATATAGAGAGCTACCTAAATAGGTATGAACTATTAGCTACCACGTATGGGTTAGAGAGAGAAAGGTGGAGCTTAAAGTTATCTCAGGGACTTCGTGGGGCAGCTTATGAAGTTTTTGCAAAAATGAGCAGAGGTGATCAGGAAAATTATGACATGCTAAAGCAGGCTCTTTTGTTAAGATATGAAAAGAATGCAGAATTCTATAGGAAAAAATTTAGGAATGCTAAACTACTGTCAGGTGAAACCTATCACCAGTTCTCTGCACGAATAGAGACATACTTGGAGAAATGGACTTCTCTGGGGAAAACCCAAGATCTTAAGGAAATGGTCCTTATAGAGCAATTAAGAGAGTCCATGGCTCCAGACCTGAGAAAGTTTCTCATGGAACAAGGTGCAGAGAGGCTGGGTGAGTTGCTAAATGTTGCTGAAAGGTATCAAGCAGCTCAAGCAGAGGTAACAGGTAATAAAAAGAAACAAGTGGATAACTTTAGGGCACCACAGAACTTTAATAAATTTGATCCTAGGGATCAAAATAAAGGTAAGCACCAATTTGATAGGCCACGGTATGAAAATAAAAATAAACCCCACAATTCGATGAAAGGAAATATGATGAAAGAAAATCTTTCAACCAAGGAAAAAGGTGGTGTAAGAATTGTCAGATGGACAATCATGACACTGACCGTTGCAGAAGGAAACCTGTGTATATGGCAACCCTTCAGGTCAGGTCGACCTCAAGACAGGAGGAGGATATTATGTTAGATACCACTCCAGAAGAGATGAGGGAGGCACAGGCTGGGGATAAAACACTCAAGCCTTGTTTCAGAAAATTGTCAACTTGTCATACAACTCCAGGCAAGGGAGATTTTTACATGAAAAACAAGTTGATGTATAGGAAGACTGGAGCTAGATCCAAAGGTCACGGACAGCTGGTACTTCCTAAAAGATATAGGGCAGACTTAATAAGGAGCTTACATGTGAAACCAGATGGGGACCATGAGAAGATAGGTACCATCATTCAAAAGGTGGCTCACAATTATTATTGGCCCAAAGCAAGATGGGACATTGAGAATTTTGTAGAAAGGTGTAGCATAGCACATGAGGGAACACCCACAAGTGGGAACATGGATCAGGACCTGGACATGCCACGGGGCAAAATTAGGCCTGATAATAAAAAGAAATATAGATTTGATAAAGTGGACCAAATGGAATGGGAAGCCCCTTTTCACGGACAAGCTTCACTTAACTGTTTTACAATGGCCACTATGCGGAGAGTGCAAAAAGATGTCTTACCCCAGGATAAGCCGACAATCCCTCAATCGGACTTAAACCAACTGGAGGAAGAAGATGTAGAGAGGAAATCTCTCATCAAGAATTTTAAGAGGGGAGAAAGCCCCAAGACAAGAAAAATTGGTAGCGGTCGTTTTGTGAATGATAATTCTGGGAGGAAAAATCATCACTATAAAGCTTCGAGTGGAAGAGACCATACCGGTGTGTGGTGAAGTGGGATGTTATAAATATTTATAGGGGACTTAGTGTACTGACTGAGATCAGCTGTGAAGGTATCTATATCTATTAAGAGTAGTGTATTATAGATAACCTTACTTGCTACCACATATCTATATATCTCAGTCAGAATTATTCTGGAATAGTGTGATGACTACGTTATGTGTCTAGGGTATGTGTATGATGAAGTGTAAGTCACAACAACAGACAGATAAACAATTTAATTTAATCCACTACTCTTGACAACACTGTGACACTCACATATATATAACACTCTATGAGAATATCTTAAGGAGTCACTGATAACTTTTCAAATAACAATATGTATTCATGGTTATCATAAAGGTATATGTGTCCTGATTCAAATACAAAGGAACCAGGAATCACAATCAATTTTAATTACAAGTATATGTACAGACTTTATCAATATGAATATTGTAGTGACATATATTATTAAAATATCCTATGTGTGTCAGTTGTGTAGTGGTAATATGAGGTAATACTGGTTTTGTTTTGTTCAAGCTCTGTTGGTATTTGTCATCATGACTTCAATAGTTTGTCTTTTGGGACTAGTATTGGAGATGTTCTCAGTTCCTGATATTAAGACAATTAAATTCCCCTCTGAATGTTATTTTTACAAAGTCATTTCAAGATGAGGCGACATAATGTTGAGCTCAGCTGGCCAAATCAGCTTATCTTGCGTGATGGCGGCAGGAAAGGACTCCTCTGCTCGAATTCTCCCCTGGGCTCTGGAGACACCTCACTGATAGCTAAAAAGACCAAGGAGTATGCTGTCCGACTCTGGATTCAGCAAAGCTCTGACCAGGTGCTGCTCAGTACCATCAAGACCACGGTCCCTGAAAACAAGAAGGATGTACCTTCTACTTCATAACTAATTGATACTCTAGTTCTACACTGAGCACAATACAACACAAACATTGAGTTCAGAGCGTTAGGCCAACTGTCAGCTTCATCTGAAATACTTTATACCAGTATTTACCTCCTTAATGGTTACCACGCCTCTGCACTTCCAGCATTATTTCTGTCTAATCAATCATCCAGGTGTCAGTGTACTATTTGGCCATTCCATGCCGTTTTACTTCCCTCCGACACCCTCTGTTCAGGCTGGAGCATTATAGGCTTTATCTCCTGTTTGCCACTGAACTACACATATATATACAGGCATAAATTAACAATTTACATTCAATTTTCATTAAAAGATACTGAATGGTTCAAGCTTACCACAATTTCATGGAAATAAACACAGATACGTTGATTAGCAATGAATTCTGGCACAATTACTGGCACAAATTCCCATCTGCTTATGTTCCAGGCTTTTATTTAACACAAATATGAGCTGGCTTCACGCACTGTTGCTTTATCAAGATTATTTGCACTAGTGGTCTCGAACTAACGCTCCTAAGTGAGTATATCAGCGAGTCTAGCCAATGAGGCCACGTTTCGACAAGTGTTTGAAAAAATGTTACCTTTTCACGTCTCCCCTAACAACGAAAGATAGTATTTATAGCCCGACCAATCGTGGTTAGTCTTTCATTTGTTGCGCTCCAATCAATTTGGAGTTTACATGGTAGGCTAATTCTGTAACGTAAGATTTTTTTTTCAAACACGTTATAAAAAAATTTTATGAGCAGAAATGATTCCATGCTGTCAGGCATCCCCACTATTTTATTTTGGGTATAATTTATTAATTCCTGGACTATTTGCGTAACGTTTTACATATTCTTGGTCAGCAAGCCCTAAGGAACCCAAATATCCAAATTTAAAAGAGCTACGTGGCTGCGTTCAAAATATGTATTTTCTACCTCCTGTTTCGAAGATGTGCTGTCTGGGTACTGTTATGTTTTCAACCGTAAACCCATCTATTGTTATCTTTCCTAATAAGCGTTTTTTTATGATTTATAAACCTAACTCTGGGATGGGTAATGTATTTTATCACTGTCCGTCTGAAAAAAAATTAGTGCATGTAGTCTTACACGCGTGATGGCAGCATTTGTGTATCGCGCGAAGCGTGTTTAGTGTTCGGCTTTATGCCTCTCCCTTCTCGCTATCCTTTTGTCCATCTGTCTTTTGATCTTGGTAACATAGTGTAGAAAAAGACATGAATGGAATTTAAAATTTAGGTCAACTTGCATATTTCAAGGTTTTTCTTAGAAAGGCAGCACACATTTTATTGTGTGTTTGGGAAACGCGTGTATGTTGCAGAAGGCCTTTAATATCAACGTGAAACGTTACAATTTGCATACGCAGTAGAAAACAAGGGGATTTCGAGTACAGTCATTGTGACAGCACTGTTCTTTACCATTCTTCTTCCTTTATTTATTATACGTATTTATTAGTCTTTATATTTACTTGATAATTTATATATGTGGATTAGAATATTCCACGACACCTCCCCTCTTAAAACAGACATTATATGTCAGTCCTTTATTCTATATTCACATAGAGAAATTTATTATTATTTCTGGGGTTTACGGTGATTCTCATCACACGGATGGCGGCTTAAAAAATCCGCTCCCAAATTGGTTTTTTCCAGATATATACTCAATGCTAAAATTATATGGAGCCAGAAGTAAAGACCATCGGAGTAACCTAGAGTTCTCATGCTTAGCCTGTGCTAGAAACGATAAAGGTTTGTGGTCTGTTTGCAACTTAAATGCCTTCCCATACAGATAAATATTGAATTTCTTTATTGCCCATATTACTGCAAGACATTCCTTTTCGCTAGTTGAGTAATTGATTTCAGCTTTATTCAACTTTCTGCTAGCATATGCCACTGGGCTTAATTCCCCATCCAATGCATCTGATTTCTGTAGTAGAGTTGCTCCTAGCCCAATATTACTGGCATCCGTCCTTACTATGAATTCTTGACTTAAGTCAGGTAATTTCAAAATGGGTTTACTGTGAGCTTTTCCTTCAATTCTTGGTAAGTCATTTCACATTGTGGTGTCCATGTAATGCGATCTGGATGTCCTTTACGTGTCAATTCAGTTAACGGTGCACATATGGAATTAAAGTTTTTGATATACTTCTGGTAGAAACCACATAATGAGACAAAGGATCTCACGTCCTTCTTGGTTTTGTGGTCTCGGGGCTTTCTGTAGTTTCTCTAAATTCTTTGGGTCAGGGGTCATGTTTCCCTGATAAACTGTGTGTCCCAAAAATTCCAATTCTTTACATCCAACGCAACATTTAGTTGGTCGGGCTGTTAAATTTGCCTCCCTAAGTCGATTAAACAGCATGTTCAGAGAGTCAATGTGTTCCTCAAATGTTTCTGTTGCTATAAGGATATCATCCATAAAATTTGTTATACAGGGATTATTCAGAGGATCCAATAATTTTCTCATCATTCTAGAGAAGACACTAGGCGCATTCTTCAATCCAAATGGCAATCTATTAAACTCATAGTGTCCTTCTGAGGTACTAAAAGCTAGGTATGGTCTAACCTCAGGCTTCACTGGAATCTGATAGTATCCTTTACTCAGATCCACTTTTGAGAAATATTTAGCTTTATTTAGTCTGGCAAACAGCTGATTTGTACTCCGGCAATGGATCCACCTGTCCTTCTGTAATAGCATTCAGTCTCCTGTAATCTATACAGAGTCTATGTTCTCCAGAGGGCTTCCTTAAGAGTACAACACCGGAACTATACGAAGATTCACTGTGCGAAATAATTCCTTCCTTCAACAGATAGTCTATCTCTTCCTTCAAAGCTTTCTCCTTAGCAAACGGAATCGAATATGGTTTCATACAGACAGGTGTGGAGTCTATTAGTTTCATATCATATTCCAATAGGTTTGTATGTCCTGGTCGGTCTGTTAACACCTCTGCATGATTATTTAGAACCTGTTGCACTCTCTCTTTCTGAGTTTTCGTTAAATGTGTACTGATTTTCACCTGTGCTGCTGTCTCACAGGGGTGTAATGGATATTCAAATGATGAAAGTGGTTCCTTTTTCATCTCCATGGCGATGGACAAGGTCAACAAGTGTGTCTCTTCCTGATGTTCTCTTTCCAAATATTTCTTCAGGAGATTCACATGATAGATTTTTTCTTTCCCCTTCTTATCTATCTTATAATTTGTTCTAGACAACACCTTCTCTAGAACTGTATATGGACCCTGCCATCCAATTTGTAACTTATTCTGACTCCCAGGCAAAAGAAGCAGTACTTTCTCTCCCACAGCCAGATTTCTGTCCTTCGCCTTCCTGTTATAATAGGCAGCATGTTTCTTCCTGGCTTGTTTCAAATTTTCATTGGCAAGTTTCCAGCCAGTTTTTAACCGAGTGGTCAGCTCATTCACATATTGGTATGAAGATGTAATGTTTTCCTCTGCCTTTTCATCAGTCCACGTTCTTAACAAAGCTACATATGGACCTTTAATTGTGTGTGGACCTATTTGTCCATGCACCGGTATGGTCTCTTCCACTCGAAGCTTTATAGTGATGATTTTTTCCTCCCAGAATTATCATTCACAAAACGACCGCTACCAATTTTTTTCTTTTGGGGCTTTCTCCCCACTTAAAATTCTTGATGAGAGATTTCCTCTCTACATCTTCTTCCTCCAGTTTGTTTAAGTCCGATTGAGGGATTTTCGGCTTATCCTGGGGTAAGACATCTTTTTGCACTCTCCGCCTAGTGGCCATTGTAAAACAGTTAAGTGAAGCTTGTCCGTGAAAAGGGGCTTCCCATTCCATTTGGTCCACTTTTTCAAATTTATATTTCTTTTTATTATCAGGCCTAATTTTGCCCCGGGGCGTGTCCAGGTCCTGATCCATGTTCCCACTTGTGGGTGTTCCCTCATGTGCTATGCTACACCTTTCTACAAAATTCTCAATGTCCCATCTTGCTTTGGGTCAATAATAATTGTGAGCCACCTTTTGAATGATGGTACCTATCTTCTCATGGTCCCCATCTGGTTTCACATGTAGGCTCCTTATTAAGTCTGCCCTATATCTTTTTGGAAGAACCAGCTGTCCGTGACCATTGGATCTAGCTCCAGTCTTCCTATACATCAACTTGTTTTTCATGTAAAAATCTCCCTTGCCTGGAGTTGTATGACAAGTTGACAATTTTCTGAAACAAGGCTTGAGTGTTTTATCCCCAGCCTGTGCCTTCCTCATCTCTTCTGGAGTGGTATCTAACATAATATCCTCCTCCTGTCTTGAGGTCGACCTGACCTGAAGGGTTGCCATATACACAGGTTTCCTTCTGCAACGGTCAGTGTCATGATTGTCCATCTGACAATTCTTACACCACCTTTTTCCTTGGTTGAAAGATTTTCTTTCATTATATTTCCTTTCATCGAATTGTGGGAATTTATTTTTATTGTCATACCGTGGCCTATCAAATTGGTGCTTACCTTTATTTTGATCCCTAGGATCAAATTTATTAAAGTTCTGTGGTGCCCTAAAGTTATCCACTTGTTTCTTTTTATTACCTGTTACCTCTGCTTGAGCTGCTTGATACCTTTCAGCAACATTTAGCAACTCATCCAGCCTCTCTGCACCTTGTTCCATGAGAAACTTTCTCAGGTCTGGAGCCATGGACTCTCTTAATTGCTCTATAAGGACCATTTCTTTAAGATCTTGGGTTTTCCCCAGAGAAGTCCATTTCTCCAAGTATGTCTCTATTCGTGCAGAGAACTGGTGATAGGTTTCACCTGACAGTAGTTTAGCATTCCTAAATTTTTTCCTATAAAATTCTGCGTTCTTTTCATACCTTAACAAAAGAGCCTGCTTTAGCATGTCATAATTTTCCTGATCACCTCTGCTCATTTTTGCAAAAACTTCATAAGCTGCCCCACGAAGTCCCTGAGATAACTTTAAGCTCCACCTTTCTCTCTCTAACCCATACGTGGTAGCTAAATAGTTCATATCTATTTATATAGCTCTCAATATCATCGTCTTTCTCAACAAAATGATCTAAATGAAAGTTCATAGCTGAGGTTGAGGCTCCCTGAGTAACCGTAGCATCAGAGGCAAAGGGACTGGCACCATTTTCAGGAGCATGGCCTTGAAACTCAAACTCCCTTAGTCGTAACTCATGTTCCCTTTGTAATCTTTTATCTTCTGCTTCCCTTTCTGCAGCTAAATTCCTCTCTTCTGCAGCTAATTTCTTCTCTTCCCTTTCTGCAGCTAATCTTTTGTCTTCTCTTTCTGCTTCCAATTTCTTAGCCTCTTTGTCAGCCTCAATCTGCAACCTCTTAGTCTCAGCCTCAGCTTCAAATTGTAACTTCTTAATTTCCCTTTCAGCCTCTAACTTTCTTTCGGCTTCAAACCTTCTTTCTTCGCGTTCAATAAATTTGTCACATTCCGTAGTAACATAGGCAACCATAACTTGCCCATCTAATCCTAACTCCTTTGCAGTCTGAACAGCAGCAGATCGAAATTTGGCTAGGTCCGCCATTGTCTATCAGGTAAGTTTATACAATGTCTAACCAACAATTTAATCTCTAAATATATCTAATGGACAACACAGGCACCGTGAGCTCAACCTTATTTAATTCCACCCAAGGATACCTTTTAATTCTTATATTCCCTGAAGTGAATTACCCCCAATATTTTTAATAGGGAAAGATTCAAAATCCCAAGAGCGAGACCCCAATATATGTGGTGAGTGGGATGTTATAAATATTTATAGGGGACTTAGTGTACTGACTGAGATCAGCTGTGAAGGTATCTATATCTATTAAGAGTAGTGTATTATAGATAACCTTACTTGCTACCACATATCTATATATATCTCAGTCAGAATTATTCTGGAATAGTGTGATGACTACGTTATGTGTCTAGGGTATGTGTATGATGAAGTGTAAGTCACAACAACAGACAGATAAACAATTTAATTTAATCCACTACTCTTGACAACACTGTGACACTCACATACATATAACACTCCATGAGAATATCTTAAGGAGTCACTGATAACTTTTCAAATAACAATATGTATTCATGGTTATCATAAAGGTATATGTGTCCTGATTCAAATACAAAGGAACCAGGAATCACAATCAATTTTAATTACAAGTATATGTACAGACTTTATCAATATGAATATTGTAGTGACATATATTATTAAAATATCCTATGTGTGTCAGTTGTGTAGTGGTAATATGAGGTAATATTGGTTTTGTTTTGTTCAAGCTCTGTTGGTATTTGTCATCATGACTTCAATAGTTTGTCTTTTGGGACTAGTATTGGAGATGTTCTCAGTTCCTGATATTAAGACAATTAAATTCCCCTCTGAATGTTATTTTTACACAGTCATTTCAAGATGAGGGGACATAATGTTGAGCTCAGCTGGCCAAATCAGCTTATCTTGCGTGATGGCGGCAGGAAAGGACTCCTCTGCTCGAATTCTCCCCTGGGCTCTGGAGACACCTCACTGATAGCTAAAAAGACCAAGGAGTATGCTGTCCGACTCAGGATTCAGCAAAGCTCTGACCAGGTGCTGCTCAGTACCATCAAGACCACGGTCCCTGAAAACAAGAAGGATGTACCTTCTACTTCATAACTAATTGATACTCTAGTTCTACACTGAGCACAATACAACACAAACATTGAGTTCAGAGCGTTAGGCCAACTGTCAGCTTCATCTGAAATACTTTATACCAGTATTTACCTCCTTAATGGTTACCACGCCTCTGCACTTCCAGCATTATTTCTGTCTAATCAATCATCCAGGTGTCAGTGTACTATTTGGCCATTCCATGCCGTTTTACTTCCCTCCGACACCCTCTGTTCAGGCTGGAGCATTATAGGCTTTATCTCCTGTTTGCCACTGAACTACACATATATATACAAGCATAAATTAACAATTTACATTCAATTTTCATTAAAAGATACTGAATGGTTCAAGCTTACCACAATTTCATGGAAATAAACACAGATACGTTGATTAGCAATGAATTCTGGCACAATTACTGGCACAAATTCCCATCTGCTTATGTTCCAGGCTTTTATTTAACACAAATAGGAGCTGGCTTCAACGCACTGTTGCTTTATCAAGATTATTTGCACTAGTGGTCTCGAACTAACGCTCCTAAGTGAGTATATCAGCGAGTCTAGCCAATGAGGCCACGTTTCGACAAGTGTTTGAAAAAATGTTACCTTTTCACGTCTCCCCTAACAACGAAAGATAGTATTTATAGCCCGACCAATCGTGGTTAGTCTTTCATTTGTTGCGCTCCAATCAATTTGGAGTTTACATGGTAGGCTAATTCTGTAACGTAAGATTTTTTTCAAACACGTTATAAAAAAATTTTATGAGCAGAAATGATTCCATGCTGTCAGGCATCCCCACTATTTTATTTGGGTATAATTTATTAATTCCTGGACTATTTGCGTAACGTTTTACATATTCTTGGTCAGCAAGCCCTAAGGAACCCAAATATCCAAATTTAAAAGAGCTACGTGGCTGCGTTCAAAATATGTATTTTCTACCTCCTGTTTCGAAGATGTGCTGTCTGGGTACTGTTATGTTTTCAACCGTAAACCCATCTATTGTTATCTTTCCTAATAAGCGTTTTTTATGATTTATAAACCTAACTCTGGGATGGGTAATGTATTTTATCACTGTCCGTCTGAAAAAAAATTAGTGCATGTAGTCTTACACGCGTGATGGCAGCATTTGTGTATCGCGCGAAGCGTGTTTAGTGTTCGGCTTTCTGCCTCTCCCTTCTCGCTATCCTTTTGTCCATCTGTCTTTTGATCTTGGTAACATAGTGTAGAAAAAAGACATGAATGGAATTTAAAATTTAGGTCAACTTGCATATTTCAAGGTTTTTCTTAGAAAGGCAGCACATTTTATTGTGTGTTTGGGAAACGCGTGTATGTTGCAGAAGGCCTTTAATATCAACGTGAAACGTTACAATTTGCATACGCAGTAGAAAACAAGGGGATTTCGAGTACAGTCATTGTGACAGCACTGTTCTTTACCATTCTTCTTCCTTTATTTATTATACGTATTTATTAGTCTTTATATTTACTTGATAATTTATATATGTGGATTAGAATATTCCACGACACGGTGCATGGACAAATAGGTCCACACAATTAAAGGTCCATATGTAGCTTTGTTAAGAACGTGGACTGATGAAAAGGCAGAGGAAAACATTACATCTTCATACCAATATGTGAATGAGCTGACCACTTGTTTGAAAACTGGCTGGAAACTTGCCAATGAAAATTTAAAACAAGCCAGGAAGAAACATGCTGCCTATTATAACAGGAAGGCGAAAGACAGAAATTTGGCTGTGGGAGAGAAGGTACTGCTTCTTTTGCCCGGGAGTCAGAATAAGTTACAAATTGGATGGCAGGGTCCATATACAGTTCTAGAGAAGGTGTCTAGAACAAATTATAAGATAGATAAGAAGGGGAAAGAAAAAATCTATCATGTGAATCTCCTGAAGAAATGTTTGGAAAGAGAACATCAGGAAGAGACACACTTGTTGACCTTGTCCATCGCCATGGAGATGAAAAAGGAACCACTTTCATCATTTGAATATCCATTACACCCCTGTGAGACAGCAGCACAGGTAAAAATCAGTACACATTTAACGAAAACTCAGAAAGAGAGAGTGCAACAGGTTCTAAATAATCATGCAGAGGTGTTAACAGACCGACCAGGGCATACAAACCTATTGGAATATGATATGTAACTGATAGACCCCACACCTGTCTGTATGAAACCATATTCGATTCCGTTTGCTAAGGAGAAAGCTTTGAAGGAAGAGATAGACTATCTGTTGAAGGAAGGAATTATTTCGCACAGTGAATCCTCATATAGTTCCGGTGTGGTACTCTTAAGGAAGCCCTCTGGAGAACATAGACTCTGTATAGATTACAGGAGACTGAATGCTATTACAGAAGGACAGGTGGATCCATTGCCGGATACAAATCAGCTGTTTGCCAGACTAAATAAAGCTAAATATTTCTCAAAAGTGGATCTGAGTAAATGATACTATCAGATTCCAGTAAAGCCTGAGGTTAGACCATACCTAGCTTTTAGTACCTCAGAAGGACACTATGAGTTTAATAGATTGCCATTTGGATTGAAGAATGCGCCTAGTGTCTTCTCTAGAATGATGAGAAAATTATTGGACCCTCTGAATAATCCATGTATAACAAATTTTATGGATGATATCCTTATAGCAACAGAAACATTTGAGGAACACATTGACTCTCTGAACATGCTGTTTAATCGACTTAGGGAGGCAAATTTAACAGCCCGACCAACCAAATGTTGCGTTGGATGTAAAGAATTGGAATTTTTGGGACACACAGTTTATCAGGGAAACATGACCCCTGACCCAAAGAATTTAGAGAAACTACAGAAAGCCCCGAGACCACAAACCAAGAAGGACGTGAGATCCTTTGTCTCATTATGTGGTTTCTACCAGAAGTATATCAGGAACTTTAATTCCATATGTGCACCGTTAACTGATTTGACACGTAAAGGACATCCAGATCGCATTACATGGACACCACAATGTGAAATGACTTACCAAGAATTGAAGGAAAAGCTCACAAGTAAACCTATTTTGAAATTACCTGACTTAAGTCAAGAATTCATAGTAAGGACGGATGCAAGTAATATTGGGTTAGGTGCAACTCTACTACAGAAATCCGATGCATTGGATGGGGAATTAAGCCCAGTGGCATATGCTAGCAGAAAATTGAATAAAGCTGAAATCAATTACTCAACTAGCGAAAAAGGAATGTCTTGCAGTAATATGGGCAATAAAGAAATTCAATATTTATCTGTATGGGAAGGCCTTTAAGTTGCAAACAGACCACAAACCTTTATCGTTTCTAGCACAGGCTAGGCATGAGAACTCCAGGTTACTCCGATGGTCTTTACTTTTGGCTCCATATAAATTTAGCATTGAGTATATATCTGGAAAAACAAATTTGGGAGCGGATTTTTAAGCCGCCATCCGTGTGATGAGAATCACCGTAAACCCCAGAACTAATAATAAATTTCTCTATGTGTATATAGAATAAAGGACTGACATATAATGTCTGTTTTAAGAGGGGAGATGTCGTGGAATATTCTAATCCACATATATAAATTATCAAGTAAATATAAAGCCTAATAAATACATATAATAAATAAAGGAAGAAGAATGGTAAAGAACAGTGCTGTCACAATGACAGTACTCGAAATCCCCCTTCTTTTCTACTTCGTCGGCAAATTGTAACGCTTTCACGTTGATATTAAAGGCCTTCTGCAACATACACGCGTTTCCCAAACACACAATAAAATGTGCTGCCTTTCTAAGAAAAACCTTGAAATATGCAAGTTGACCTAAATTTTAAATTCCATTCATGTCTTTTTCTACACTATGTTACCAAAAACAAAAGACAGATGGACTAAAGGATAGCGAGAAGGGAGAGGCAGAAAGCCGAACACTAAACACGCGTCGCGCGATACACAAATGCTGCCATCACGCGTGTAAGACTACATGCACTAACTTTTTTTCAGACGGACAGTGATAAATTCACTACCCTTCCCAGAGTTAGTTTTTAAAATCTGAAAAACGCTTATTGGGGAAACCTGACATTCTACTGTTTTATGTCCGAAATCCTGACATTAGTCTGACAGTACAGCAGGACAGGTGGCGGTTCTCACATAAAAAATAAAACAACTACACGACTATCCTGGAAATTGCATATTTTGAACGCAGCCACTTAGCTCTTTTAAATTTGGATATTTGGGCTCCTTAGGGTTTGCTGACAAAGAATATGTACAACGTTATGCAAATATTCTAGGAATTAACAAGTTATAGCCAAAATAAAATGATAGTGCTGTCAGACAACACCCAAAATCAGAATCGCTCAGTGGTAGATTTTTTTTCACCACCATTGTACGGGAAATGGGCCACAAGTTACATTTGAACTGATTGGCTGGAATGATATGTAAGGCTAAACACGATTAGTCGGGCTATAAAGGCTATCCTTGGTTGTTAGGGGAGACGTAGGAAGTTAAAAATTTTTTCAAATACTTGTCGAAACGTGGCTCCATTGGCTAGACTCGCTGATATACTCACTTAGGAGCGTTAGTTCGAGACCACTAGTGCAAATAAGCTTGATAAAGCAACAGTGCGTTGAAGCCAGCTCATATTTGTGTTAAATAAAAGCCTGGAACATAAGCAGATGGGAATTTGTGCCAGTATTTTGTGCCAGAATTCATTGCTAATCAACGTATCTGTGTTTGTTTCCATGAATTGTGGTAAGCTTGAAACATTCAGTATCTTTTAATGAAAATTGAATGTGAATTGTTAATTTATGCCTGTATATATGTGTAGTTCAGTAGCAAACATGATATAAAGCCTATAATGCTCCAGCCTGAACAGAAGGTGTCGGAGGAAAGTAAAACTGCATGGAATGGCCAAACAGTACACTGACACCTAGATTATTGATTAGACAGAAATAATGCTGGAAGTGCAGAGGCGTAGTAACCATTAAGGAGGTTAATGCTGGTATAAAGTATTTCAGATGAAGCTGACAGTTGGCCTAACGCTCTGAACTCAATGTTTGTGATGTATTGTGCTCAGTGTAAAAAGAGAGTATAAATTAGTTATGAAGTAGAAGGTACATCCTTCTTGTTTTCAGGGACCGTGGTCTTGATGGTATTGAGCAGCACCTGGTCAGAGCTTTGCTGAATCCAGAGTCGGACAGCATACTCCTTGGTCCATTTAGCTATCAGTGAGGTGTCTCCAGAGCCGAGGGGAGAGTCGAGCAGAGGAGTCTGTTCCTGCCGCCATCACGCCAGATAAGCTGATGTGGCCAGCTGAGCTCAAAATTATGTAACCCCAGCTTAAAATGACCTTGTAAAAAATAACATTAAGAGGGGAATTAAATTGTGTTAATATCAGGAACTGAGAACATCTCCAATAATAGTTCCCCTAAAGACAAACTATTGAAGTCATGATGACAAATACCAACAGAGCTTGAACAAAACAAAACCAGTATTACCTCATATTACTACTACACAACTGACACACATAGGATACTTTTAATAATATATGTCACTACTATATTCATATTGATAAATTCTGTACATGTAACTTGTAATTTAAATTGATTGTGATTCCTGGTTTCCTTTGTAGTTGAATCAGGACACATATTCATTCATAACAGCAATGAATACATATTGTTATTTGAAAAGTTATCAGTGACTCCTTTAAGTTATCCTTTAGAGTGTTATATGTATGTGAGTGTCACAGTGTTGTCAAGTGTGGTGGAATAAATTAAATTGTTTATCTGTCTGTTGTTGTTATGACTTACACTTCATCATACACATACCCTAGACATACAACGTAGTCATCACACTATTCCAGAATAATTCTGACTGAGATATATATATATATGTGGCAGCAAGTAAGGTTATCTATAATACACTACACTTATTAGATATAGATACCTTCACAGCTGATCTCAGTCAGTACACTAAGTCCCCTATAAATATTTATAACATCCCACTTCACCACACTCTTCGATCCCTACTCTCTCAGCCAGACTGCAGTGATGCAGCCTGTTTCCAGGACCACCACTTGAAGGTGGAGTAGGGTCTTGGTCAGCTCTGGTTCGCTGACCCTGACGCATGCAGTCAAGCTATGGGTCGCTGACTGCATTTATCACTGTTATTGCGTCTTTGGTCTCGTATCAACTTTCAAAAACTGTTTAGTTTCTTCTGCGTTCAGTTTGTAGTTATGCTAAATATGCAAGCCTGTCGCCAAGACAAGTCTTTTCCAGATCAGCGCTGCAGGCTGTCACTTCTGCTTGAGCTCGGCACCCTCTGGCCAGGTCAGACGTTGTGGGTCATCATGGGTTTAATTTACTTTTATGTTGCATTGTAGAGAATTCTTTTTCTTCGAGATGACCGTTACTTCTGTCGTTTTTGCTATTAAAACCGCTGCCTTTATTTTCCTTTTCTGCCACTATTGTATCAATCATTCCTTGCAACTCTTTTTCCTTTCTCGCTATTATGACTGCATCGTCAGCATATCTCAAGCATGTTTACATTATGTCTAACAATTGATATTCCTAGCATATCCTGGACGGGTCTTATTCTATTTTCACTGTGCAGATTAAACAGATCAAGTGACAGCATACATCCCTGCCTAACACCCTGTGTTATCTGCTGAAACTTTTCAGTTTTTTGTTGCCAATGTTTATAGCTGCTGTTTGTTGCCAGTTCTTTATTATTCTCAGGTCTTTGCCATCGATGTTTATGCTTTCTTAACATTTTTATAATTTACTCACGTTTCATCTTTTCTGATGTCTTAGTCTTTAACACTTAAGTTAAAAGGAAAAGGTAAAGGTAGTCTCATAGCAAATACTGCCGTAGGGGAGTAAAGTGTTAGAGACTTCACTATTCCATAGCTCTGTGAGGGTGGGGTGTCCGATTCCCTTCATTGCTGCTGCTTTGTTTTCCACAACTTTCGAGCAGAGTCACGTATTCATTTACAGCTGGGTAGACTGGATCGGGACTGGGCCTGTTCCATAACCTTTGATGCACGAGACAAGCGCTCCGACCACTCAACCAGGCGGACACAACCACAAGGACAGATTAATCTTTATTTCTAAAGTTCTTTCTGTTAATGTTCTGATAATATAAATGGCGTTCGTTGTTTGCGCGCGCGCGTGTGTGTGTGCGTGTATGTTTGTGTGTGCGTGCGTGTGTGTCTGTGTGTGTGTCTGTATCTCTGTCTGTCTGTCTGTCTTTCTCTCTGGTGCTGCTCACTACCATCAAGACCACGGTCCCTGAAATCAAGAAGGATGTACCTTCTACTTCATAACTAACTTATATTCTCTTTTTAAACTGAGCACAATACAGCACAAACGTTGAGTTCAGAGCGTTAGGCCAACTGTCAGCTTCATTTGAAATACTTTATTCCAGTATTACCCTTCTTAATGGTTACTACGCCTCTGCACTTCCAGCATTATTTCTTTCTATTCAATCATCCAGGTGTCAGTGTACTGTTTGGCCATTCCATGCCGTTTTACTTCTCTCCGACACCCTCTGTTCAGGCTGGAGCATTACAGGCTTTACCTCACGTTTGCCACTGAACTACACATATATATACAGGCATAAATCAACAATTCACATTCAATTTTCATTAAAAGATATTGAATGGTTCAAGCTTACCACAATTCATACGAATAAACACAGATACGTTGATTAGCAATGAATTCTGGCACAAACTGGCACAAATTCCCATCTGCTTATCTTCCAGGCTTTTATTTAGCAAAATATAAGCTGGCTTCAACGCACTGATGCTTTATCAAGCTTATTTAAACAAGTGGTTTCGAACTAACGCTCCCAAGTGTGTATATCAGCGAGTCTGACCAATGAGCCCCGTTTCGACAAGTGTTTGAAAAAATGTTCCCTTTCCCCGTTTCCCCTAACAACGAAAGATAGTATTTATAGTCCGACCAATCGTGGTTAGGCTTTCATTTGTTGCTCTCCAATCAATTTGAAGTTTACATGGTAGGCTATTTCTGTAACGTAAATTTTTTTCAAACCCGTTAAAAAAAAATCTTATGAGCAGAAATGATTTTATGCTGTCAGGCACCCCCAATATTTTATTTTGGGTATAATTTATTAATTCCTGGACTATTTGCGTAACGTTTTACATATTATTTGTCAGCAAGCCCTAAGGAACCCAAAAATACGAATTTAAAGGAGCTACGTGGCTGCGTTCAAAATATGCAATTTCTTCTACCTCCTGTTTCGAAGATGTGCTGTCTGGGTACTGTTATGTTTTCAAACGTAAACCCATCTATTGTTATACTTCCGATCAAGCGTTTGTGATAAAATTAAAACCTAACGCTGGGATGGTTAATATATTGTATCACTGTCCGTCTGAAAAAAAGTTAGTGCATGGCCTTACACGCGTGATGGCGGCATTTGTGTATCGCGCGACGCTTGTTTAGTGTTCGGCGTTCTGCCTCTCCCTTCTCGCTATCCTTTTCTACTTGAGTACATCTGTTCGTTCGTTTTGGTAACGTAATATAATTAATGTTAGGATTCATTTAGGTCATTACGCAGGGCCTCTCAATGCTTTTCCAAGAAATACAGCACACGTTTCATTGAAGAAAGCGGGTAATAATACAGTAAGCTTTTACTATCAACGTGAAAGCGTTACAATTTGCAGACGTAGCAGAAAACAAGGGGGATTTCGAGTACATTTATTGTGACAGCACTGTTATTTTTCCATTGCTCTTTTCTTTATTAATTTTATTTGTTAGGCTTCATATTTACCTAATAATTTATATATGTGGATTAGAATATTCCACGACAGTCTCTGTGTCTGTCTGTCTGTCTCTGTGTATGTCTGTCTCTGTGTCTGTCTGTCTCGGTGTCTGTCTGTCTGTCTCTGTGTCTGTCTCTGTATGTCTGTGGCTGTGTCTGTCTGTGTCTGTTTGTGTCTGTCTGTGTCTGTCTGTCTGTGTCTGTGTGTGTGTGTCTGTGTCTGTGTGTGTGTCCCATTCCGTATTCGCGGATTTCCGTATTCACGGGATTTTCAAGGAACCTAACCCCCACAAAAAAGAGAGGGTTGACTGTATATATAAATGTCCTAAGAACACCACTCTGCCCATCTTGTCTGAAATTGAAAAGAGTTGTGGTACAGTGGACAGCATCTCATTGCTACATCCCAGTGACTGAATAGGCTGACAAAGGAGGATGGAAAACTACCTAAAATCAATACAATCGTAGCACAATGAGATTTATCTAGAGCAGATACAGGAAATCTAGGAGACAGTGCTTCCAGGCCAATAACGCCTACCACCAGCTCCACAGAAGAGAACAAGTAATGATCTTCAGACTCTGCTCAGGCCACAACAGACTGGAAAACAATCTGTTCAATAAGCTAACAAAATAGGACCTACTTAAGTATATGTCTGTGACATTTTAAAAATGGCCGCCAAACTTCTGCCGCAAGACAACTTGACATATGACGAACAGCGAAATCGCGTATTTCCGTCACAGTCCAGGACAAGGTCCCTGGAGATGACAGCAGTGTGAGGTTGACCGCTGCTTTAAGTAGGTTCAAGGTGACGTCTGGGGGTTTTCAAAATAGAGTGGGTAAATGTAGACAACGAGCACTGCAGGTTTGCACCTTTTGGAAAGAGAGAAAAGGAACAGGATGAAACTTAACAGTGCAGTAAGTGGGACACAAGTGGGAGAAGAAAGATATGAAAATTGTGAGAATATGAAATTGTTTGAGGTGAAGGTGAGCGAATAATTTATTACAATCGAATTCATTTGAAAGTGTGAATGAGATGGACAGAAAAATTAATTAAATTGTTTGTATGCGAGATTTTTTTTAACGTATTATTTTTTCTTTCTCTTTCTTTCTATCTCCAGTAAGGTTTTTCTATCGGTTTGCACATCGGTTGTTCATGCATGAACCATTCCATTTTTAACAATACTATTTACTCATCGTACCATTGGCTTCTGTGAGCATATGCTTATTATATTCCAATTTATTCGTGACTTGCTGACATCATACTGTTTTCTCGTGATATTATCTGTTGGGAATAAAGCCACAATTGTACCATCTTATCATTTACTCAACACATCGTCTGCTCAGCACAGAACTTCCTCATCAAACCATTTGCTCAATATCAATCAATAAATCAATACCCTTTGGCTCCCATAGGAGCATAGGCCTTCAACAAATATTTGTCGTCCCTCTATCACGTGCCATCAGTTCAAATTCTTTCCACGACTTAATCATTATTTTCACTTCTGTCTCTAGCTTTCATCTCCGTGAGTTCTTTTTTTTTTTTTTTAATATCAGAACAAGGACTGCCTTGCAGTGCGATCAGCAAGTTTCCACAATGTGTGTTCTATCATCAACAGCGTCGTATTCTCATCTCTTGTTCCACTGGCACTTGTCTGCTTCTTGTCATCTCTTGTTCCACTGGCACTTGTCTGCTTCTTGTCATCTCTTGTTCCACTGACACTTGTCTGGTTTTTGTCATCAGTTCTACATTGGTCACCTTGTCATGCCATTTCAATTTTTCTATTCTACGCAAGCACCCATTTATGAAAGTCTGTAGCTTTTTGGTTGTTGTTTTTGTTGTTCTCCATGTTTCAGAGCCATACAAAAGGACTGACTTGACATCTGTTTGTCAATATGTCATCTCATTTTAAAAAAATGTAAAGGTTGTCCCTTAACAGACCCTGCAGTTTGGGGAGTGAAGTGTTAGAGACTTCACTATACTAGGTCTAGCTGTTTATGAGGTGGGGGGGGAAAGAGAACCAGTTCCCTTCCTCACAGCCTTTGCCTACCATCACGTACGAGCAGAGTCAGGTACCCATTTATAGCCGGGTAAACTGAAGCGTGACGCTGCGAGTTTTCGACCCCTGATCCTGGAACTATACAGCGAGAGGAAAGCCTTCTGGCTGCTTAACCAATCGGACGCTCACCTCGTTATGTATCATTAAAACCTTATCAAAATGTCATTTCCTCGGCAAAAGATCTCATCATCATATTTATTATTATTTTATGTATTTATTTTTGTTTTTGAGAATGTCACTTTCAGTTCTGGTCTGGTTATTTACTTGTTCGTGTAAATTTGTGCGTTGATTTCTTTTATTGATTTCCGAGACAAGGAAATGATTGGAAAGGATAGCATGGTATGTAAAAGGTAAAGGATCCCGTTACACGCCCATTGAGGCATATTGGGAATATGGTGTTAGGCCCATATTTTCTTGACCGTCGGGTACACTAGGGGTGATGTGGTCAGCATCACGCCGGCCGCCTTGACCTTCCCAGAGTTGCTCTGGTGCCCATTTGGGGCTGGGTCGACCCCAGGAGCCGTTTGCGGCCTAAAAAAAATCCTACCTCATCTGGGGATCGAACCATAGACCACTGAGCTAGGAAGCTAGTGCACTAACCACTATGCTACCGCTGCTCCTGAGAGCCTGAGAGTCAGTCCTATTGTATAGCATGGTATGACCTTGCTGAACGGACCAAACTAACGATGTCAATTATTGTTCTAATTAGGAGTTATAGCCTTGTTTTGGCGAGGCGAGCCCCATTCATCCTAGACACAAGGTCAGTCAGTTATATCAGAGCGCGTGTCCAAACATAAAAGACACTGTGGTCTGGTTTGGTTTGGTTTGGTTTTAAGGACTATCTTCATTGCATACGGACAACTCCATCAGTGCTCCGATCTCCTCCCTTAGATCACATAAGGTTGATCTCGGCACAGTGCACGAACTCCATAGCACCAGTGAGAATCCCAATGTGTGTATTTAGATCTGGTACTCTTTAGCGTGTTAATAAATATCCATTGGAATGGGAAAAAAATTAGGATCCAAACCTTATACGGTCAAGCGTCGCATGTGCTATCCTATATATAAAATCACAGCTTTTTTCTGTCAGTACGTAACGCTAAGGGGTGCAACTTTGGTTGAAAGTTAGACATTAATTGTATTGTTTCCCTTGTATGAACTCTCCCGAAAATAGTAACACTCGACAAAGAAAAGTGCGCAAAGGTTGGTGTGCACAAAAATATTTATAGAATGTGTGATCCCGAATACACACATTGGGATCCTCGCTGCTGCTACGTAGTTCGTGTACTGTGGTGATGCACAGTGGTTTTGTTTAAATACTCGTACATTTGAATAAGTAAATTTGCCGTTAGGTATTGGTGCTTTTGAATTTGATTCCCATCTTATGACGGGCTTTTACACTAGTTATTAATTAATTTATTATCGATGCACGCAATGAGGCCTGGTGGATTGTTAGTAGTTATCCCCCTTCTGTCATAGCAATGAGAATGCGCCGCGCCCCTGTGGTGATAGGCGTCATCTGATGTTTTCCTGGTGTTTCTTTCAGCGTGTTCTTTTCTCTTCTGCTTTTTGTGAGAGCTTCTTTTCGCCCAATATGAGTTAGCAACGTGGGGAGCATCGCCATTTGGTTCAATCAACAGCTTCATCATATCATATTCTAATATAATTAGCTAAATCCCTTCTATTTATTGTGTTTCTTTACGATGCCTGTCAATCTTTTTTCTAAGTCGTTCTCTATACCAATTCTTCTAAGTCTTTCTTTATACCAGTTCTTCTAATTCTTTCTTTATACCAGTTCTTCTAATTCTTTCTTTATACCAGTTCTTCTAATTCTTTCTTTATACCAATTCTTCTAATTCTTTCTTTATACCAGTTCTTCTAATTCTTTCTTTATACCAGTTCTTCTAATTCTTTCTTTATACCAGTTCTTCTAATTCTTTCTTTACACCAGGTGTCTTCCATTCTGAGATTATATACTTGCGTTTAGGAGCGGAGACTAGTTGATCTCGAGAAATAGATAGAGACCACAAAACATATGGAAAAAGGAATTTGAAATAGACTGGAATGGGATATTGAAGACATAGAAAAGACCTTGAAAGGATAGCACTAGATCGGAAGGGGGAGAAATGGGGGGGGGGGGGGGGGTAGTGGTTTTTATGTTATTGTGTGGTTCTTATGTTACCTAGTGTACTGGATGAGGTCAGCTGTGAAGGCTCCTGAAGATAAAAGTTTATGTGAGTTACAGAATGCCTTTCTGCTACCACTTATGACCTCAAACAGACTTTTTCTACTATTATGTATGTTAGCTACGTTTAATGTCTAGGGTAATGAAATGTGATGTGTAGGTAATTTAAATACACTGACACACACATGAAAATACTAATTCTAATAATAATAATAAGCTCTATGATCAACTCAACTAACACTGGCTTTAGAAGTTAAAGTTATAATTTTTTGAATTTATTTAGTCCTGAACCAAATTTTCTTATGGTCAGGACGTATGAAACAATATGTATTTATCAATAAAAGTGCATATATGTATTGCATAATCAAATGAAAATTTTGTACATAGATATATGTTTACATAGGTTAATATTAACACTAACTACAGTGTCTTTGGAAAACTAGCACTGGATGTTTAGTCGGGGTGATGTCATCATACCCGATCTCTGTTCACAATGTTCATTGTCTTTGAAATATAGTACTGAAATATAGTTTTTATCAACCAGGATTTGGTTTATTTATTTATTTGTGGAATAGTCTGATGAATCTACAGCAGGCCAGGTATTCAACTTATCTGGCCTGTGACGATGCAGTAAAGAATTCACGTGGCCCACTCCTCACAAGTGCTGGAGTAAAATGATAGAATTCATAGGCATCCAATCTTGGACCTCTTCAAGCATCTGGCACTAGCATAGTGCCAGACCAGAAACTCTGAAACCAAAATTTGTGCCATGTGTCAACACACTGCCTACTGCACCAATTTTACACACAACAAAGCAAAGCAAAAATTTACAAAGATCGGGTCAGATCTCTCTGACCCACTCAACACATCTCACCCAGGTGGTATCAAATAGTACCAGTTTCCCATGACTGCATTGCATCCGAAATATGTTCATTAGTCTCCTCTTCCATCCAATAAGGTGGGTGATATGTTCCCACTGATCTCAAATATAGATCTGTCTTCTATAGTCTTGGATATGTTTTCCTATATTGTTTGTTTGCTTCTAGGCCCTGGACTGTCGCTGGGGACCTAGAATAAGCACTCACTTGTCGTAATCATTTTTCATGATATGGCAGTATCAATCACTCAAAATATTAAATATTAAATAGAAGGGTTAATGAATTTTTCTCCTTACCACAATTCAAAATTGAAAACACAGTTACGTTGTACTAGCAAAACTCAGCTGAGCTGCTGGCTAGATTATGGCGTCCCACTGATAATATATAATATCTCCTGGAACTCACTCTTCTAGCATTAACGAACTGTGCCTCTGGACAGTCTTATACAAAATGGCAATTGCTTCTAGTGTTTTTCTACAATATGTAATCTTCTGTCCAATCAGCGGACTTCCCCACTACTATTCTAATATTTAAACTACAAAGTCAAATTTAGGTCCAGTTTCTGTCTAGTGTGTAATATTTGTATGTCGGTCTGTCCGTCCCAACTTGGCTTTTCCCAAAATTACACTTGATTCTAGACGAAACTACAAAAAAACTACACAAATTTTCCCCCACTTACTTATACGATTTCGAGACAAAGTTATTTTTAGCTTCTACCCTCCCTTTTTTGCCCCTTGTCCACCTGCAGTTGGTTTTTATGCGTTAGGCTCAAGGACGCGTCAAAAGTGATTTTTGTGAGAAGTATGCACAAATAACTGTTGGCTAGTCTGTATTGAACAATACAGTCTTTCGTCAATATCTTCCGTGTTATCTGTCCGTCTTCGTAATTAAAAGTATATTCTTTCTCTGTTAAAGATGGGCTATCAAACTAGCTATTTTTTATTCTCCTAAACTTATTATTAAGAAAAAACCTACTTTTTTCAAGGTTAGTTTTGAAATTTGTTTTTGTACCTTCGTTCACGCGTTTGCCGCTAGATTCAAACTAAAACAACTAATTACGGTAGAACGTCCAAGATACGTCTGTTTCTAACAAGAGCTAAGGTCGTTTTTTGTCCATTTCCTTACCTTGTGTCAACTAGTGGCGTAATATTTTTCTTTAAAACTACAAATTGCGTCTTCTAGACTTTTTAGATTCAAACACGTGTTCAGACCGTCACAATTTTTTTTTTCTTTTATCCCCGTTTCCACCCCGTCTAAAAGGATAGTTCGTTTAGTCTGCATGTTATAATTAGTTAGTTTCAATGGCGCTAGAAAACGCGGGCATGGGCGAGAATGTATCAGCGTATCTTACCTATATTTTTATCCCTACATGTTATTTTACCTATTTACTTTATAAATGGAGGAATTTTAACGTTGCATCACTGTAATTTCACCACAGGGGGGGGGGGGGGGGGGGGGGGCCTGGGGCCTTGGCGTATATTTGCTACAGATTTGTGTTGTACGACAGCTGAAAGATCATGAATTAATAGCAGACCCTAAGAATCTCGTGATGGCGTACATGCTGTACTGTACTAAGCTCTTCCGAGGCTCATTGTCCTGCTGATGTAAGGGGACCAGCTGCAGTGTTTACACCACGCTTCAAGGACAGCAACAAATACCATTATGCTGATGATGATAGTGAATGGGATGATCATTATCACCATTTACATTCATATGATGCATAGTAATACCAGACGGTGGAACAAGCAAAGACATCAACAACAGAAAGAATAAAGCGAGAACGGCCTTTGCTAGTCTAAACAACATCAGGAAGTCCTCTCAGTTCAGCACAAACACCAAATTAAGATTTTGTGAGAGCTGTGTACTTTCTGTATTTTCTCAATGGTGTGGAATTCTGGAGAGTAACAGAGAAGGAAATGTAGAAATTGTCCTCTTTCCACACAATCGCGTAAGGAAAATTCTAGGAACTTTGGGCCGAATACCATCACCAACCAAGAACTGCTTGCTCAGAGTAACCAAGAGCACACCGTCATAGCTGGCAGGCGCTGGAATTTGATTGGCCACGTCCTCAGAAGAGAATCCGATGCCATCACAAGAACAGCTATACTATGGACCCCTGAAGAAAACCGAAAGAGATGCCGACCAAAAACAACTTGGCGAAGAGCTGTGGAGGTCGAGATGCAAAGAATGAAGCAAAGATGGGGCACTGTACGAAGGATGGCCGCCGACCGAGCAAAGTGGAAGCAATTTGTTGCTGTCCTACACGACGCCACCAGGCGTGATGGCCACTGATTGCTTTGACAGTCGGTGGTTAAGTATCAAAGAGAAAAAGAGAGAGCTGATGATAAAGGTGGTGGTGGTGGTAGTGATGATGATGATGATGACGACGACGACGACTGCAAAGAAGAAAATCCAAACTTTGCATTGGAACTAATAATAATAATATAATCATAATAAAATAACTCTTCTAGACCAAAATGCTTGTCATATTATTTGTCTACAACTCTTGTGGGACTTTATAATGGAAAATGATTTTTTATTTTAAATTTATCAGGACAGAATTATACCATAAATGTATTCCCAATTAAATCAGTTATATCTAAAGCCACGTCAAAGAGAATTCTGTATTTTTCGTGGCAACAGGGAATACAAGTTTGAAAAAATACATTTATTACTGCAAATTTCTGTTTTTATGACATTAAATTATAACAAACAAGACTGGCAGACTTTCTATTTCCGTTTCTTGCAGCAACAATAACGTTGTTTATTTACTTATCGATGTATCCAATTATTCATTTATGAATAGAGAGAGAGATGAAGATTGTTTGAAATTGTATGATGCTTTATTTTGCAAGCTATATTTAATAACCCTGAGATAAGTATTTTAGGAGTTGGTATTCAGATAATGAAATTGGTGGCAGCTTGCTTTTGATGAGCAATACAATGAGAATAACAATAAGGGATAACTTGGGTACGATAAAGGTAGCCCCATTGTAGATATTGCCTTAAGGGAGTGAAGTATTAGAGACTTCACTATACAAAGATCCAGCTTCATGAGGTGGTATGGTTAGTTTCCTTCCTGCCTACCTGTGTTTGCCCTAACTTAAGAGCTGAGTCAGGTACCCATTTATAGTGGGTAGACATGATCGTGACGCTACCAGGTTTTGATCCCGGCACACAGTAACTTTGCTGCGAGATGCAAACACAATAAGCACTGTCGATCAGACGCTCCTGATAACTTGAGCAGATGGAGAAATCAGAGTCGGCCATATGGACATTTTAAGGTGGTCTATGGTCTCGTGTTGGCGCCCCCCCCCCCCCCTTTTAGTGCAGTACTGATACACATTTACGAGATTCAGTTTCCGCCAGCGATACGAGAGATTGCACCTAGTGAAATATATATTAATGATACCGCAGAATGCACAATGATACATGAATGATACAACAGAGTGCACAATGATGTATGAATGATACAACATAGTTCAAACAATAATACATGAATGATAACAACAGAGAGCCGACAATGATGCGTGAATGACTCAAGAGAATGCACACAGTGGAACATGAATGGTACAACAGAGTGCAAAAAATGGTGCGAGAATGATACAGCAGAGTGCACGCAATGGTACTTGAATGATACAACATAGTGCACAAAATGGTACGTGAATGGTACAGCAGTGTTCAGACAGTGAAACAGAATGCACACGGAGAAAAATGAATAATACAACAGAATGCACACGCTGAAATGTGAATGATACAACAAAGTTCACACAGTAAAACTTGAAGTATACAATAATGTGCACACGTTAAAACGTGAATGATACAACAGAATGCACACGCTGAAACGGGAATTATACAGCAGAATGCACACGCTGAACGTGAATGATACAACAGAATGCACACAATGAAACGTGAATGATACAACAGAATGCACACGCTGAAACGTGAATGATACTACAGAATGCACACGCTGAAATGGGAATTATACAACAGAATGCACACAATGAAACGTGAATGATACAACAGAATGCACACGCTGAAACGTGAATGATACAACAGAATGCACACGCTGAAACGTGGATGATACAACAGAATGCACACGCTGAAACGGGAATTATACATCAGAATGCTCACGCTGAAACGTGAATGATACGGCAGAATGCATACGCTGAAACGTGAATGATACAGCAGAATGTATACGCTGAAACGTGAATGATAGAACAGAATGCACACAATGAAACGTGAATGATACAATAGAATGCACACGCTGAAACGTGAATGATAAAACAGAATGCACACGCTGAAACGTGAATGATACAACAGAATGCACACGCTGAAATGGGAATTATACAGCAGAATGCATACGCTGAAACGTGAATGATACGGCAGAATGCATACGCTGAAACGTGAATGATACAACAGAATGCACACGCTGAAACGTGAATGATACAACATAATGCACACGCTGAAACGGGAATTATACATCAGAATGCTCACGCTGAAACGTGAATGATACGGCAGAATGCATACGCTGAAACGTGAATGATACAGCAGAATGTATACGCTGAAACGTGAATGATACAACAGAATGCACACGCTGAAACGTGAATGATAAAACAGAATGCACACGCTGAAACGTGAATGACAAAACAGAATGCACACGCTGAAACGTGAATGATACAAAAGAGTACACGCAGTGAAACATGAATGTTACCACAGAGTGCACACAATACATTAAGAGGAATATTTGATGCAGTATTCAACAATGAAAGACAACATTAAAGGAGATATACGAGAGAAGCTTAAGAACCAAAGCGAGTGGGAGTTTTTTGTCACTGCTTTATGAACCATCACATTACTTCACTAATCATGCCTCTCGTCTTGGCCCCTCTTGATTTTGACAACCTTTGCTTTCGTTTTGGCAAACAACCTCATTTTAGCAACAAAGTCAAAATCGAAGGTGAAGAAGGATTCAAAACTTGAGCAACCTAGGGGCGTGGTTACTGGCTCGTGTTTGGATCCTTCCTACATTATTAGCAGGATACAGGTGGTGACGCCACGAGTGTTCCCAGCGAATGCTGCGTTTTGGCAACTTTAATGTTTACCTGGTAAGCCGCCTGGCCTAGTTCTTGTGTGAGTCATACTGAACTTACTAAACGTCTGGAGACCTATATTTTTTGCACGTGTCTTAAGGTTTCGCATAAAATCGATTCCAAGGGCACACTGTTTTCTTCAAACCGCTAAGTGTTCTTTACAAAGCAGTTTTCATGCAGCTGTTAAGTGATCTGTATTGCTTGTAATCAGCGGTTTCATTAAAATTGAAACATTAAGCTATTTTCTTCTTCAAGTACCATTCCTTGCGGCATAGGCAATCATGTCTGTCCACAACTTCCTGTCTCCATGTTTGTTTATTAATTCTGGTAGACTTCTTGTCATACTATGGTGTTAGACTGTCTAATGCCTTCTCTCTTTGTCATTCTCTATCTCAGTTTCCATCAATCGTACTTATTCTCCCATTTTCCAGCATTCTTCTTCTCATAACACGCCAAAAAAAAGTGTGTTGCTTCGTTCTAATGTGAGTATTATGCTTCATTGGCCCACTGGCTTCTTTCGGGACATCCACATTACTTGTTATAGCTGACCGTGGTATGTTTAACATTTTTCTGTAAAATCACATCGCTGTTTCCAGTGTGTGTGGTTCCAAGCCTGTTTAGTTGCCCGTGACTCACTTTCGAATGTTACGACAGGTTCTAAATAACAATGAAAAAAAAATATTTTTTTTTGTTTTACTTATATTGACAAACAGTTCTTGCATAAAATACTTTTCATTTTATGGAAAGCTGTTTTTGCCTGGGCTATTCCCACTTATCACTTCTGAGAAGCATTTTCTGTCCGATGTTATTAACCTGCCCAAGTTTTCAAGATATGTTACTAGTAGCTTATTATAGTACATGATGGTGTCGCATGTTACGCATTGCCTAGTTAAATGTTTGAAGACCGAAAAGTGGGACACCAGTGTGCTGACCTGAACAAAGGAATGCAGGGGTATTTTCCTGTGTGTATCTAGGGCAGCCAATCAGAGAAGGGGTTTCCCACGGTCAGATAGAATGACTTCGGCGAGTGTATAAGGAAGAATAAATCGTCCGAAATCATGGTTAGAATTAGACATCGGGAAGGAGAACGGAATGACAGACAAGGATGAGAATGGTCTCCTTTTGACGGGAATATCTTCATTTATGTATAGGTACAAGGAAATCAGAAGGGAGTAAGTAGTTGTGAAGAATTTTGCAAGAATAGTGTCCGTGCATTGAGAAATGCTGTGTTTTTCCTATTTATAATTCTATATAAAATCGTTAACACGACAGATATGGGAAAACAACATATGGATATAAAGGTCAACTCACGGAGAACGGAAATATATAACTCCAAAGGCTTGAACTGGGAAAGGTGAAATGCACGAGACCAAGGTTTGAAACACCTCTAGCACAAACCCCCCGAAGTTACAACTTTTTTGGGAAGTTTGCTGGAGTTGCGAGCCTTGTTTCCTGTACGTCCGGTAGCTGCATATATAAGGGCGGACGGAAATGATTTCAAATTCACTTGTACAGCGAGGCAAGACAGAAGGACAACGGCTGGAGAGAGAGAAACGTGTCACGGCCAATATCTTGTTATTTGCAGCCAGGCAGTTCTGTTACTCCACTAAAGCCAGTCTTTACTGATCTTAATTAGATCCTGCGAGGGTATGTAAAGTTACTACGTAAAATAATACAGTAATTACAACTTTATTTCAGGATTTGTTTAATCTATATGTTATGAAAGTATCATGTATATTAATTTTATTACTTGATATGATTGTTGAAGATTGGAACCCGAAATATAACCACCGTGACTGAGTCCATATCAGGGCTAGCACAGGACTAATAACAATTCTTTTCAGGACTACCAAACAATCATTATCAGGGGCTTATTCAATCTGTCTTCAAGTTTACTGCACTTTACAGAGCTAACGTGTCAGGCAGGGGGATACTATAACCTCATACCATATATGTGTGTACATATTATTTTGTATTATTTGATTTTATAAAATGTTCCACAGTAGAACACCTTCTTGTCACTGATCCATTAATCATGCATTTTCACGCATACATCTGAAAACAAATTCATCTCACCTACAATAGGAAATGTGGTAATTGTTATCCACAAATAGCCACATATCCTACAATTATCTGCAGGTTCATACTTGTCAACCAAAAGTCAGAGGTCAATGATCAAGAATTGCTCGATGATCAATGCGAATCGCCCCGGCAGTGTCTGGATTGGTAGAAGCAAGACCTACTGAAGCTGTACATCTCATATGAACACTGATTAACCTAACAGATGAGTGATATTTGTGACAATCGTGCAACCAAGAAGTGATAACTGTCAAGCAGAGTTTTGTGATGACAATTTGCGTGATGAACTAGTGAAAGTTATAAAGTGAATAAGACAGTGAAGAAGTCTATTACCCAACTAATTGGAAGAGTCTAAAGAAATGACATTTTAGTCTAACCTGCACAAAAACTATAATTGCATTCGCAAATTTGGTTTTGTATAAATATAACTGTTGTATCACCAGTCACACACACAATCACCACAATTAGATAGATGTAAATAAAGAGGATATAAATTGTATTCACCAGCTTTATTCATTCAATATAGTTGATACTGAGTCTGGTTGAATTTTTATTATATCACAGGTGGTCACATAGCGGAGGTGGCGCAGTAAGGTCTGACTGTTCTCTGAATATCTTCAGTCCAGATACTTTCACAGCCGTGACTATCGAGTGATACCAGTGTACTTCTCTGTCACTGGGACCTCACACATTCTGGAGAGAATACTATTTCTACTCTAGCACTATCATCTCACACATATAAAACCTTCCGCTACAGTGGGAGCTCGATCGCGGGATATTCTCGTATATCCTGAGCCATCCTCTATCTATACATCTATCTTTAGTCTATCTTGGGCCACCAATAGAGAAAAAAAAAAAAATTTTTTTTTGAAAATTCTAGAATAGATTTTTTTTCTCAGTAACAGTACCTTAGAGTACTCAGTAAATATTGACTATCACAAGGTTGCACGATTAATTGATTTTCCATTTGATAATTATTTTAAGTAAGTTTAGGTAAGTTTTCATACCCTACTTAACTTAATATAATGGCTGACTTAGTGAAGTTCAGAACTGCGATCATGCAAATGGGAAAAGAGCTGGACTTGACAGGTGATGCTCTCGTCCAGTATGTCACAACTGAAGTGGACAAACATATGGATAGAGAGGAAAGGAAGCTGCAAGCAGAAGCTGAGAGAGAAGCCAAAAGACTAGAAGCTGAGAGAGAAGCCAAAAGAATGGAAGCTGAAGAAAAGAGGCTGCTGTTGGAAGTTGAGGCTCAAGCCAAGAAATTGGAGGCTGAAGAAAGAAGATTAACAGCTGAGGAAAGGAAGCTACAAGCTGATAGAGACCATGAACTGAGATTAAAAGAGCTTGAAATACAGGCAGTGGCTACTACTAATGGTAGTAGGTCATCTCATTCGGATACCAGCGCCAGCCAAAGCACCTCCATTGGAGCTATGAACTTCCACTTGGACCCATTTGTGGAGAAAGAAGAGGGAATAGAGGATTACCTTGACAGATATGAACGATTGGCCACTACTTATGGCCTAGAAAAAAGAAAAGTGGAATTTGAAGTTGTCACAGGGATTGAGAGGAGTATCTTATAATGTCTACTTGAAGATGCAAAAAGAAGATCAGGAAAACTATGAAGCCTTGAAACAAGCATTGTTGTTGCGTTACGAACAAAACGCAGAAGCTTATAGAAGGCGATTTAGAACTGCTATGCTCCAGACAGGAGAAACATATCAGCAGTTCTCAGCAAGGTTGGAAAGTTACTTGCTGAGGTGGTGTCAGTTAGGAAACTTCAATCAGGATTTTGAAGGGATCAAGGAGATGATGTTGATAGAACAACTCCTGGAGTCCATGTCTCCTGAGACGAAGACATTCCTGGTAGAACATAAAAGAGAGAGATTAGATGAAATAATCATCTATGCAGAAAGTCACAAACTGGCTCACCCCCTGACTCAAGGAAATAAGAGTAATCAGTAGGATATTTGCAAGTCACCACAAAACCAAAACGATTTTGAACAAAAGGACAATACGACCAAGAACAACCAAAGATATAACTACAAAGACAAGAACCCTCCAGGATATAACAATAAACCCTCACGAGGGAAGAAAAATGGTGTAAGTTCTGCAAAATGAACAACCACAACACTGATAATTGTGGAAGGAAAAAAACCTCTTCATCATTCTGCATGTCTACAGGTGAGGACTTCGGATAGGAAGGAACTGACAGTGAGTCAGAATAGCCTCCATCACCCACCTACACAGGAGATAGTGACTGTGAATGGCAAACAAGTCACAGGAATGTATGACACAGGTTTGTCCTATGACGCAGTCGTGTGTGCATCTCTGGTGCGCCCTGAACAAATCACCACAGAAACAGTAGATATTCAAGGGCCACTAAAAGGAGCATTACCCCTCACTTTACCCATAGCAAAGATTCATGTCAGTTGTCGCTATGTGGAAGGGGAGATAAATGCAGCAGTGTTAGATGATCCCTTTTACCCCCTGATGTTGGGGCGTAGATATGTTTTCTTGGGAAACCCGGTGAAACCTATGGTTATGGCAGAAATCCAGACCAGGTCTGACTCCAGGAACATAGAGAGGGACACCAAATTAAAATTTCATTCTACTGAAATGAAACGGGCTCAAGTAGCTGACAGCACATTGAAGCCTTGTTTTGGCAAACTGTCAAAACCACATAACACTCCAAGGAAAGGAAATTTCTATATGGAACATGGACTCTTGCACAGGAAAGCTGGCAGAGGGACGAAAAGTCATGGTCAAATTGTTGTACCATCCACCTATAGAAATAAGGTTATAGGCTGGGGGCACATAACTTTGAGTGAACACCTGGGTAATGGTGCCACAAAACAAAGAATAGCCACCCAGTACTACTGGCCAGGTATTACGGAAGACATCAATTGGTATGTAAATTCCTGTCCAGAGTGCACTCATGTAGATTCAGAAAGTCGGCGGAAGAGTCTTCAAAAGTCTACAAGCAAACCAGCCATCATGGGTACTCCCGAGATTTGCACTGGAGGGGAAAAGAAACATCCCACACAGGTTGAATTTCAGTCTGAAACCCATGCACTGGAAGAAAAGAACAAATCACGTAGCCAAAATCAAACACCTACGAATTTGCGAGGGAAAACCGCAACCAACTATCAACGAAAAGAGGGCGGTAAACTTCAAGGGAAACCTACCGACCCCATTTCACCAGCGGTAAGGGCCTGGATGAAAAGCCGAACTGGGAAAAGAGAGATAGCGAAGGATAAATCTATATCCATGAAAACAAAATGTAGGAGCAGATTTTCTTAGTCGACACCCAACTGAGATAGAACGAGAGTAAGAAGAACATTAACTACGGCAAAGCTTACAGTTGTTAGCTGTAGAAATCTACAGCTTAAAAGAGAGGGAGGCTCTGTCGCATGTTACGCATTGCCTAGTTAAATGTTTGAAGACCGAAAAGTGGGACACCAGTGTGCTGACCTGAACAAAGGAATGCAGGGGTATTTTCCTGTGTGTATCTAGGGCAGCCAATCAGAGAAGGGGTTTCCCACGGTCAGATAGAATGACTTCGGCGAGTGTATAAGGAAGAATAAATCGTCCGAAATCATGGTTAGAATTAGACATCGGGAAGGAGAACGGAATGACAGACAAGGATGAGAATGGTCTCCTTTTGACGGGAATATCTTCATTTATGTATAGGTACAAGGAAATCAGAAGGGAGTAAGTAGTTGTGAAGAATTTTGCAAGAATAGTGTCCGTGCATTGAGAAATGCTGTGTTTTTCCTATTTATAATTCTATATAAAATCGTTAACACGACAGATATGGGAAAACAACATATGGATATAAAGGTCAACTCACGGAGAACGGAAATATATAACTCCAAAGGCTTGAACTGGGAAAGGTGAAATGCACGAGACCAAGGTTTGAAACACCTCTAGCACAAACCCCCCGAAGTTACAACTTTTTTTGGGAAGTTTGCTGGAGTTGCGAGCCTTGTTTCCTGTACGTCCGGTAGCTGCATATATAAGGGCGGACGGAAATGATTTCAAATTCACTTGTACAGCGAGGCAAGACAGAAGGACAACGGCTGGAGAGAGAGAAACGTGTCACGGCCAATATCTTGTTATTTGCAGCCAGGCAGTTCTGTTACTCCACTAAAGCCAGTCTTTACTGATCTTAATTAGATCCTGCGAGGGTATGTAAAGTTACTACGTAAAATAATACAGTAATTACAACTTTATTTCAGGATTTGTTTAATCTTTATGTTATGAAAGTATCATGTATATTAATTTATTACTTGATATGATTGTTGAAGATTGGAACCCGAAATATAACCACCGTGACTGAGTCCATATCAGGGCTAGCACAGGACTAATAACAATTCTTTTCAGGACTACCAACAATCATTATCAGGGCTTATTCAATCTGTCTTCAAGTTACTGCACTTTACAGAGCTAACGTGTCAGGCAGGGGGATACTATAACCTCATACCATATATGTGTGTACATATTATTTTGTATTATTTGATTTTATAAAATGTTCCACAGTAGACACCTGTCTTGTCACTGATCCATAATCATGCATTTTCACGCATACATCTGAAAACAAATTCATCTCACCTACAATAGGAATGTGGTAATTGTTATCCACAAATAGCCACATATCCTACAATTATCTGCAGGTTCATACTTGTCAACCAAAAGTCAGAGGTCAATGATCAAGAATTGCTCGATGATCAATGCGAATCGCCCCCGGCAGTGTCTGGATTGGTAGAAGCAAGACCTACTGAAGCTGTACATCTCATATGAACACTGATTAACCTAACAGATGAGTGATATTTGTGACAATCGTGCAACCAAGAAGTGATAACTGTCAAGCAGAGTTTTGTGATGACAATTTGCGTGATGAACTAGTGAAAGTTATAAAGTGAATAAGACAGTGAAGAAGTCTATTACCCAACTAATTGGAAGAGTCTAAAGAAATGACATTTTTGTTTAACTTGCAAAAACTGTAGTTGAATTCGCCAATTTGGTTTTGTATAAATATAACTGTTGTATCACCAGTCACACCCAATCACCACAATTAGATAGATGTAAATAAAGAGGATATAAATTGTATTCACCAGCTTTATTCATTCAATATAGTTGATACTGAGTCTGGTTGAATTTTTATTATATCACAGGTGGTCACATAGCGGAGGTGGCGCAGTAAGGTCTGACTGTTCTCTGAATATCTTCAGTCCAGATACTTTCACAGCCGTGACTATCGAGTGATACCAGTGTACTTCTCTGTCACTGGGACCTCACACATTCTGAAGAGAATACTATTTCTACTCTAGCACTATCATCTCACACATATAAAACCTTCCGCTACAGATGGGTTGAAAAGTCATTTCCTATTTTTAAACTTTTAAATGCTCACTTTTTACTATTTGTTTTACACAAAACAAATGTAAAACATAGAAGCAATCGCTGTCATTTAAATACTAAATTTGACTATTTACGTTTTTCCGGAAACAAAATAGAAATAAATGAAATCTAATATGGCAAATATAGGGACGTTACATTAGACTGTACAAATGCTGACCTCTATGACGTCATGGGTTGAGGAGACCAGATCAAACCATGAGCTGTAACCATATTGTGATGTAGCATTTTATATGATGAAATTGCATTTGATTTTCTTTATTTTGACGTTTGTTTCTTACTTAGTCGATTGTCTTTTACCCTGGGGTGTGGAGGTTTTCCAGAAAGAGTGCCATACTATTTTATCAGTTGTGTTCCTTCTGGCCTGGTTTGAAGCTAGTCTTCGGTCCTTCAGAGATTGTCTCATGTTGTCCTCCCAGCGAGCTCTGAGTCGTCGTGGGGGTCTGGATCCCCGGCTCTTAGTTTGCCATTGTCGTGGTAGCCGATCTTTTCCGTTTCTGCAGACATAGCTTAACCATCGTAATTGGGATTGTTCTACTTACTTGGGTCTGCAGGGGCTGGGTTTTGAGGTCGTGACGTATCATCTGGTTGCGAACCATATATCTTCTTGTAACTTCAACCACCTTCATCAGATACCTCATTTCTGAAGTTTGGAGCTGATTGTTATTGGTTTTAGTCATTTTAGTCATTGTTTCATATATACTTATTTTATAGGATTTAAGAAATAACAGTTTAAAAACACTTTCTAATCACCTTGTAGTAGTTACTGGTTGCATTGACCTGTGTCTTCTCGGTTTCTATCACACTAGCAGCCAGTGATCTTGATTTCCCCCCCCCCCCCACTCTTCATGCAAATGTATAAAAGACTCTGCCTCTTTCACTATACACAGTCTTTCACCTCTCTTAAGTGTATCTGTCCATTTTTACTAATGTTTCGTAGTTTTGTCGAGATTTATCTTCCATTCTTATATCTTGCCAAGACGTATTTTTTCGTCTGCCTGTCACATATGGAAATAGTCGCAGCAGTGACCGTTCACTTTGGCCCCCCCCCACCCCCCCCCCCCTCTAGGTTTATATTTTTTGCTACACGAACGCCTGATTCTCTATCGCAATTAACACGTGAGCCGTTTGACAATTAAGCACGGATGGAGCAGAGCAAAGTGCGCAGCATGGCGTAACCGTTCTTTGATCAGGGAAACACGCGGGCCAGGCCAGGCAATACAAGAGGCCAGGCGTTAACAGTTTCTTTGAAGAATCAAGGGGTGATCAGTCTGAGACGTACCTTGAATTGTTACATTTTCAGGGGAATTAACTTACGTAGCTGATATTCGGCAAGGCGGAGATAATCAAAGACAAGCCAGAGATCGTCGATGGGCAGAGGTGAAGAAATATCCTTTCATTAAGGAATCGAACGGCAAATTCGCCCGGCCCTGGACGTAGGTGTGACTTTCGCATTAAGAAGCGAAAAGAACGGAATCTATGAATATATACCTTGTGTCTCCTATAGTCTTTATCAGTTGCTCAGAGATTTTTCTGAATTCACTAGCTCGTTATCCTAGATCTCATGTACACGAGTGAATTATTAGATTTCGTGGAGTGTTTCATTTTTCTGTTGCAGTAATTTATATACTAGCCTTTAAGTGATTTGGTGTGTCTAAAGTTTTCATTTATATTTCACTGTTATTTTCTGTGTTAAATGAGTAGCATAATTAAATAACTTATAGCAAATTTTTCCAGCTGTAAAGTACATTTAATTACTCGCTATTTCCCAGTAAGAGATGTTTTAAATTGACTAGTACATACATTAAATAACTGTCTACTGACGGTACATATTATTTACTTCTATCCATTTTTATGTAATTTTATAAATGACTAGTGTTTATATCATGCGTTAAAAACGATAGGATAAGCTAGACATTTGTGGTTTAAATCTAATGTATAACGGAATGGTGAAGAGGTCTTACCTTAACACGTGTTAGATCTATTATTGTTATTATGGTTAAATGTTTATATTTCTTTCATAAAATATAGGCTTGTCAAAACCTGCGAACTAGCGGTCTAACGGTCTTATGGCCATATGAACTTACGTTTTCAGAGTTTTATAATCTATAAGCATCCAGGGATATTTAATATTGATGAGCTTCTTACTGTGACCTGTGCGGTCCCTTTTCCTCATTTCATGAGAGAAACCAGAATAGAACTGTAGCAAAATTTGATTTGCTGGGGAAGTTATGATGGTATCCTAAAAGAATGAAAATCCGTGTCTGTATTAACCGTGTGAGGTCAAGCACATGTAGGCCCCTGACTCTATAAATGATGATGAGGAATTATGTGCAGGGAACCTAACGCTACCTCCCTAGATCTCACACGGTCACTATTTTGGCTCTAGTGTCTGGTGTATGATGTACCTAGTGGCTAGGGGAGAAATGAAATGATGGTACACAACACAAACACTTTAATTTTCTATGAGGAAGTGAATAAAACCAGTGGTTAAGTTTTTCTTTAAAATGAATATTTTTTTCTGTACAATATAATCTGCCTGTCCAGCCATATCTTTTGGACAGGTCTTTGAAAATGAGGACAAGATAGTTTACAGAAAAGATCAACTAAAATATCTGGACTCTTTGTCCACTAACTATAAAGTCAATATATATATCTTTCCTGTTGGAATGTTCACAGCTTACACTTTATTCATCTAAGAGGGAAAGTCACTGTGTATGAGGGGCTGTAGTTTCATCATATCCCATAAACTTCCTGAGTATGATTTGAAATACAAGTGTTTATTAAACGAAAGTGTCAGATATACCCAGATGCTTAACACATCACCTGGGATTCCTTGAAGAATGATAATACAGTATGAAGTTGCAGAAAATCTCAATCTCGCAAAATGCCCAAGCTCCTCCCGTTATCTTTTGACAGCATAAACGAATGGTCGGAGACTTGATGGCTTTATTCTCACTCAGCAGGTTTCCTGTTACCGGCTGGCAACAGGAAATAAAACCTCTGCAACAAAAGGACACCCTGGCCTTTTATATCTGATCACTTCTTATATTTATTATTTTCCTACGATGATATGGGGTCAGCCTCTCGTGCATTACAGGTGCACTCGCCCCTAATTTTACATGACTCACACCTTGCTGTGACCACACCTCAGGTCCCTATGGCAGATACGCCACTGTACGTTTACATAGTTTTCCTCAATAAAATAATGTGGAGTAACCATATTTCCTTTGGTATGATTTTCTCTTCTTTTCCTTTTTAAATGTAAATGCTTTAGGCATGTTAAACAGTGTTCATGGAACACAGAGGCTTACTAATCATATTCTAATGCAATAATATGACAACATAATCATGACAACATACATCAGTTAGATACATTTCAATGTGAGGACTCAACAATGTCTGCTCCCGGCACGTCCTTCACTTTTCCCAATAGCAGTATCTAACTTTGGCAGTGGGATTAAACATATTAAATTCATAAAGCATTCTTACCACAAATTTTCAAGAAATATAAACAAATGACGCTGACTTGCAAAGAAGTGGCCTCAGTTTTTTCTGCACTGTCCAGACTGTGAATACTTCTTTATTTAATTTTACAATTAACACAGCTGATCTCAGCGTATTTGAATGAAAAGTTTTGTTCAACTGGCAATGAATAGTGAAAGCCTTTTGCTAATATTTATTAGCACTGGCCAATCTAAAGCTTGCGACTACCAGAATTCAAATGCAGTTTTTGAAAAACAAAAATAATTCCAAACAAACTCTGCGTCTGGTAGTCGATTGGCCAGTCTGCTTTAGTTATGCCAATGCAAACAGATGTTTCGTTTTGGATTACATTTTCCTACCGCTCCCCTTTCTCTCCTAAACTCTTGTTCCTCAAGCGAATTTGAATGTACCTCAATGCCTCTTTTCTAAGCTGCCGTCCCCACTAACGTTATGAAAAAAAAACAAGCAGGAACAACAGTCTGTCTGGTCGAGCGTCCGTAGACATTTAGTATTTTCTCAATAACTTGGCTAATACTGGGACTACCATATTATTTAAAACATATTCTTGCTCAGTGGACTCTAAGCTATACTACCATATGATTTTTATGGTCAGTTTCATTATGGTTTAGATCTTCAATTTTGTCACCGGCAATCGTCAAATAAAAATTTTACACAAGACGGCCAACCCCGCCCCCTTTTTCATCTCTCGCTAGCATGTATTTTCAAATAACTACTTGTTTTAGTGACGTCAGTAATACTACCGCGAGGAGGAAATAAAATTGTCTGCGTGTTTGCCTCTGTTGGCTTTGCCGCAGCGTGTATATATGCATGGCCTAATGTGTCAAGCGAAGCGGGGTTTTGAGCGGCGGGTATTTGAATAGGCGTTAAATATTCGTATTGTCTCATGTTACACTACCAAAAAATGTAAGGATTACTACTTATTACCCGCGTTAAAGTCAAAATATTACGTTAATTCAGACAGTAGTTTGGCGGCACACTTCCGCAAAATCATTAATTGTAAGTCTTGCCGCAGTCTCTATCAGATCGGGCAAAATGTTAAAAATGTACGTCACAAGGAAAGCGAGTAGGTTTAAACGGCGGGGTCGGTTCTAAGCCTTTCCACGGCACAAACTTCAGCGCTATGCTGGCGTGTGAGAGTATCACCGTCAGACACAATAGGGCGGGTTTATTTATTATCATTTTATGACTAAAATCTTACTAAAATGAGCGATTATTCTAGCAGATTTTACTACAAGAACCATTAAATTATAATATTAACTGGACCAGAACTATTACCAGATTTCATTTATATCAATCTCATCAGCCAGCTGTGGCAAAATATATTGTTAGCAACATTTGTGTAACTTAACTTAGTGTCTCAGCAACCAGAGGCTAGACAACCCAGAATATATATGTATTATTCATCCTATGTCGTCGATCACCACGTATGAACCTTACTCCAACCAACTGAAGGCAGAGAACTCCAGCGATTCTCGTGCAATTTGCAGTCCGCAACTACGGCGAGTCTGGGGCTGGATTTGGCAAAACTTAATATGACACTGAGTAGTCTTATTACTTATTAGTGTTTATTTCCACGGAATGCCTGCGACAACTATTGGGTAAGCGAATATGAATGTGGCCACAGTATGAAGGATTGAATGAACTGTATGAGAGTAACATAATTTTCTGTTGTTACCCCTATCATACAAACCTTTTCTTTTGTTCTCATTAACCTGAGTATTTACGGGATAGATTAATTAGGAACTTGTTCTTTATTTCTTTACTGACTATTCCATACACTTATTGTTAACTTTTGAACTTTCGGGTTAATTAACCTCTGTTGGGATCTTCTTTTTCTTTTCCTTTACCAGAGGGGAAAACATATTTGATTAATTTTCATTTTATCTGTAAACCATGATCTATTGATGTATATGATTTATGTTGTAAAGTTCTAGTGATAAATAAATTTAATAAACCTTAAGTTATTGTGTTGGTCAACCCCTGTCCATATATGTTATCCATAGTTTGTTTTCACGTTTGTGCGTATTTCTCACAGAATTGTGTGCATGTGGGTGCAGCGTAACTTGTATTTTGTACAAGGAGAGAAAGTGCGTCTGATTTAAATTTAGTCGTCCAGATAGGCTGGATTAGAGAAATTACTCAACCCAGAGACTGTCCTTTCTCTTACACGACCACCTCGTGAGAAAAACTATTTCTTTCACCTTACTCTCACATAGTTATCACTATCACCTCTGCTCAGACAGGACTATAAACATCTATTACCTATCTGATAAAATCTACGACACTGCCGCAGCTCTTTCCCTTTCCCCGTCCGTATTTCCATGTAACAAGAAATATTTTAATCCTCCATGTCACTTCTAGTGTCTGCAGTTGTGTATCTTGTTTGTTATTTCTGTGAGCAATTGCTTTTCACGGTACATTATTTTCACGGTTTATTTGTTTATCTTTTTTGTTTGAGATTTTTAGAATTCCAGCTCTGCCCGTCTTCTAACCAGTTTGTTCGTGTTTAGTGTTGGAACGAATTCTAACCAGTTTGTTCGTGTTTAGTGTTGGAACGAATAGGGTTAATTATAAGCCACTGGTAATATTTCACGCAATAAAATGCAAAGAAACATTCATGCAGCCTGTGGCGGCTCCAATATTTTTTTTTTTGGCTGCTGGGGATATCATCATCACAATCCATAATTCTCGCCGTTTGTACGTCGGTCACATCTAAGGGATGCAACTGTGGTTGAAAGTTATACATTAATTGTATTGTTTCCCTTATATGTACTCTCCCGAAAATAGTAACACTCAACGAAGAAAAGTCGGTGTAGAACCCATTTTCAATCCGGAAACGGATTTAACTCATCATTTTGTTAAAAATAACCTTAAAAAATAACCTTTTTGACAAAAATTTAATTTAAAGTATTGCAGAATTATTATTATGGATCAAAATGATAAGATGGCTGCAAAACGAACTGCAGGTGCTAAGGAATCTCAACGCACTGCAGAAGCTTTTCGCATTCGTCAGTTGAGAGCATCACAACGAGCAAAGGAGACTTCAGAAGAAGCAACTGAACGTATAGCAGTAGCTGCACAACAAGTGAGACGATCAAGAGCTGCACGTAGTCAAACAATTCCAAATCATGATGCCTTTGATGAGAATGCAGTTGCTGTACACAACCGCGGCCCAATGGATCAGGAATGTCAGTTCTGTCACTCTCTCAATTTTCAAGTGGAAATATCAACCGATGGTACACTCAAATATTGCTGCCATAAAGGTACAGTGCTTTTGGAGCAAGAAGGAGAGCAGAGACGTCCTTTTCCTCCGCATCTCAAGGATCTTTTGAGCAACCCAGCGCATCCACAACATCGACGTTTTAAGAAAAATATCCGTTCCTATAATTCAGTCTTGGCTTTACATTCATGAGTGCCCAAATCGAGCGCTTCGTTGGACGTGGACCATATGTGTTCAGAGTGCATGGACAGATTTATCATGTGGTTTACTTCCGTCATTATTGCTAGTCTATAAATAATTTTGTAGTCACATATTTTCATACGCACATGGAAGCATATTAATATATAATACAACAAGGATTTAAGTTGACAATGGCATTCGCAGCAAACATAGTACGTGTCATTCATTGTCAAGATTACACTAACAAGGCAAAATAATTAATTGATGTACGTTGAAAAACTATATTATATAAGAACTTTATAATTACTCGAAACCGCTCGCGTTGAAGTATCAGTTTTCTTATGGTTTGCTCCATTCGTCTTGATTGCTGAAATCGTCAAACAGCAGTTCCTTTGCATTCTTGGGGATGGTTTGCGTTATCCTCAAGTTGAGAAAAGTGGTAACCGGACGAAATAGCAGCTAGAGATTGGTGGAAGAGAGCTTGAATAGGATTTAATGTAGATTCATAACTATTATAATGTTATCTACGGAGGTTTTTATATGCCACTATTGCAGCATAAAAAGGGAGGCTTTTTTGTGTGTGTGAAAATTAAGGTGGCGATGGACCCCACTATTTCAAAGATCGAGCCGCCACTACATGCCACCACAAGAACAGATCTGGCAACTTCAACAATGACATCTCGAACATTGTTCACGTTTTTCCTCCACTAAAGAAAGTTGACAAAATGAATTAATTTTAATCTTTGTTTTTAATTCTTGAACGGAGCACAATGTCATATGTGATTTGAATTCAGTGTGTCTGCAAGTATCAGTGATATTAACTACGAAGGGCATGTGTAAATCTGTACATGCTGATAATAGAACTGCTAGTTCCTCAGTATTCCGCGACCATAGATTGCAACACAGATGCATTCGTTCACCACTGCTTTAAAATTCTTTGCAAGCTTTAGGGGGAAAAAAAGAAAAGTCTTCGCAACTTTCAGAAGCTCTTGACGTATGGATGCGAGTCATGGGCAATGATTACAACCCACAAAAGCCAGATCCAAACCTCAGAAATGAGGTATCTGAGGAAGGTGATTGAAGTAACAAGAAGAGACATGGTCCGCAACCAGACGATACGTTAAGGCCTAAAAACCCAACCCTTGCAGACCCAAGTAGAACAGTCCCAACTTGGATGGTTTGGCCATGTCCGCAGAATGCGAGAAGATCGGCTACCATGACAAGCATGGGAAACTAAGAGCCAGGGATCCAGACCTCTACTACGACCCAAAGTCCGCCGGGAGGACAACATTAGACAATCTTTGAAGGAAAGAGGAATATAATGGAACCAGGCCAGGAGGAAAACAGCTGATAGGATAGTATGGCGCTCTCTCATCCAAACATCTACACCTCATGGTAGAAGAGGAACGACTAAGTAAGTAAGTAAGTAAATTTCAGAAGCAACCGTCACTAATAGGTTAATGTGTGCTTATTTCAGAAGAGAATGCAAAAAAAAAAAAAAAAAGATATTCTTCAAAGTCAACGGTTAGAGCGAAAATCATCTGTTGTCGTTATTAAAGACAACATCGGTATTTTACGTGCCAACGTTGCACTGACAGATGACAAAACGAGCATTGTCAGTTTCCTCCATAACACGATTAGATTTTTCAAGTTTTTGGCTCTGAAACTGTATTTTTGTTTTTTACAACGCTCATTAGCTTTCTGTGACATGCATATGAGCAATGAAAAAAAGATGTTATGTAGGAGTTAAGTCTATTTGTTTTTACCGTAGTTTTTCCCTTTCTTGCTAGCTAGAATACTTTCCTTCCACCTTCCTTCAACCTTCTTTTATTTCCACTACATCACTCTTAAAGACCTCACCGGCTTGTATTCCCTACACTCAACTTGTAAGACATCAGAACGAATATATCACTCTTTTGGTGGGAACCAGTCACGCCGAACACCTGAGCGCTTTCCCATATATACCTGGAGGGACACGTTAATTGACAAGTTATTCCCTATTTTAACATGTTTATTTCTTCACTCCTGTGCAACTAATTTGTTTTAAACTAACGTCAAAAATAACAGAAAATTAATGGTTATTTTAAAACGCCAAATGATGTGTCACGATACCATCGCAGCTCAACGTGAGATCTGGCCTGTTCAAGCATATAGCTTCAGAGCAGGATGCAATTTTTGCATTCTCTTGCAACGTCTGCTATTTGGAGTTTTAGATTTTGTTTCATTTTATGTTATTCCTGGAAAAAAATTACGTTTTTAAATTAGTTATTAATCAGATGGGCTTCCGATCTGTGGTTAGAGCGCTAGTCTCTCGCGGCAAAGGTGCCGGGTTAGAATCACGGTACCGACACGCCCCAGTTTACCCAGCTGTAAATTGGTACCTGACTTTGAGTTGGGGAATTGGTCACACCCCCACCTCTCGATGCTGGACCTAGTATGGTGAAGTCTCTAACATTATACTCCCCTACGCCAGTATCTGATATGGGACGACCTTTATCTTTTTTTTATTAATCAGGTAGTAGCTGGCGTCCCAGCTCAGTGGTCCATGTTGAGGTGGGATTTTTTTAGACCACAAACGGCTCTTGGCTCGACGCAGCCTCATGTATCAGAGCAAGTCTGGGAAAGCGGCCAACATGATGCTGACTACATCACCCCTAGTGTGTCTATGATCAAGAAAATATGGGCCTAACACCATTTTCCCAATATGTTTCAATGGGCGTGTAACGGGATTCTTTTTACCTTTACCTTTTTTAAGTAGCTATTGCTGCTTGTTTGACATTAGTTTCATATATATATATATACTTACTTACCCAGGATGCATAGTAACACCAGGCGGCGGAACAAGCAAGGACATTAACAACAGAATGAATAAGGCGAGAACAGCCTTTGCTAATCTCAACAACATTTGGAAGTCTTCTCAGTACAGCACAAACACCAAATTAAGACTATATGAGAGCTGTGTACTTTCTGTGCTTCTCTATGGTGCGGAATGCTGGAGAGTAACAGAGATGGAAATGTCGAAACTGTCCTCCTTCCACACAATCTGCCTAAGGAAAATTCTCCGAATCTTTTGGCCAAACACCATCAGTAACCAAGAACTACTTATTCGGAGTAACAAAGAGGACATGCACACCATCATAGCTGGCAGACGCTGGAGTTGGGTTGGCCACGTCCTCAGAAGAGACCCTGATACCATCGCAAGAACAGTTATGCAATGGACCCCCGAGGGAAAGCGAAAGAGAGGCCAACGAAAAACAACTTGGCGGAGAACTGTGGAAGCCGAGATGCAAAGAATGAACCAGAGTTGGGGCACTGTACGAAGGATGGCCGCCGACCGAGCAAAGTGGAATCAATTTGTTGCTGCCCTACAAGACGCCACCAGGCTTGATGGCCACTGACTGCTTTGACGGTTGGTGGTTATGGATCAAAGAACAAGAAGAAGATATATACAAGTATATATATATATATATATATATTTATAACGTTTATCTCTGCCCCACATACTGCTTCCTACAATCCCATCCTCAGAGCGGTGGAAAATTAAAACAAAATATTTTTCCGAAAGTTAGCTTCACTTCAAAGAAAAGATCGCTTTCTTTCTTATATAGTTCACGAATAGAGTGAATTTTATTTAGCTATCTTGTGGGTTGTTCATTGGAAATGCGGTGTAAGTATCTTTTGTTAGTGTAGTTCAGAATCGACATCATTGCACTCCGGGAAAACCCATAGGTGCTCAGTCTCCCTCAGCAAACGTCGAATGGTATGAATGCTAATTGTTCCTGTTGCGCGCTGGTTGTATATATGCCGGATGCATCCTCTCATACGTTCGTCCCTGCTAATCTTGCGCAAAATGTCAAACTTCTGCAATCTTAGCCTTGATGATTCATCGATTTCAGTGTCATGCTCTAAAAGGTGATCATTAATTTTCCTCAGTATCTCTCCCTTGTCCATATCCAATGCACCTACTATAGGTGCTCTTGAAGCTAGTCTTTCAGCTCTTTCATTGCCGCGTATCCCGCATGACCAGGACAGTAGATCCACGCTAGTTCTTGAAGATTCGAGGCTTCTATGGAGGTTTTCCGTTCATGCCGTAGCCATCTATTTTGGATCTTCAGAAGCATGGACTGAGTCTGCACACAATAACTGCCCTTGTTAACGATAATTCCGACAACCATCTTAAAACCGCAGTAGCTGCCTTTACCTCCAATCTCATGCTGGAGGTTGTTGTCATGTAAGCCCCGCTATGTTCAGCAACGATCCTGCCCTTAACTCTAGCTGAGAAGCTACATCCTGATTTCACACCTTTAAACCTGGGGACACCGCGCTATTAAGTGCCGGTGTGAGAGAACTAGTCCGAAATTTCTTCTCTTCTTCTTCTTCTTCTGTCCTTAGCCACTGACCGTCAAAGCAGTCAGTGGCCATTACGCCTAGTGGCGTCTTAGGGCAACAGCAGATAGGTTTTCTTTGCCATTGTTTCCCATCACGCCTAGTGGCGTCTTTAGGGCAATGGCAAATCAACCCATTTGCCGTTGTTTCCGTAATCGAAGTGTCTGGCAAACGGGTGATCAGCCCGTTGGTAGTCCGAAATTTACCTAGGTTAAACATCTCCCTCTCTCTTGCCCCCCCCCCCCCCCCCGGTACTCCGGCCTCTGTGACGTGAGATCTCCAAATGATACCTTGGTATCTACCAGTAGATTAAGATTGACCGGTTACCGACCCCTGCTGCAGTCAGATTGAAAAAAAAAATGTGCGTGGAAAATCAAGACGTCTGCTTTCAACAATTTCTCAAATTTGCTGTGTTACCAATGATTACTCCCTATATGGACCCGTGCAGCTCCCGGGGGGATCTGAGGATATAATAAAGAACATGTCTACTGCCCCCTCAGGTACGCCGCCTGAGCGATTAACATGAGGTTGTATACGGGACTTGCCACCTCATCATGTAAAACAGATCGTTACTGAAACCACAACAGCAAGAACATGTGGATGCTTATATTGCAGGCTTTAGGTAAAAAGAGCTATCTGTAGTAGTGGCTATATAGTCCATAGGGAGCACAAAGGGAAATGATTATGATTGTCTCTATATGAAGGGTGTTAATGCGCGTGGCAGTGTTTGTACCTTCTGAGGTACAGCAATACCGCGACTTTCGCCGCTTCGAGTTTCGTCGTATCGAGTTTCGTCGCTTCGCTCTTTCGTCGGTTTTCAATTATAACCACGTTTCCAAATTTCGTCCCTTGCTTCGCTCTTTCGTCGCATTTCGCCACCACCGCGCGCCATATTGTTTCTTTCTTCGTTCAGTCTTTGAATAGAAGTCGTTCGGTGTGCACTGTTTTTTTTTTTTAAGTTGTCCGCATTGAATCTCTGATATTTGTGATTAAACATATTAATACTACTTATTTTTGTGATTACAATAACCAAATTATTCATACTATATTATTTTTGTGATTAAAATAACCAAACTATTCATACTGTATTATTTGTATAAACAGTTCATAGCTATCTTTGTGATAACAATATTATGACAATGTTCATAATCGTGATTATAAGCCACGTGTGCAGTATTTATACTGTACTTTTATGTGATTGTTGATTTTATTTATTCTTAATGTTTATTTCTGTTTATTTAGGTGTTGCACGCACTCACAAATGTTATATAGTTAGTTATTTAAGTTTTTTTTTGGCGGCCCTAATGCATTTGCAAGCTAAATAAAGGCTATAAATAAATATTAGACAAACATAAAGGTATGTTTTCAGGCACTCGTAAGAAATAAAGAAGTAGAACACTAGACAACAGAAAAACAACAGACGTGAGTGGCTTACCCAGGACCATCCGTGCGACAACCCCGCCTAGCTATGCAAGCGAATCACACTATCCTCCCTGCCATCTAGGCATCACCAAATAAATGATGCTTCGATGACGAGTCATTAGTGCGAGCCGCAAGACATAACACCGGAAATTTCGCTTGCATAGCTAGGCGGGGTTGTCGCTCGGAGGGTCCTGGGTTCGAGTCCTGGGTAAGCCACTCACGTCTGTTGTTTTTCTGTTGTCTAGTGTTCTACTTCTTTATTTCTTACGAGTGAATGAAAAACATACCTTTATGTTTGTCTAATATTTATTTACTGTTTACAGGCCTGGGGTTTCCCTTCTTTATGTGTAATAAATGGGAGCCGCGCTGGTGTAATGGCTTCGGCGTTGTACTGGCGACCAGGTGTTCATGGTTCAAACCCGGGCGTCGGCGTTTGAAGAAATGTTTACGGCCGGAAATTTGACTGAATAGCCTGAACGGCTCCTGTGATAAACCCTCTGTGGATGGGAAGGAGCGAAGCTCCTGACCGGGTTGGAAGGAAAGTCCTCAGGTTCCCCAGCCTCGCAATGACATGTCATTGGGCCGAAGGGCTGAAAGCCTAAGTGCCGCTGGTTAAAGAAAAAAAAAAAAAAAAAAATGTTTAATAAATAAAGGCTATGCTTCGAATTTCGTCGGTTTTCGACTTTCGTCGGTTGTCGACTTTCGTCAGTGCTCTGGTCCCTAACCCGTAGAAAGAGCGAGATATTGCTGTACCTTCTGTTGTTTTAGTTTTTCTTTATTATTATCACTGTTCTTTGTGCTCTGGCAGAGCATAGAGCCACCACTGCAACTGGTCCCCTTGTAGGTAACCTGCACCACGCAGTCATTCTCTCATGCAGCTGCGATTTATGTGACAATTTGTTTGATATGATGAAGTTACCAGTCATCGTACATAACCTCATATTAATCGACGTGTACGATATACCTGAGAGTACCGTAGGCATGTTCATTCTTTGTCTACTGAGAAATCGTCATGATACGACATGAATCAGTTTTTTCTTTATATTAATGCAAACATTTTCTTCCTTTTTTCGCCTTAGTTTTTTTCTTGTAACAAAAACGGGATGATAGAGTTTCATATTCGCCTATTTACCTGTGAGCGTTGGAAGTTTCACCTTGAGCTGTAAACTACGTGAATTAAATATTCTATTTCCTGGAGGTGTTGATACGAGGTGCCAGGTGCAAGTGGTCGGGAATATATTTATTGTATAAATTCATTTGACCCCCGTGTAGTTAGTTACCCGTGGGTTTCTGATGAGGGTAAGAAGGATTAGGACTGATTCTCTCTCAGGTGTGTCGTACAAGGCGACTAGTATGAAGCTTTGTATGGGGTTGGTAATCACATGAGAGCCGCGATAGTGCACTGGCTTCCTAACTCGGTGGTCCATGGTTCGATCCCCAGTTGAGGTGGGATTTTTTTTTACACCACTAACGGCTCCGGGGTCGACCCAACCTTATGAATTGCGTACCAGAGCTACTAGAGAGGGAAGGTTAAGGCGGCCGGCGCGATGCTGACCACGTCACCCCTCGTGTGCTGATGGTCAAGAAAATATGGGCCTAACACCATATTCCCAAAATGCCTCAATGAGCGTGTAACGTGATCCTTTACCTACCCCTTTTGGTAACCACGTCTTGTAAAACAACTTGCCACAAACCACGGCTGTGAGAGAATATGACTGTTTTGTGCAGGCTTCCTGTAAGGAGACCAGTTGCTGTGGTGGCGCTATGCTCCGTAAGGAGAACATAGGAAAATGATGACGATGACGATTATGATGACGACGATGATGATGATGGTGACAACGATGATGATAACGATGATGATGATGACGATGATGATGATGACGATGATGATGATGACGATGATGATGATGACGATGATGATGATGACGATTATGATGACGACGATGATGATGATGGTGACAACGATGATGATAACGATGATGATGATGACGATGATGATGATGATGACGATTATGATGACGACGATGATGATGATGGTGACAACGATGATGATAACGATGATGATGATGATGATAACGATGATGATGATGACGATGATGATGACGATAATCATCATCATCCTCCATCATACATCATCCAGCAACAGCAGCAGCATGATGACAACGACGGCGACGAAATAATAGAAACATGATTATTTCATACTCTGTCCTCCGATACACCCTACATCTACGATGAGAAGTTACAAATCCAGCGTACTCCTACAAAATCTTGCCATAAGTTGTTGCCAGGGGTGAACTGCTGGGATTTAGACATTTAGAACAAGTACCCAATGTGGAATTGAAACATGTAGAACAGCAAAAACAACAATCAAAAAGCTACAGACTTTCATAAACGGGTGCTTGCGTAGAATAGAATGATTGAAATGGTATGACAAAGTTACCAACGTGGAACTGATGACATGAACCAGACAAGTGCCAGAGGAAGAAGAGTTAAGAAGAAACTGCTGGCGATGGTTAGGACACACATTGAGGAAACCTGTTGATAGCATTACAAGGCAGTCCTTGTTCTGGAATCCACAGGGAAAGAGAGGCAGATGTAGACCAAAAAACACATGGAGAAGAGAGCTGGATACAGAGGTGAAAATGATGAGGAAAACATGGAAAGAACTTGAGCGGATGGCCCAGGACAGGAAGACTTGGCATGTGTTTGTTGAAGGTCTATGCTCCTCGGGGAGCTAAAGAGTATTGAGAGATTAAACCAATGTGGAATTAGTAACTAGGTGCCAATGACCTTTTTTGCCCATTATCAGTCCGCTCCTGGCTCTCGCCCTTCTTTTAATCGCATATTAGAATGATCCATCTCAGCCAGCCAGGCTTCAACAAAATCATTTCGTATTCAGGTGACTCCGCATTGGCTTCCTCGGTAAACCACAGCGTTTGACCTTTGGCGTCGTGTTTCTATTTATCTCTCCATCTATAGCTCACGCAAAGCAACATGGATGGGTGTGAAAAAAAATCGAAAAAAGGTAATTCGTCTTACGAGGACAAAAGACAAAGAAAATAGCCAACGTTACGACCACAAGGCCTTCGTCAGGGAAAGGAAAGAAAGTGAAGGCTAGATAGGACACATAAGAACCTAAATAAATATAAACAAATATATAAAAATTAAACCTAGGTACTTCCCTGAAGGAAACTTCCCGCAAACCGATTGGCGTGCCCGGAAAAGGAAAGCAACATGCACATTTCTCCTGTTTCTTTTCCACATTTACATTTTCATATGTGTATTCTATTCTTATTTTCATAACATGCCTCGTGTAATATCGGAAAAGGGGGGAGGGGGAAGGGAAGAGAGAACAAAGAAAGAATAGGTACACTGTTGTCTCAGGCATGTGGTTGCGGCGACTAATATGAACATTTGATTCTGGAGTTGGGTTGGCCACGTCCTCAGAAGAGACCCTGAGGTCATCACAAGAGCAGCTATACTATGGACCTCTGAAGGAAAGTGAAAGAGAGGCCGACCAAAAACAACTTGTCGGAGAACTGTGGAGGCTGAGATGTAAAGAATGAACCAGAGTTGGGGCACTGCACGAAGGATGGCCGACGACCGCCCCAAGTGGGAACCAGTTTGTTGCTAAGTTACAAAACGCCACCAAACGTGATGACCACTGATTGCTTTGACAGTCGGCGGCTAAGTATCAAAGAAGATGTAGAGAAGAAGACGCCAACCTGCCAATCACTTTATGTAAAATAAAATACAACGGAAACTTCTACTAGAAGGACACATAAATAAATGCTTTGGTGCCATCCGGTTGCTAGGTGACCAGCGGCAGTAATAGCTCTGTCATCATCGTTATTTTCCTTTCCGCTGCCAATGGAGCATACAACCACCACTATCGCTGGTGCCCTTTCAGGAAGCTTGCACAAATCATTCACATGCCCTTGGAGCGGTGGTTCCTGTAGCAGTTTATTTAACATGAACAGGTTGCCAGCCACATTCACAACCGCAAATTAATCGCTCTGTACGACATGCATGAGGTAGACAGTAGTCCCATTCTTTGTTTGCCCCATAAGGGGCCCCTATACTTCATAGAGAACTAAGACAAGAAATGGCGATTTCCATAACATGTCCTATCGTAAATACACCTAAGTAGGTCGAACCGTTCACATGTAAACGTATGTATTTCTACTTCTTTCTTTTTTTTCCCTCTCTCTCTCTTCCATCGTTCTCGCTTTCATCCGACTGGTCTAGAAAAACATCCGTGCCAGAAATAGCATTTAGCAGCTCTGGTTCCGTTTAGAGGTCTCCTTTCTATGCCCCAGACTGCAGGAGTTAGCATGACTCATACTCTGGCTTTACCATTTTTACGTTTGTTTTTTCCGCCTCTTCTGCAGAAAGCGTATCATTTCATCGTATACAATCTAATCCTTCATCATTCGCTTTTATTTGTGCATTTTTTGTTTTCAATCCTTCTCCTGTGTTTGTTTATTCTTTTAGTGTTTATGCTTCTTCCTTTTTTTGCAGTAATACCACTCATGAAAGTTAATACCTGACTGCCCGTATCTCTTTCGCTAATTTTTCACCTTGTTTTCCATTTAATTTTCTATGCGTCTAAATCTGCCTGCATGTTTCTCACATTCAGAAATACAAAAGGCTGGTGGTGCAGCCTGGAACAAACATTGAGTCTAAAATTAGAAAATGCTGAACAGCGCTTTCTGAAAGATGCAGACGGATGAGATGGAACAATCTGTCATGAATTCACTCATTCAATCATGAACAAAATTTCAGCAATAAATTCTTAAGCAGTTAACGACAAAATATACTGAATAAACAAATTTTCCAAACGTGAATTCAGTCATTTTGTATCACTCTGATACATGGATAACAACAAAAAAGAAATTACAGACTTTCATAAAGGCGTGCATTGATAGATTAGAGGAATTGAAATGGTAAGAGAAAATCACCAAAGAGGAACTGATGACAAAACTAGAAGAGGACCATTGAAGCTAGAAATAAGAAGATGACACTGGCGATGGATAAAACTCACTAAAAGAAATAACCTGCTGAAGGTATTACAAGGCAGTCCTTGTTTAAGGTCAACAGGATAAGATGGGTCAAGGGTGACCGACAAGCACGTGGAGATGAGAGCTGGAGACATAAATTAAAACCACAAAGAAGACGTGGAAAGAACATTGAGTTGATGGTCCAGGACAGGAGGACTTGGCCTGAATTTCTCGAAGGCCTATGCTCCTTGGTGAGCTCAAGTGTAATTAAGATAATAATGAAACTCCTCCTGGTTCCGTATAGCTCCAAACGGTGGAGCATGGAGCCAACATGTAGAAAGTTTCAGAGAGCCTGTGTTATTTCATTCGCTGCTTAGGTAGCATGAAGTCAATATTATAAGCATAATTCTCTAAGAATCTTTGACCCAGCACATGCATGTCGTATACAGTGATGTTTTCTGTAGCAATTCTTTTACATGACATGTTGCCAGGCCATAAAAACCACTTATTGGTATTTTCTGAGCATATTAAAAATAGAAACATTTGTCATTCTTCTTCTTCCTCGTTCGTCCTGAAAAGGACGTTGGTTGCGTTGTGTCTGTTTACGCCGGAGCTGCGATATCTGCGCCTTTCGGCCCGACACATCCGACTTCAGCACGGCATTTTTGGGACCGGGTTAGCCTTCCCTCTTCGATCCCTACTCTCTCAGCCAGACTGCAGTGATGCAGCCTGTTTCCAGGACCACCAGGTGGAGGTGGAGTAGGGTCTTGGTCAGCTCTGGTTCGCTGACCCTGACGCAAGCAGTCAAGCTATGGGTCGCTGACTGCATTCTCTATTGCTGCATCTTTGTGTCCCAGTTGTCATTCGTATGAATCCTTTACATATTGGAGATTAGAAGCTTGACAAAGATTTGTCCGAGAACGTCATCAACACGCCTCTCTGACCTGCTACGTGAGCTGGGAGGGCCCGTTTCGGGAACACCACGCACAACCTTACTGGGCAGCGTTCGCCTTTAGAGATGATGATAATAACGAAAGTGATATTTTAAGGAACATCTAGCAACTGTTTCTGTCAATCCAAGACTTTATAACCGTCACTGGATAAACTAGGGAATTATTTTCCTTACTTTTGTGTAGAATCTCTTGGTCCAACTGCACCTTTTGGTCTGCTTAGCAAATCTTATCGAATGTTTAAATCTGGGAACGTTTTCTTTAAGTCTGGAAACGGCAGTCTGCTTATCACTTGCATGCAGTAAAATAGATTCTCGTGCTGTTTTTTTTTTTAACGACTGATAGAACTGACATTTGATAAATTGTATGCGTTGTAGAAATTTACGCTTGATAATACGAAGGTTTTGAAATTACACATTTGATTGCTTCTGCATTTGATAAAAGAGGCATTTAATCTTGTTACTATGTTAAAATAGAATTTATAGAGTGATAATTACCTCTGCGTTTGCCTTTTGTTTAAAAAAAGACTGTGTGTTTTATCTGTTACTGCGTGTTACACCATAAATGGTATGAACTGTTAGAAGGGGTAAGATTCACTGTAAAAATTTCTTCGTTTTTTTTTTTAAATTATATTTTTGTAGATATTCTTAAGCATATTTCTTTTGTTAAATTTAGTATAAAACGCTATACAGAGAGTATTGAGCGTCCGACTGGCAGAGTGGTTAGAGCGCTGACCTTTCACGGCAAAGGTGCCGGGTTCGAATCACGGTACCGATACTCTCCAGTCTACTCAGCTGTAAATGGGTACCTGACCCTGCTCTTTGAGATAGGGAAGGAAAAGGCAGCGAGGAAGGGAACTGGTCACCCCATCACTCAATGCTGGACTTAGTATGGTGAAGTCTCTAACACTTCATTCCCCTACGGCAGTACCTGCTATGGGACCACCTTTACCTTTTTATACAAGGTATTACAATAGAAAGTAATCTGATCATCAGAAGCGGTCTCCGTCAGACATGTTTTGTGGGCCCTTTTAATCTCCTTACACTGTACTTAACTTACTTCTCCCTTTTGTTCTCTTCTATTTTCGTTAGTTTGACCCCGACGAAGGCCTTATGGCTGTAACGTTGGCATTTTCTTTGTCTTCTGTACCAGTATAGATCCATTACCTATATTCCTTTACCCGACCGTTAATCGTCGTGTTTTTGCTGTTCCTCCTCCTTCACTTATGCAATATTCATCAGCAGAATTCCCCTCATGCTGTTAAACAAATGGACAAATACAGATGATATAGTCAGAGCAGCGTGTTACAATGGCTATGTAATTACGCTCTTTCATAAAAATTAGCTGCTCAAGCTTTAAACCTCCACAGCATTTGCTGATGTTTGAAGATTTTGCCTGATCGGGGTGTTCATTCCATTAACGAAAGAAAGAAGAAAGAATGAAATAAGAATGCTGAGCGTTACATATATTGTCTTGCGTCTTGTTGGCATGCCATTCTGCAATCTTTGGAACTTGACACAATGCTTGTTCCACTCTTCAGCTCGGCATGTCTAGACCATTTAATGAGCTCTGTAATGTCAAGGTCAATCTTGCACCTTTTTTGGGCGTATCGACTGAATCAGCCTTTCTCAACCTTTTTGTCCTGGTGAAGGCCTTTAAATAATTGTCAGATTTCATGGAACCCCTGCATAAAAATTACTATATCTACAACACGTGGTACCGTAGCGTGATCAATAAGTTGTACATACAATATTCCAGTGAAAATTGTCAATGCTCTTTTGAGTAGAGAATTATTTTTTTCTGTGGACCTGTTTATATAGGCAATTATTTATTAGCTTTAGTCTTTTTGTATGGTTTGCCCCTCCCCACAAAGGATATCAACTCTAATGTAAGTAGAAAACACTTCAGTTTTTTTTTTTTAAATATTAATTTCCCACTTTTTTTTTTCCCTTATCCAAGTAGACCTAAAAGTCTTATCAAAAATCTCTACATCAACAAGATGCTAATAAAATATGGTATGTGCAAGAGTGAACATGGTCCTATTGCACACTGCCATACGGGGCTGTTCGGTCACTGCCAACCACTGCGAGCGCTAACATCGCCCGGCGTGCACAGTTTAATAAACGACGTTTATTTTTTTCAGTCACGACCTCTCGCGGAACTCCTAGCGACCTCTTGTGGAACCCTAGGGTTCCATGGAACCCCGGTTGAGAAACCCTGGTCTGAATCAACAAGTGCCAGTTACCAGGCCACAGGGTTGCTGCCCGACAATGTATTCTCTCCAATCGTGACCATCAACCGGTCGATGTGATCTACCAATAGGTCACAGTGTGGGATTCGGCGGGACCTCCATGCGACTGATGGCGAAATAAGGAAACAAAAACACAAAAAAGCTATAGAAATGTCCAACCTCCCACCGACATATAAAAGCGTTGTGTCCCCGAGATCAAAAATACTTTTGCTGCTTTCCCAGTGAAAACCCACGATTCATCTTACTAAAAATCAACATTATTCGTGAACTATGAAAGATAGGTGGAGCTGCGGTAGCGCAGTGGTTAGTGCGCTGGCTTTCTAGCTCGGTGGTCCATGGTTCTATCCCCAGTTGAGATGGGATTTTTTTTACCCAGCCTCAGGAATTGTGTACCAGAGCAACTCTGGGAAGGTTAAGGCGGCCGGCGTGATGCTGACCACATCACCCCTCGTGTACCGTGGTCAAGAAAATCTGGGCTTAACAGCATATTCTCAATATGCCTCAATGGGCGTGTAACGGGATCCTTTACCTCATTTTTATAAAAAAATAGGAACGCAGTATTTTCTTTGACGAAAAGTTAACATTTGATAACATATTATTTGGCTTGAATTTTAAAATATTGAATATTCGTCCAGCAGAGATAAATATATAGCCTACACTTATTCAAAATTCACTATTCTATGAAACACGACAACAAGCTTTATTTAATCAAAGTAGATCGTAAGAAAGATCAATGTTTCAGATGTTGATCCCCACAATACTCCTGGGTTGCCTACTGTAGCTCTACAATGATCATCGCTTTTGATACACCATTCTGATCTGATCTGATACGCGTCTCCGTATGTGCGCGTTCATAGGCGTATTCAAGCGCGCTTCTGTTTAATGTGTCTGTCCCTAGTACTGCCTGAAGTAGTGTTATTGATGTTCACATCCTCATAGTGTTACTGATGTTCACATCCTCATAGTGTTACTGATGTTCACATCCTCATAGTGTTACTGATGTTCACATCCTCATAGTGTTACTGATGTTCACATCCTCATAGTGTTACTGATGTTCACATCCTCATAGTGTTACTGATGTTCACATCCTCATAGTGTTACTGATGTTCACATCCTCATAGTAAATGTATATTATCATCATCATCATTTTCCTTATCACTTCTTATTCAGCATAGAACGTAACAATCAAACAAAAACACAAACAGTAATATACGTCTGACTAAGAGAAAGGACCAGGAAAAAACCTACAAGGCCTTCGTCAGGGACAGACAAACTAAAGACACAAGGGAAAGAAAGTGAGAATTAAGTGGAGAACATGAAACTATAGAAATAAGAGAAAAATACTCCCTGATGCGTGTCACATGTTGGAGCAAAAATGTCCGCTACTGAACCGGAAACCGGAAGAATTTTTTCCCGTTTTAACCCCGTCTTACGGCAGTTCTCCTCATATACACATATTCAGCATAGAGCCAGCTTCACATCTAATGCTCTTACAGTCGTGGTTTCTGGAGCAATTTGTGTTACATGATGACGTTGTCAGTCCCATGCACAAGCTTTTATTAGTCGGCTTGTAGCACGTGAATGAGGGAGCGGTAGCCCAGTTATTTCTTTGTCTCAACAGAGATGCCCGGGGGAACTGTTTGGGGGCTGTACATCTCCATAGTAATTTATATTATCTTCATTGTAGCTGTCCTATTTGTTGCAGGCCCGACCACTAGTAAAAGTCCTATTGTTTCTACTACTGCTACTATTGCAGCTACTAGTGTTATGAATACTGCTATTACTACTTTTAATACTGCTTGTGTTACAAACACTACTACTGCTATAATGGCTACCAAGCGAATTTGACGTATTACCTATTTTTATTTATTACACAATTTTATTTTATATGGTCGTTCGATTGACAGTAGTCTGGGCGCTGGTCTCGCGGCAGAGGTGCCGAGTTCGATTCAGGGTATCGACATACTCCAGCCCAATCAGCTGTAAATGGGTATCTTCTTCTTCTTCCTCGTTCGTCCTGAAAAAGGACTTTGGTTGCGTTGTGTCCGTTTACAGCGAAGCTGCGATATTTGCGCCTTTCGGCCGACACATCCGACTTCAGCACGGCATTTTTTGGGACCGGGTTTGCCTTCCCTCTTCTATCCCTACTCTCTCAGCCAGACTGCAGTGATGCAGCCTGTTTCCAGGACCACCACTTGGAGGTGGAGTAGGGTCTTGGTCAGCTCTGGTTCGCTGATCCTGACGCATGCAGTCAAGCTATGGGTCGGTGACTGCATTCATCCCTCTACGGCATTATCTACAATGGGACTATCTTTACCTTATTTTATATGATGAGGTTGCTAGCCTCATTAACAACCTAGTATTAGTCGCCACTTTGGACACGCCCGAGGGAGCCATTAAAAAAAAGAGGTAAAGGATCCCGTTACACGCCCATTGAGGCATATTGGGAATATGGTGTTAGGCCCATATTTTCTTGACCGTCGGCACACTAGGGGTGATGTGGTCAGCATAACGCCGGCCGCCTTAACCTTCCCAGAGTTGCTCTGGTACCAATTTGGGGCTGGGTCAACCTGTGGTAAAGTGGGATGTTATAAATATTTATAGGGGACTTATTGTACTGACTGAGATCAGCTGTGAAGGTATCTATATCTAATAAGAGTAGTGTATTATAGATAACCTTACTTACTGCCACATATGTATACCTCAGTCAGAATTATTCTGGAATAGTGTGATGACTACGTTATATTTCTAGGGTATGTGTATGATGAAGTGTAAGTCATAACAACAACAGACAGATAAACAATTTAATTTATTCCACCACACTTGACAACACTGTGACACTCACATACATATAACACTCCAAGAGGATATCTTAAAGGAGTCACTGATAACTTTTCAAATAACAATATGTATTCAGTGCTGTCATGAATGTATATGTGTCCTGATTCAAATACAAAGGGAACCAGGAATCACAATCAATTTTAATTACAAGTTATATGTACAGAATTTATTAATATGATTCTTGTAGTGACATATATTATTAATGGTATCCTATGTGTGTCAGTTGTGTAGTGGTAATATGAGGTAATACTGGTTTTGTTTTGTTCAAGCTCTGTTGGTATTTGTCATCATGACTTCAATAGTTTGTTTCTATTGGAACTAGTATTGGAGATGTTCTCAGTTCCTGGTATTAAAACAATTAAATTCCCCTCTTAATTTTAGTTTATAATGTCATTTTAAGATGGGGGTACATAATGTTGAGCTCCATGGCCACACTCTCTTATCTTGCGTGATGACTGCAGTAAAAGACTCCTCTGCTCGATTACGTAAATGAGTTCTGGAGCCACCCCACGGGTTGCTATATGGACCAAGGAGTATGCTGTCCACCTCTGGCTTCAGCAAAGCTCTGACCAGGTGCTGCTCAATAACTTTAAGACCACGGTCCCTGAAACAAGAAGGTTGTACCTTCTACGTCAGAACTAATTTATACTCCATTTCTACACTGAGCACAATACATCACAAACATTGAGTTCAGAGCGTTAGGCCAACTGTCAGCTTCATCTGAAATACTTTATACCAGTATTTCCCTCCCTAATGGTTACTACGCCTCTGCAATTCCAGCATTATTTCTTTCTAGTTAATAATCTAGGTGTCAGTGTACTGTTTGGCCATTCCATGCAGTTTTACTTTCCTCCGACACCTTCTGTTCAGGCTGGAGCACTATAGGCTTTACATCATGTTCGCTACTGAACCACACATATATACAGACATAAATTATCAATTTACATTCAATTTTCATTAAAAGATATTGAATATTTCAAGCTTACCACAATTCATGGAAATAATAATAAACAGTTTCGTTGACTGGCAATGAATATAGCACAACTCCGATCTGCCGATGTCCCAGGCTTTATTTTATAAAAAATATACACTGGTGCTCAACGCACTGCTTCTTAGTAGGTTTATTACAAGATGTGGCAATGAACAGACGCTCTGAATTGAGTATATTCGCAGCTCTACCCAATCAAACCATGTCTACACATCTTTTCAAAAAAGTACCCCTTTCTCACGTTTCCCCTGACAACACAAGATAGTATTTATAGTCCGACCAATCGTGTTTAGTCTTTCATTTGTTGCGCTCCAATCAAATAGGAGTTAACATGGTAGGCTATTTCCGTAACGTAATGTTTCTTCAAACACGTTATAAAAAAAATTTTATGAGCAGAAATGATTTCATGCTGTCAGGCACCCCCACTATTTTATTTTGGCCATAACTTGGTAATTCCTAGACTATTTGCGTAACGTTTTACATATTCTTTGTCAGCAAACCCTAAGGAACCCAAATATACGAATTTAAGGGAGCTAGGTGGCTGCGTTCAAAATGTGCATTTTCTACCACCTCCTGTTCACTTCAATCCCCATGTGGTGTCTGGGTACTGTCATGTTTTCAAACGTAAACCCATCTAATGTCATCTTTCCCAATAAGCGTTTTTCAGGATTTTAAAACCTAACTCTGGTATGGGTAGTGAATTTTATCACTGTCGATTTGAAATAAAGTTAGTGCATGTGGCCTTACACGCGTGATGGCAGCAATTGTGTATCGCGCGACGCGTGTTTAGTGTTGCAGGTGTCCCTGCTTTCTGCCTCTCCCTTCTCTCTATCCTTTAGTCCATCTGTCTTTTAGTTACGCCGTGTATAAAATGGAATGAATGAAATATTTTAAATTTAGGTCATTGATCAGCTTGCGTATCTCAAGGTTTTTCCAAGAAATACAGTACACGTTTCATTGAAGAAAGCGTGCAGCGACACAGTAGGCTTTTACTATCAACGTGAAAGCGTTACAATTTGCCGACGAAGTAGAAAACAAGGGGGATTTCGAGTACAGACATTGTGACAGCACTGTTCTTTACCATTCTTCTTTCCTTTTATTAAATTTATTTGTTAGGCTTTGCATTTACGTTTTAATTTATATATGGGGATTAGAATAATTCACGACATCTCCCCTCTTAAAACAGACATTATATGTCAGTCCTTTATTCTATATACACATAGAGAAATTTATTATTATTTCTGGGGTTTACGGTGTTTCTCATCACACGGATGGCGGCTTAAAAAATCCGCTCCCAAATTTGTTTTTCCAGATATATACTCAATGCTAAAATTATAGGGAGCCAAAAGCAAGGACCATCGGAGTAACCTAGAGTTCTCATGCCTAGCCTGGGCTAGAAACGATAAAGGTTTGTGATCCGTTTGCAACTTAAATGCCTTCCCATACAGATAAATATTGAATTTCTTTATTGCCCATATTACTGCAAGACATTCTTTTTCGCTAGTTGAGTAGTTGATTTCAGCTTTATTCAATTTTCTGCTAGCATATGCCACTGGGCTTAATTCCCCATCCAATGCATCTGATTTCTGTAGTAGAGTTGCACCCAACCCAATATTACTGGCATCCGTCCTTACTATGAATTCTTGACTTAAGTCAGGTAATTTCAAAATAGGTTTACTTGTGAGCTTTTCCTTCAATTCTTGGTAAGCCATTTCACATTGTGGTGTCCATGTAATGCGATCTGGATGTCCTTTACGTGTCAAATCAGTTAACGGTGCACATATGGAATTAAAGTTTTTGATATACTTCTGGTAGAAACCACATAATGAGACAAAGGATCTCACGTCCTTCTTGGTTTGTGGTCTCGGGGCTTTCTTTAGTTTCTCTAAATTCTTTGGGTCAGGGGTCATGTTTCCCTGATAAACTGTGTGTCCCAAAAATTCCAATTCTTTACATCCAACGCAACATTTGGTTGGTCGGGCTGTTAAATTTGCTTCCCTAAGTCGATCAAACAGCATCTTCAGAGAGTCAATGTGTTCCTCAAATGTTTCTGTTGCTATAAGGATATCATCCATGAAATTTGTTATACATGGATTATTCAGAGTGTCCAATAATTTTCTCATCATTCTAGAGAAGACACTAGGCGCATTCTTCAATCCAAATGGCAATCTATTAAACTCATAGTGTCCTTCTGAGGTACTAAAAGCTAGGTATGGTCTAACCTCAGGCTTTACTGGAATCTGATAGTATCCTTTACTCAGATCCACTTTTGAGAAATATTTAGCTTTATTTAGTCTGGCAAACAGCTGATTTGTATCCGGCAATGGATCCACCTGTCCTTCTGTAATAGCATTCAGTCTCCTGTAATCTATACAGAGTCTATGTTCTCCAGAGGGCTTCCTTAAGAGTACAACACCGGAACTATATGAGGATTCACTGTGCGAAATAATTCCTTCCTTCAACAGATAGTCTATCTCTTCCTTCAAAGCTTTCTCCTTAGCAAACGGAATCGAATATGGTTTCATACAGACAGGTGTGGGGTCTATCAGTTTCATATCATATTCCAATAGGTTTGTATGCCCTGGTCGGTCTGTTAACACCTCTGCATGATTATTTAGAACTTGTTGCACTCTCTCTTTCTGAGTTTTTGTTAAATGTGTACTGATTTTCACCTGTGCTGCTGTCTCACAGGGGTGTAATGGATATTCAAATGATGAAAGTGGTTCCTTTTTCATCTCCATGGCGATGGACAAGGTCAACAAGTGTGTCTCTTCCTGATGTTCTCTTTCCAAATATTTCTTCAGGAGATTCACATGATAGATTTTTTCTTTCCCCTTCTTATCTATCTTATAATTTGTTCTAGACACCTTCTCTAAAACTGTATATGGACCTTGCCATCCAATCTGTAACTTATTCTGACTCCCGGGGAGAAGAAGCAGTACCTTCTCTCCCACAGCCAAATCTCTGTCTTTCGCCTTCCTGTTATAATAGGCAGCATGTTTCTTCCTGGCTTGTTTCAAATTTTCATTTGCAAGTTTCCAGCCAGTTTTTAAACGAGTGGTCAGCTCATTCACATATTGGTATGAAGATGTAATGTTTTCCTCTGCCTTTTCATCAGTCCACGTTCTTAACAAAGCTTCGAGTGGACCTTTTATTGGCCTTCCAAACAATAATGTTGCCGGGGCCATACCGGTTGAACTATGGGGTACCTCCCGATAAGCAAAGAGGGCGGCGTGCAGGTACTGGTCCCATGTATCTGGTTTTTCGTGTGCCAACTTTCTCAGGATCGACATCAACGTGCCGTTAAATCTTTCCACTTGGCCGTTCCCTTGGGGATGGTACACACTACAATGGAAGTGTTTGGCCTGGAAGATCCTGAAAACTTCTTCAGTTAGTTTCCCCTTGAACTGAGAGCCATTATCAGTCAAGATTTGATTGGGAAAGCCTAACCTTGTGAAAATTGTGAGCAATGCCTCTGCCACATGTTTAGAATCAATCGATGACAGGGCTACTGCCTCTCCCCACATAGAACAAGTGTCCACCAGAGTCAGAATGTAGCTGTTCCTTCTCTTGGTTCGGGTGAGAGGTCCCACAAGATCCACGGCAACTCTCTCAAAGGGTGTTCCCACTATGGGCATTTCCCCCAGAGTTGCTGGTGCAGTCCAATGTTTAGGTGCTACTCGTTGGCACTCTGGACAGGATTTTACATATCGTTTGATATCTTCAGTTATTCCTGGCCAGAAATAATGACAAGCTATTCGCTGTCCTGTTGCGCTGATTCCCATATGACCACTGAAGGGAATCGCATGCCCTAGTTCCAACACTTTAGTCCTATATGAAGTGGGAAGGACCAGCTGTCCGTGACCATTGGATTCAGATCCAGCCTTCCTATATATCAGTTTGTTCTTCATATAAAACTCTCCCTTGCCTGGAGGTGTATGAGATTTGGGCAACTTCTTGAAACATGGCTTGAGTGTTTTGTCCTCAGCCTGTGCCTTCCTCATCTCATCTGGGTGAGTATTTATTGGATTATCCTCCTCCTTTTTAGACTGATCTGGTCTGCACTGTTGCCAATATCACAGGTCTCTTGGGATTCCCCAAGAAGACATATCTACACCCCAATATCAGAGGGTAGATTGGCTCATTTATCACTGCTGCTTTTATGATTCCTTCCACATATCGCGTTTTCACTTTTATTCGGGCGACGGGAAGTGTCATGGTAGCTACATCCTTGGTTGCAGTTTGAATCTCCACTGTTTCTGTGGTGTATTGATCGGCCTGCACCAGGTGAGAACTCACAACGGAATCGTAATCTAAACCGGTATCATATAAACACCTTATAGTGACACCATTACAGATGACATCTTCACACACTGGGGGGTGGTATGGTTCCTGTAGTTCTTCAGGTTTGACCTTCTTTTCCTTTTTCCCCGATGTCATAGCAGCACAATGAGGAGGTTTCCTTCTACAATGGTCAGTGTCATGATTGTTCATCTTACAATTTTTACACCACCTTTTTCCTTGGTTGTAAGATTTTCTTTCATCATATTTCCTTTCATCGAATTGTGGGGTTTTATTTTTATTTTCATACCGTGGCCTATCAAACTGGTGCTTACCTTTGTTTTGATCCCTAGGATCAAATTTATTAAAGTTCTGTGGTGCCCTAAAGTTATCCACTTGTTTCTTTTTATTACCTGTTACCTCTGCTTGAGCTGCTTGATACCTTTCAGCAAAATTTAGCAACTCACCCAGCCTCTCTGCACCTTGTTCCATGAGAAACTTTCTCAGGTCTGGAGCCATGGACTCTCTTAATTGCTCTATAAGGACCATTTCCTTAAGATCTTGGGTTTTCCCCAGAGAAGTCCATTTCTCCAAGTATGTCTCTATTCGTGCAGAGAACTGGTGATAGGTTTCACCTGACAGTAGTTTAGCATTCCTAAATTTTTTCCTATAAAATTCTGCATTCTTTTCATATCTTAACAAAAGAGCCTGCTTTAGCATGTCATAATTTTCCTGATCACTTCTGCTCATTTTTGCAAAAACTTCATAAGCTGCCCCACGAAGTCCCTGAGATAACTTTAAACTCCACCTTTCTCTCTCTAACCCATATGTGGTAGCTAATAGTTCATACCTATTTAGATAGCTCTCTATATCATCGTCTTTCTCAACAAAATGATCTAAATGAAAATTCATAGCTGAGGTTGAGGCTCCCTGGCTAGCAGTGGCATCAGAGGCAAAGGGACTGGCACCATTTTCAGGAGCATGGCCCTGAAACTCAAACTCCCTTAGTCGTAACTCATGTTCCCTTTGTAATCTCTTCTCCTCCTTTTCTGCTTCCCTTTCTGCAGCTAATCTCTTTTCTTCTCTTTCTGCAGCTAATCTTTTGTCTTCTCTTTCTGCCTCCAATTTCTTAGCCTCAGCCTCAATCTGCAACCTCTTAGTCTCAGCCTCTAATTTTCTTTCGGCCTCTTTTTCTAATCTTCTTTCTTCCCGTTCAATATATTTGTCACATTCAGCAGTGACATAAGAAATCATAATTTGCCCGTCCATTCCTAACTCTTTCGCAGTCTGTACAGCAGCAGATCGAAATTTTGCCAGGTCGGCCATTGTCTAACAGATAAATGTCTAAACAATTTTATCTATGACTAATTAACTCAAGACAACACAGGCACTGTGAGCTCAACCTTATTTATTTTCACCCAAGGATACCTTTTAATTCTTATTATTCCCTGAAGTGAGTTACCCCCAATATTTGTAATAGGGAAAGATTCAAAATCCCGAGGGCGAGACCCCAATATATGTGGTAAAGTGGGATGTTATAAATATTTATAGGGGACTTATTGTACTGACTGAGATCAGCTGTGAAGGTATCTATATCTAATAAGAGTAGTGTATTATAGATAACCTTACTTACTGCCACATATGTATACCTCAGTCAGAATTATTCTGGAATAGTGTGATGACTACGTTATATTTCTAGGGTATGTGTATGATGAAGTGTAAGTCATAACAACAACAGACAGATAAACAATTTAATTTATTCCACCACACTTGACAACACTGTGACACTCACATACATATAACACTCCAAGAGGATATCTTAAAGGAGTCACTGATAACTTTTCAAATAACAATATGTATTCAGTGCTGTCATGAATGTATATGTGTCCTGATTCAAATACAAAGGGAACCAGGAATCACAATCAATTTTAATTACAAGTTATATGTACAGAATTTATTAATATGATTCTTGTAGTGACATATATTATTAATGGTATCCTATGTGTGTCAGTTGTGTAGTGGTAATATGAGGTAATACTGGTTTTGTTTTGTTCAAGCTCTGTTGGTATTTGTCATCATGACTTCAATAGTTTGTTTCTATTGGAACTAGTATTGGAGATGTTCTCAGTTCCTGGTATTAAAACAATTAAATTCCCCTCTTAATTTTAGTTTATAATGTCATTTTAAGATGGGGGTACATAATGTTGAGCTCCATGGCCACACTCTCTTATCTTGCGTGATGACTGCAGTAAAAGACTCCTCTGCTCGATTACGTAAATGAGTTCTGGAGCCACCCCACGGGTTGCTATATGGACCAAGGAGTATGCTGTCCACCTCTGGCTTCAGCAAAGCTCTGACCAGGTGCTGCTCAATAACTTTAAGACCACGGTCCCTGAAACAAGAAGGTTGTACCTTCTACGTCAGAACTAATTTATACTCCATTTCTACACTGAGCACAATACATCACAAAGATTGAGTTCAGAGCGTTAGGCCAACTGTCAGCTTCATCTGAAATACTTTATACCAGTATTTCCCTCCCTAATGGTTACTACGCCTCTGCAATTCCAGCATTATTTCTTTCTAGTTAATAATCTAGGTGTCAGTGTACTGTTTGGCCATTCCATGCAGTTTTACTTTCCTCCGACACCTTCTGTTCAGGCTGGAGCACTATAGGCTTTACATCATGTTCGCTACTGAACCACACATATATACAGACATAAATTATCAATTTACATTCAATTTTCATTAAAAGATATTGAATATTTCAAGCTTACCACAGTTCATGGAAATAATAATAAACAGTTTCGTTGACTGGCAATGAATATAGCACAACTCCGATCTGCCGATGTCCCAGGCTTTATTTTATAAAAAATATACACTGGTGCTCAACGCACTGCTTCTTAGTAGGTTTATTACAAGATGTGGCAATGAACAGACGCTCTGAATTGAGTATATTCGCAGCTCTACCCAATCAAACCATGTCTACACATCTTTTCAAAAAAGTACCCCTTTCTCACGTTTCCCCTGACAACACAAGATAGTATTTATAGTCCGACCAATCGTGTTTAGTCTTTCATTTGTTGCGCTCCAATCAAATAGGAGTTAACATGGTAGGCTATTTCCGTAACGTAATGTTTCTTCAAACACGTTATAAAAAAATTTTATGAGCAGAAATGATTTCATGCTGTCAGGCACCCCCACTATTTTATTTTGGCCATAACTTGGTAATTCCTAGACTATTTGCGTAACGTTTTACATATTCTTTGTCAGCAAACCCTAAGGAACCCAAATATACGAATTTAAGGGAGCTAGGTGGCTGCGTTCAAAATGTGCATTTTCTACCACCTCCTGTTCACTTCAATCCCCATGTGGTGTCTGGGTACTGTCATGTTTTCAAACGTAAACCCATTTAATGTCATCTTTCCCAATAAGCGTTTTTCAGGATTTTAAAACCTAACTCTGGTATGGGTAGTGAATTTTATCACTGTCGATTTGAAATAAAGTTAGTGCATGTGGCCTTACACGCGTGATGGCAGCAATTGTGTATCGCGCGACGCGTGTTTAGTGTTGCAGGTGTCCCTGCTTTCTGCCTCTCCCTTCTCTCTATCCTTTAGTCCATCTGTCTTTTAGTTACGCCGTGTATAAAATGGAATGAATGAAATATTAAATTTAGGTCATTGATCAGCTTGCGTATCTCAAGGTTTTTCCAAGAAATACAGTAGACGTTTCATTGAAGAAAGCGTGCAGCGACACAGTAGGCTTTTACTATCAACGTGAAAGCGTTACAATTTGCCGACGAAGTAGAAAACAAGGGGGATTTCGAGTACAGGCATTGTGACAGCACTGTTCTTTACCATTCTTCTTTCCTTTTATTAAATTTATTTGTTAGGCTTTGCATTTACGTTTTAATTTATATATGGGGATTAGAATAATTCACGACACAACCCAGGAGCCGTTTGTGGCCTAAAAAAAATCCCACCTCATCTGGGGATCGAACCATAGACCACTGCGCTAGGAAGCCAGTGCACTAACCACTATGCTACCGCGGCTCCCAAGGGAGCCATAATCCTATTATTTCTGTGTCTACTCACCCCCTAACCCCACGTGAACTACGCGTGGCTTGAGGATTAAGTACATCTCAAGAGAATGCTCTTTAATTACCACAAAATCTGGAATATGGCACTCACAATGAACTAGACAAGAGGCCAGGTAAAGCATAGTCGATACACGTGAAACAAATTGGAATCATTTCAAGGAAAATAATCTCCACCTTTAAGAAGGAATAATCTTGAGGGCTGCCCTTGATAATCCAGGTTGCAGACTGTGAGATCAATAATGCGATACGTTTGATGAAAGCTTAGTGTGTTTGGCCTTATCTCGAGACACCGATCAGTTGCTTGAATGCAGCTTGTCTTTCACGTGCATATTGTTGAAGACCAACCACTACTTCCAGCAGACCCTTCGAGAAGTGGTCCAACATGGCCATTTGATCCGGGTCTCACATCATGAGGGAAAGATGGGAATGGGGGGTTCATCTCTGCCAAGGATGCATGATTCATCCTGCCTTTCTTTATACTGAAATATTCTTATTCCTTTTCTGAAACAAGAATAGGGTCTCACAATGTGCAGTAGCACGAGCCTCACAATGTGCAACGATGCGGGACTCATCTGAGCTCTTGGAGGTCCTGATTCCAGAAATACGGTAGTTAGGCACCGAGGAATCGTTATATTTAATAAAATGTGTTAGTTCGCCGGGGTTGCCTAGCAGGCTGAACAGTTGTAACTCATTCATGTTGATGTGTTCTTTGAAAACACAAAAAAAAAAAACACTGAGGCAGTGAGTTTGCATTTATGTTTGACCAATACCCCATGTTAAGAGCTTGATGCATCGCCGTTAATCCAGATCTTGTAAAAAATGCTAAGGATTGGTACTGCCCATCTTTGTTTGCTCTGTACCCCTCTGAAAACTTGAAATTACTTTCTTCTCCCCTCCCCCGGGCTGGGTTAATTCACCCCTAGTTGCCGACCATTGCACTAAGACAATGATGACCTTTCTATATCGAGCTATACTTTATTAATGTAAAGGTAGTCTATAGCACAAACTGTCGTATGGGGAATCTTCTGCGTTCGTTCTGAAAATGACGTTGGTTACGTTTTGTCGCCGTTAACAGCGCCGCTGTGGTATTTGCGCCTTTCGGCCCGACACATCCGTTTTCAGCATGGCATTTTTGGGACCGGGTTTGCCTTCCCTCTTCGATCCGTACTCTCTCGGCCAGACTGCAGTGATGCAGCCTGTTTCCAGGACCACTACATGGAGGTGGAGTAAGGTCTTGGTCAGCTCTGGTTCGCTGACCCTGACGCAAGCAGTCAAGCTATGAGTCGCTGACTGCATTCATCTCTTTTGCTGCGTCTTCGGTTCCCCTTAGGGGAGTGAGGTGTTAGAAGCTTAGCCATACTTGGTCCAGCTTTCATCAGGTGGTGTGATCAATTCTCCTCCGCACTGCCTTTGTCCCCTTAACTCAAGCGAAAAGTCACATACGCATTTACAGCTGTGTTAACAGGAGCATGACGCTATCAGGTTTTGATCCCGGAACCTTTAACTATGCCGCAAGTGGCAAGAGCTATGAACGCTTAGCCAACCGGAGGCTCATATTTTATAAAGTAGATGTGATTTACTTCCATTCGCTTACACAAGAAGGCACTGAGGTTCTGGTTTTTGGTCTGGTTTTAAAGACTATCTTCATTGCACACGGACAACTCAATCACTGCTCCGATCTTCTCTCTTAGATCACACAAGGAGGATCTCAGCACAGTGCACGAACTCCGTAGCACTGATATTCTATTAAGGGTCAAACGACTAAAACGAATGGTCGCATAAAACACACAAGCAAAAGTACAATTAATAAAACAGTAACTTCAAAGAAAAAACAACAAATTTCGAGGATAGCAACTAGTTTTCCAAAGTGTACACCTTCTATTTCCTGTAAAGACGGAAATAAAACTGGGTAGATAGATCTGTGGAATTCTTTAGAACGTAAAGGAACATTTTTTATCCATTTTGCTTTCGTTGAAAAATACAAAAATTTCTAACTTTATTGGAGTTTTCTTTCAACATCCCTACTTTAAGCTGGTAGAATTCGCTGTTCCAGAATGATAGAATTCGTTGCTGGCTATTTTTGAGCTGAAGTTTCTTAGCTCTAGGTATTAAACAAATAAATGCAACCTGCAAGTCTCGCTGACGTAGAGCACACATATTCACGCCAGCTATGTATTGTTGTAATGTCTGGCCTGAGCTTGGCGTCCGATTGGTTGTGAAGATCAACAGGAAATTGTGCGTGTGCCAAATGTGAAGAAAGAGTAAGATCAAGCCAGCGTTTCGATTCTCAAAACTTCATCATACATAACGCTTAATCATATTAGAATAACTTCGTCATGTAAAACATGCTGCTACAGAAAAAATCACTGCACGTGAATGCTTTAGTGTAGCCATCTTTTAAGGGGACAAGCTGAAGTGGTGGCTCCGTGTTAAGAGACTTCCCCAGTGAGTTACTAGGGGCCCTTAAGGGGGTCAAAGAATAGTAACGCTATAGCCTGACAGGCAAGTCTTAAGGAGGGTTGGTCACCCCATCCTGTATAAACTGTAAAGTTAAAGATAATAACTACTGATGTTGTGTAACTGTGGCACTGATACAATGACCGCTGAGTATCTACTTAAAAGATGCCCAACATATGAAGAACAGAGAAACAGTATATGGCCATCACCAGCGCCATTCCTAGAAAATATCTATGGAGATGTCAACAGCCACAGACTGACCATTGCTTTCATTGAACATATTCAAGTTGACGTCTGAGGGTGAACGAAGAAGAAGAAGTAAAAACTGTAAGCCACAAACACCCCAATAAAACGATGGAGTGGTCAACTAACAAAAATAACTAAAAAAAGGAAATATTTGGGAAAATATCTGTAAATTAAAAAAAAAAAATCAAGTTCCCTCCCCCCACACAATCTCACTCTCACACTCACTCACTCACTCACTCACTCTTAAAATCAGATGTCAAGTCAGTCCTTTTGTATGGCTCTGAAACATGCAGAACAGCAACAGTTACAACCAGACAGATACAGACATTCGTAAAATGTATGCTTGCGTAGAATAAAAGGATTGAAAAGCTATGACAAGATCACTCATGTGGAACCAGACAAACATTAGTGGAATATGGTGTCAGGAGAACATACGCTGGCGTTGGGCAGGATATGCATTAAGAAAACCAGTTAAGAGCACTACAATGAAGTTCCTATCCTGAAATCCCCAGAGAAGGAGAAATAAAAGAAGAATGAAATCCCCAGAGAAGGAGAAATAGAAGAAGAGAACTGGATAGAGAAATGACAGGAACAAAGACGTTTAAAGACGTTGAAAGTACGTTATTGATAAGTTGTGCTGCATGGAGAGGTGAAAGATGATGATGACGATGACGACGATGATGATGATGACAATAACGACGACGATAACGACGACGACGATGATGACAGCGACGATGATGATGATGATGACGATGATGATGACGACGACGATGAAGATGACGACGACGATGAAGATGACGACGACGATGATGGAGATGACGACGACGATGACGAGTCAGTCAGTCAATCAATCAATCAATCAAACAATCAACCAATTGTTGCGTGCATATTTTGACGCACATATTACAAAAATCGATATGGCTATTTGATATGGAAAAAATATAGACATTCATTCATTTGTGTATGGAAATGCTGTCTATGGGAAAAGCGAGAGAATCCATGTTTGATTCACACTTTTGATTATAGGAGTAATCGTTCTTGATATTGATCCGGCGCATGGATTGCTCTTACGTTTGTACTTATTTTTTAGGGCCAGAAAATATATTAATTTGCTTATTATGTTTATGGCCTGAATTCATATGTATTACATATTATTAGTACAAGTAGAATCAGTCCTATATTGTATATTTTGGATGGGTAGGCGGGACTAGATTCTTATTATTCCGGTCTAGCGGAAGTATGAGTTGTCTTGACAAGTCGTGATGAGTTCCGATGTACCGTGATAATGGCGGGTACGCATTTTTCAAAGGGCTGGTAGATTCTTAAGGAAATACGATTCATGGAGTGGTTTTCTTCTAAAGGAGATGGTATCTCTACTATAGTTTATGTTAGAGACTCTCCTAAGGTACGGTACAATGTATAATTCGGACTCCATGTATTGCCAGACCCTATTTTGATGATCTCATGTCGATTCGACCTAGATGGAACATTGTGCTTCGTATCGCTAGGGTCGTGTTTTGTATCGACAAAGATGACAGACTTTCCTACAGCGGTTATGGCTACGTGAATTAACCTGATCACCGTAGAGCTGTATGGGAACATTTATGAAATCAGTTATATACCCATTATAAATTAACTCTGGCTTATATTCTCCTTCCTATGAATGAGTGAACGACAACTCAGGGAGGCGGCCATGTTAGATTTCGGTCATCATATGTTTTGATCACTGCCAAGAGAACAGATTATTTATCCTATTATCGGACAGTGACAGGGAGATCTCAATCTTGCTAGAAACCCCCTCTTTCGTGGTTTCATAATATATGCTACAAACTATGGACGTCAAATAACTTTAGTTATTTACCGATCTGCCTTCACTGACGCGTTTAGTCAGATAGGGGGATGCGGCCATAATATATCATGACATTGAACTTTTGATGTACTGCCCATTATTTCTGAATGTGTCATGACTTCAGATCTGCTATGTATACCTACAAATTGATATGTTAACATACCATGATGTACTCGTATGTCCCAGTGTGTACGTCTGAATAAATTGAGTAAACAAAGATTCCAGCAGTCTGCATTGGTGCCTTGTAGACACAAGTGTATGAGTGGTTATATTGGTCAGCACACGAACAGTACACCATTCGCGGTAATCACACTCTACACTTCTACTTCATACATACACCATCCTGCGTCGGTTGGAGTGACCAAGTTTAGGGCCTGCTTCCCCTGGAGCCTTTGCCTTCCCTAACTCAGGACTAGGGTGAGTTACCCATTTACAGCTGGGTAGACTGGAGCATGCCTGATCTCAACAACACACCACTCTTCCTTACAGAGCATACCGACTGACACTTTACAGAGTGGAAAGAAGAAAAGAAACTTTACACCAATCAATCAAACAATCAAACCAATCAATCAAGTACCCCTTAGATTCGCAAGTAGCATAGGCCTTCAGCAAACACTTGCCAAGTCGTGTTGACCCGTGCCATCAGCTCAAGTTAGCTTTTTTTCCCCGCCACCATCATTCTCATAGACTCTGATCACCTAAATCTTGTTCCTTTGTTGTGTTGCTTCAGAAGGTCTTCCACAATGTCCCAAATGTCTTTTCTTTTTTTTTCTTTTTCTCCCTGGTCATAAATTGTGTGTAATCAAGGTGCAAATAGTTGTTCTTGTCTTTCATTTTTGTGTCTCTTAATTTCAAATCGACTGCTTTTCCACAGATCTCTTTAGAAATACTGTAAAGCATATTATACGAGTAAATGGACCTCTTATGTACTGACTTTGGAAATAACGGACGATATCTGGTAGGGCAGAGATTTTGGTACGCAGTGGAAATATGTAAAGTTAGCGGTTGTGACTGTTAATTAGCGATGAGACGCTAGGTGGCGGACACGAACGCGCGCGAAATTTGTTTTCACACTCGCGTGGGTGTAATAGTTTATTGCTTTCCTCATTTTTTTTTTTCGTACGCCCGCTAATACTCGAGGCGAAATCTCAGGTTATTATTTTATGTCTAACCTGACATTGATTTTACGTGAGTATCCCTTTATTTCTTGTACAGAGACAGGTGTCCCTCGCCATTCAGGCAAATACTCGCCGATTTCGGAGGTACCCATTGCAGCTGGGTCGGCTCAGGAGCCGCCAGTCCCTGGTCGACGACACTTCTTCAAATGTTCTCGCCAGGTCTCGAGTTAATCCAGTCCAAATCCCGGTCGACGAAAAATCCTCAAATGCCGTCGCCCGGGTTTGATCCTGTATCACTCGGTCGCCAGAGCGGTGTGGTAACCACTACGCTAGCGCGGCTTTCCTCATATTGTGATACTGTTTTGGAGACTTATAAGACGGTACGGCACAGTCGGAATTATTGGACCAAACACTCTCCCCATTGGTCCGTTCTTAAGAGGTTTTAGAGTACATGTATGTAGATTTTATGTCCCTGTTCTTGGTAAATGTTCAGGTTTGGCGCGATAGCATGTTCATATAATAATTGTTTAGTTTTTTTTTTTTTTTTTTCATTATCTTATCTATTTTTTTATTAGAAATATAAATTACCTATCACTTTTCGGCAGTTGAGGAATGCAATAACCCAGCAACTCATTTCTTGTACCACACATTCACTGGTCCATTAAAAGTTGGGCGGAGCTATCAGATATGAGATAAATCGTTACCTGGAATGTTCTTTACCTACATCTGCAAGTAACTGACATTGAAGCAGGACCATTTAAAATAGGGTTTCTTAGCCTTTTTGTGCCATGCACCCGTTTGATTGTCCAGTGAATAATACGAACCCCTTTTATTGTCCAATGAAGGCTATAGAGCCCTTTAACTGTCCAATGATGACTATGGACCGTTTGATTATCCAATAAAGACTATGGACCCCTATGATTGTCCAGTGAAGGCTATGGACCCCTATGATTGTCCAGTGAAGACTATGGACCCTTTGATTGTCCAGTGAAGACTATGGACCCTTTTATTGTCTAGTGACGGCTATGGACCCCTATGGTTGTCTAGTGAAGTCAGTGTGCCCCTTTGGTTGTCCAGTGAAGTCTGTGTGCCCCTTTGATTGTCCTATGAAGGCTATGGACGCCTCTTATTGTCCATTGAAGGTTGTGGATATCTTTGATTGTCCCATGAAGGCTATGGACCTCTTTGACGGTCCAAAGAAGTCTATGGATCTCTATGATTGTCCAGTGAAGACTTAGGGACCGCTTTGATTGACCTATGAAGGCTATGGACTCCTTTGATTGTTCAATGCAGGCTAGATACCCCTTTGAATGTCCAGTAGGGGGTTGTAGTGGCTAAGATGTATGGCGTCCGCCTCGAGTTTTAAAGGTACCGGGTTCGATTCCCAGTTGAGGGAATATAATTTATGAAAAAGTTTTTTCAGAACCAGAGGTCCTAATGATGGCATACTCCTCAAGATGCAAATATTTCATCTGTTCTGCATGAGGTCACAAGAACGTCTGAAAGTTGCGTACTGAAAGAAAAGAGAAATTCTTCTGGGTGTTAGTTCATTGAACTCATTTTGAAGATCAATACAGTAAACACCTGATGGAATTTTAATGTCCATAATGAAATGGCAGGTTTGAAGATTTTTTTTCCTCCAATTAAAAGTGATTTATAGGTCTGAGAAACATCTCTTTTTTACAGGATTATTAACGCTTTGTTTGTTTCATCATCATTATCATCACCAGCATCATCATCATTTACCTTTTGCTCTCTATGGGTCATGGAGCCACAACGGAAGCTGGTCCCCTTCCATGAAGCCTGCACAGTGCTGTCCATCATTTGTTTCAATAAAATCATATGGGCCTTATGGTAATCATGGTGTCATATATCAAATAATACAGAAAATCAATCTGTTAAAGTCATTCCTTCCTCCAGTTTGGATAGTCCTTTCCAGCAAGCATAATATCTTTAAAACGCTTTCCACAACCAACTTGCTCAATCCATTCGTTCGTTCTGCTTATTACACAATTGAATTAAACCTATACACTTCGGGTTTTCCTCCAGAAATAGCACAATGATTCTACACATGCTAATATTTCTTTAAACCACATTGATAATATATGTACACATATATATATTTAATTAACATCTCTCTTACCCTCAATCACAGACAGGCTTTTAATGGTTACACAGTCTGCTCACACTTCTGCAGATGGCAACGGAGTAGATATAACAGCTTGTGATCTGTGTCTGTTGTTTGAAATAGGCGGCGAGTGTGTCTGTGTCATGCACTTTCTCCCCTTTTAAAATTACCTTGTGGATGTACGAGGTGATAACTGGACCAAGGTACGTTTGCATGCATCCAAGATCGTGTAGGCAAGGCAAGATGTGCTAAGATAGTAAATCCAAAATAACTCTGAATCCTTATTTCGGTACCGATTTCCTCCATCTTAGGCTTATTTTACTCATACGAATGAGCTCTATCACTATGGATATCCATTTTATCCTATAATTTATCCGACTATTCACTGGAGCTGCCGAAACAGGGAAAAACACAACATGGTTCATGTTCCACTGTCTTCTATTCATAATAATTTCGGCTCTACAACACATCAAGTGAATCTATTGCTATCTGCCTAAAGCTAATGATCCCTATTATCGAACTGGGCCCTTCTTTGTCTCGGTATTCTATGATTAGTTGCACACTGCCTTCCGAAATATCCTTAACATCTACACTTTTTGTTTTCTCCATGTCTAGCGATCTTCCGACACTATTTATACCAAGCTGGTTTTTCATTGGTCAGTTACATCCACGGCGTTTGTACGCTGATAATTTTTGAATGATGCCGAGATATGAATCAGACTTCATTACAATGTAGAATCATAGATATACCTTGGCAGCAATACAGACGCGGAGGGTGTCTGTTGCGTCCATTTAAATTCCTTAACAGGCATTAACAAATATAGACAGTCTCAGGTCCTGTCTTTGTTAAAAGTGTACGCACCAACTGAGATATTAGTAATAGGTTTTGTATATTAAATTTATTGCGCACGAGAACGCACATTTTTGGAGATTTTGAAATTAACGCGCTTGTTGTCAAACAAAGGCAGATGACGTATCTGCTGAGAGAATCAAGCAGGATGGATACATAAAGACCTCAAACTTGAACATGCGTTGGGACCAAGAAAAAATGTATTGGAAGTCTCGAGCATGTTTATAATGAAACTTGTTTATTGAAAGTAAGGGATCTACGTTATTGAATATTGGAATCGCCGTCATACGATTAACGGCTTATATGGAAGGTGAACCAAAAGTTAGAAGTTCATCCTATGTTATATTGATCAAGTTAACGATTATAGTATGATATCTATAAGTCGTATTCTGTTGACAATCTAGATAGGAGGGAATAGCTATTTGATTGGATTGTATACTCTTGGTTGTACGATGAGGGATTGTCCTTGAAAGGTCAACCGTCTTTGAGAACATTTGTTAAACCAGCTATTCACTATTATAAGATGAACCTTCGAGATTATGCCGATGTCCTTTGTGATGCTTAACCATGTACTTGATGGAATCTTACATACCATTTTATCAGGAAGGAATATTCATATATATGCACGATTTTTCGTATCGTCCTTGTCAACGTGATTGTCAAATAAACTGTGGATTGTAACTTTAATCAATCATGAGTTCCAGTGTCCTTCCCTTGACACTGTTGGTGTTGATGTGACCGTTACGACTTTGACTATTCGTACATTTTCATCTTAAAAGAACATTCGCGTCAGATACACAAAAATTAGCTAACTGTCATCCCTTACACCATTCAAAGCGTATGACTATCATTCAAACAAGACAGCTACAAAAATGGGGAACAAGACAGTTACAAATGTCACATATGTAAATAGTGCAGCAGTGACCGTCCACTTTTGCGCCCCCGCCGCGGCCCCCCCCCCCATATCTAAGGTTATTTTTTTTTACCACACTAACGCCTGATTCACTATCGCAATTAACACGCGAGCCGTCTGGCAATTAAGCACGGTGGAACATAGCGAAGTGCGCAGCATGCCGTAATCGTTCTTTGATCAGGGAAACACGCAGGCAGAGGCCAGGCGTTAACAGTTTCTTTGAAGAATCAAGGGCGATATGTCTGAGACGTACCTTGGATTGTTACATTTTCGGGGGAATTAAATTACGTAGCTGATATGCGGCAGGCGGGGAGAATGAAAGACAAGCCAGAGATTGTCGGTCGGCAGAGGTGAAGAAAAAACCTTTCATTCACGAATCGAACCGTAGATGTGCCCGGCCCTGGCCGCAGGTGCGACTTTCGCATTAAGGAGCGAAAGAACGGTATCTATGGATATATACCCCGTCTCCCCAAAAGTCATTATCAGTTGCTCAGAGAATTTTCTGAAATAACTAGCTCGATATCCTAAGAGTTTTTCGAACAAAGTGAATGCTTAGATTCGTGGAGTTGTTTCCATCTTTCTCTGTTTGTGGTAATTTATATACTAGCCGTTAAATAATTTAGTGTGTTAAAAGTTTTTCATCATATTTCACTTGGATTTACTGTGTTAAATTGAATGGCGTATTAAATAACATATAGCTAAATTTCTCCAGCTGTAAAGTAAATTTAATTACTCGCTATTCCCCAGAAAGAGATGCTATAATTGACTGTACATACATTAAATAACTGGCTACTGACGGTGTATATTATTTACTTATATCCATTTTGTGTAATTTTATAAATGACTAGTGTTCATATCACGCGTTAAAAGCGATAGGATAAGCTAGACATTTGTGGTTTATAATCTAATTTAATAACGTAGTGGTTAAAGAGGTCTTATCTTAACACGTGTTAGATATAATATTGATATTTTGGTTAAATGTTTATATTTCTTTCCTAAAATCTAGGCTGATCAAAAACCCAGCGAACTAGCGGTCTTATGGTCATATGAAATGATGGTCATATGAACTTATGTCTTATGAACTATGATCGTATGGTCAATTGGTCTTATAAGTGTATAAGTGTCGCGAGGGTTTTGAGGAGATAGGACAGCTTGAACGGAATGGAAGAATACAGATAATAATGTCTTATTGATAGCTTCCGAGTTTATAATAGAACTGCCTCTCCTCGGGAAATAGTGTACTAGAAATTTACTTAAAAGAGAATTCTGGTACCTAAACAGGATATTTTCTGGACGATAAATTCTTCCTCAGGAATCCTACAAAAGGACTGTGTAAAGCACACAAGGTTGAGAAAGAGATTTGGTGTCCAGCCACAATTAAAATATCCCGACCCAATAGAAGTTAATTGAATTATGGCTGAGCCCCCAGGGTGTAGATTTATATTTAAAACAAAATACAACCCAAATAAAGTTAACAAGAAAAATAACAACAGACTCTGTTATGTTAAATTGGATAAAAGGGTATAGAATCTTTCATTTCTTTATATACATATAAATATGAAAAATAGTTTAGCTCTACTGTTTATTAAAAAAAAAATCAACTAGTGTGGTCATCACTTGGACCAGAGATCTTTTCTATGGTAGTGTTGCTGGTAGGGATTTATACTCATCTCCTCAAGGACTGTAGTAGCTGCGGAGATGGTTTGTGTTCGGACTCTCTTGGTTTGGTCTGCCCCAGCAGGTTGGTCTCATAACAGTTAATGGGTTCAGAGGGTGTCAGAGTTTGCTTCCCTGGACTCAGTGCACATCACAGATAAGGATGGGGTAAGTCACCTCTGCTGAATACCTCTTCTGTTTATGGGATGTGTGGTATGGAATGGGTTACTGGTTGATAGGATATGGTTGGGTATGATAACCTATTTGATAGGGTATGGTGGGTAAGGGTAATCTTTGGTACCATGGACGCGTACCCTGGTTTGTTTAGGTATCTGGTAACCGCCACCTGGATTTGTACGTGGTAACCGCAACCTGGGTTTCTACCTTGTAACCGCAACCTGGGTTTAGTACTGTGTAACCGCAACCTGGGTTTCTACCTTGTAACCGCAACCTGGGTGGACTGGAAACAATTGAAATCCCATTAGTGGTTTCAAGAGCAGTCATCTCCTAAGTCTGATGGCCGGTAAGCGTCCATCAGAAATTAAATTAACACAAGGTTAACTACCATTCATTAACAATGTGATCTATGAACTACCACTTCTTAACTGACATTATAGCGTATCTTGAGTTCTCAGTCTCTATCTGGCTGTCTGCTTATTTACAGCAGTGGTTGTCACCATGTGGGCAATGAGTTTCACAAACTGTGAGGTATGGGCTGGGGTCATCAATTTGTTGAGAACCACTGGTTCACCTAGTGCCCATAGAGCAGTATTTTAATTCTGGGGTCACTGTCAACAATGGTTTGAGAACCACTGGGTAATAGTTTCCTTTGCTGCTTTAACTTGGTGGGGTGTCATTGCTGCCAAGGTCTGAGAACCAATGATTTACATTCTTGCTTACTCGAGTAGTAAATCATTTGGAAGGTAGTCATGGTCTCAAGGCTTGAGAACTACTGACTTACATTTTGTCAGTCAAAGTGGTAAATTCATTAAATAGCTAAATAATTGCAAACATTCTTAAAGTCCTGGTTCCTGTAGGAAATAACATTCATATAACTGATAATAAAATAGTTCTTCAATCATCAAACATGGTATGTGCATAAGATTGCATTAAATACATATAAAGAACATTCCATGATGAAAAACACATTAATGTCCCTTATGTGACAAAGTGAGAAGAAGTGATTGAGAACACTGTTATCAAGTTTGTAGTCTTGACATAGAACACAGAAGCTTTATAAGAAATAGAAAATAGACATAGAAACACAGAAGCTTTATAAGAAATAGAAAATAGAAGCACCACTAAGACACTTCTGTTTTGCTTGGGTCAATATGCAAATCTCAAAGTAACAACAATAATATACATCAATTATTTTAACCCTGTCTTATTTCTGCCAGGCTGTGAGATAAAGATCAGGAGTTAATTAGGTCTATGACCTCAGCAACTCATACATTAGTTTGAGTGATCTGTAAATATGCAAATAACAATTATTGTCACTGAAAATGGAAATGCATTTAAACTTTACAAAAAGTTACTGCAATAGCAAGCTGTTGATAAACATATGATTATTCATGTTATAAAATCAGCAGTATTAGATCTACTTACTTCGCTCAACGAATTCACTACAACTATTTCGCAACATGAAATGCCCACTTGGGCCCAGAGTCTGTCTGCTCCGAATGATGGTTACAAGAAGAATGACGGCTTAAAATTCCCTCCAAATTCCAGCTGTATGTTTCGGGCAAAGATGGGTTGTGTCTTGGGTGGCCTTGTGTGGCATTGTTGCAAATACTATTCTGGTCCCAGGGGTATTAAGTTACCTTCGTTTCAACTCGCCCAAGCGTTCATCTTCATTGTTGCCGGCTGTTTTTCATGCGTCCAGTTCATGAACAAACAAAGACGGTCGACTTCCTGTTCGTAGCCTGTTCCACCTTCGACTTTCGCTGGCGAAGTGAATAATTTATTACCTTGGACCGAGAATCCTGAGCTAGTAAAATACTGTTAAATCTAAGACTAGCGAGAGAGAGAGAGAGACTTTTTCATTATAAGAATGAAAAAGTCAACTAAAGGGAATTATTTTAAAATCTGCGAGAGATATTTAAGAAGAAGAAAAAAAAATACAAAGAAGAGAACGTCGGTGAGAAGTCGTCCCACGACATAAGCCCCCTTTTGAAAGTTCGGCCAACGGCCAACTAAGTTCGAGCCGACTCTTCTCTTATGTCAGACACTACATTCATGTATCGTGTCCTCCATTCCTTCAATCCAAATATTTCCTATTTTTCCTCTGTCAAACGGTATGCCTGTAATCCACACATGGCTATCCGTTTCCTCTTCAATAAGTAGTTGAGGAGGGTTGAGCAAGCCTGCTCGCAAAAATATCCCTCTCTTCTTTTCTCCCTTCTGGATCCTCCATTGAAGCTTGCCTCCTGGCAAAGAGCTTGCCCTAAAGCCTACACTCTGCTTACAATTGGATCTATAGCACATAGTTTTGCGTGATGAGGTTGCCAGCCTCATACACAACCTTATTTTAGTCATATTGCTTGACCTGTCTAAGGACACATACCTATCTCCCCAGGTATGAGAGCATGTATGTTCCTCTATCGCTGTTTCTCCAGTGACAGAGAAAGATAAGTCTGCCAGTTGTTCCTGCCCACCAGGTACCAAGGAAATTTGGACTTGCTTCACTTTCTGATCCCAGAGAGTGGGTGAGGTTATCGGAACTGACTGAAGACTAAGTGCTTGAGGCTCATGTTCCTCTTTAGCCATTTCTCCCGTGTTAAAGGAAGATATTCCTGAAACATGTTCCATCCCACCAGGTACCAAAGAAATTTGGACCCGCTTCACTTTCTGATCCCAGAGAGTGGGTGAGGTTATCGGAACTGAGTGAAGTCTTAGTGCTTGAGAGTCCTGTTTCTCTACAGCCGCTTCTCCCATGTTAAAGGAAGATATTTCTGAAACATGTTTCATCCCACCAGGTACCAAGAAACTCTGGCCCGGCTTCACTTTCTGCATGCAGATAGTGGGTGAGACTATCAAAACTTGTTCAGAATTAAGTGCACTGGGGTGGTCAATCCCTTTGCACTCTTCCAACTTTTCAGTGAAAATATTGGAAGATGAGTTAGGCATTGGAGTCTCCATAGCCTGTTCAGTCACGCCGTCTCTGGATCGTGCTGAGTCTCCTAAGATGATATATTTCCCTCCTTGAGGTATCGGGTAAATTCGTTCATCCAATATTGCGGCCTTTACTTTGCCGTTTACAAAGTTCGACCTAACTTCTACATAAGCTAAAGGCAAAATCATCCTTCTGTTGATTATCATGGGTGCTGTTACCTCAACATCCTCTTCGGTGACTTGATCAAGGTCGATGACAGAGGCTGAGACAAGGGCATCACACCCAAGACCTTGATAATACAAACAGGTGATTTGTTCTCCATTTACTGTGGCAGTCTCCACATTTTGAGAATCCCTGTATCCACTCCGGGCCTTCGTCAAGTTCCCATCCATGGTAGGGACCTTAGCTTTGTATGAAGTCTGTGGGATTGGGTCTCGGCGCATACAGTCTAACTGATGTAAGTTGGCCGACAGGTGATGTTCAAGAACATCCCTTCCCTTCCCATAGGGTTGCGTAATCCTTTTCCGTTGAGTGATCCTATTTGGTTGAGCGATCCTATTTACCAGGTTTTTGGTGCGGTTGTTTTCAGTATGCCTGTTGTGAGTTTTTGCTGAGGATGAGGAAGGTCTCTTCAGATTATTAGCACCGCTGTGCTCAATCTTGTTTTCAGGATGGTCTAGATGTCTCCGTTTAGATATCTGTACCTCTGCTCTGTCTGAGCCTGAATTCTGAGACATAGACTTGGCTTCATGTGGTGCAGTCATATTTACCACTGAAGATGGTGATGCACCTGGCAAAGGAGTGGCATGATGAATATTCCTAGATTCAAGTTTATCCCTGGATTCCATATTTGTAGGTTGAACCTGTGTTTCCATTTCTTCCTTACGCTGGAGGGATTTTTCTTGTCTTTGTCTCTCATGTTCCACATTCTCTTCCGTGTATTTTGCTCTCCATTTCTTCCTTTCTGCTTCTCTCATCCTGCATTTTTTCCATCTTTTGTGAAACAAAAGTATCCAGTTCTTCTCCGGAGAGTTCAAACTCAATGGCTAACTCTGTCCAGAATGTTCTCCACTCATTCAACTCTACAGATTCTTCCATTATATCCGTAGTGGTTCGTTGAGCGAGTATGAGATCTCTAACTCACAAACAATAATTAAGGCAAAAATACTTTCTATAGTCTTAACTATACTAAAGTATTACAAAACCATATATTAAATCAAACCAGCATTTATAACCATCAAATTAAAAATTAGTTAACAATAGGTAACTAATTTCCAGCAGTACCACCAAGAAGAGTTCTCATAACAAAACTTAAAATCTGTTTTTCTTGCAAAATTTTATATGTATTTTAGTCTAGGGTAATTTATATGTCCCCTCTTTAATCTAATCCTAGACTTGGACACCAATAAGTGACAAGTACCTACAGCAGTAGTGGTCTAGGAAAGATAAAGAGTTTTCATATCTCAGACAAGTGTCTAAATATGAAATAAGAGTTAATCCCGGACACGAGCGTCCCAGTTGTCGCGAGGTGCGTTGAGGAGATAGGACAGCTTGAACGGAATGGAAGAATACAGATAATAATGTCTTATTGATAGCTTCCGAGTTTATAATAGAACTGCCTCTCCTCGGGAAATAGTGTACTAGAAATTTACTTAAAAGAGAATTCTGGTACCTAAACAGGATATTTTCTGGACGATAAATTCTTCCTCAGGAATCCTACAAAAGGACTGTGTAAAGCACACAAGGTTGAGAAAGAGATTTGGTGTCCAGCCACAATTAAAATATCCCGACCCAATAGAAGTTAATTGAATTATGGCTGAGCCCCCAGGGTGTAGATTTATATTTAAAACAAAATACAACCCAAATAAAGTTAACAAGAAAAATAACAACAGACTCTGTTATGTTAAATTGGATAAAAGGGTATAGAATCTTTCATTTCTTTATATACATATAAATATGAAAAATAGTTTAGCTCTACTGTTTATTAAAAAAAAAATCAACTAGTGTGGTCATCACTTGGACCAGAGATCTTTTCTATGGTAGTGTTGCTGGTAGGGATTTATACTCATCTCCTCAAGGACTGTAGTAGCTGCGGAGATGGTTTGTGTTCGGACTCTCTTGGTTTGGTCTGCCCCAGCAGGTTGGTCTCATAACAGTTAATGGGTTCAGAGGGTGGCAGAGTTTGCTTCCCTGGACTCAGTGCACATCACAGATAAGGATGGGGTAAGTCACCTCTGCTGAATACCTCTTCTGTTTATGGGATGTGTGGTATGGAATGGGTTACTGGTTGATAGGATATGGTTGGGTATGATAACCTATTTGATAGGGTATGGTGGGTAAGGGTAATCTTTGGTACCATGGACGCGTACCCTGGTTTGTTTAGGTATCTGGTAACCGCCACCTGGATTTGTACGTGGTAACCGCAACCTGGGTTTCTACCTTGTAACCGCAACCTGGGTTTAGTACTGTGTAACCGCAACCTGGGTTTCTACCTTGTAACCGCAACCTGGGTGGACTGGAAACAATTGAAATCCCATTAGTGGTTTCAAGAGCAGTCATCTCCTAAGTCTGATGGCCGGTAAGCGTCCATCAGAAATTAAATTAACACAAGGTTAACTACCATTCATTAACAATGTGATCTATGAACTACCACTTCTTAACTGACATTATAGCGTATCTTGAGTTCTCAGTCTCTATCTGGCTGTCTGCTTATTTACAGCAGTGGTTGTCACCATGTGGGCAATGAGTTTCACAAACTGTGAGGTATGGGCTGGGGTCATCAATTTGTTGAGAACCACTGGTTCACCTAGTGCCCATAGAGCAGTATTTTAATTCTGGGGTCACTGTCAACAATGGTTTGAGAACCACTGGGTAATAGTTTCCTTTGCTGCTTTAACTTGGTGGGGTGTCATTGCTGCCAAGGTCTGAGAACCAATGATTTACATTCTTGCTTACTCGAGTAGTAAATCATTTGGAAGGTAGTCATGGTCTCAAGGCTTGAGAACTACTGACTTACATTTTGTCAGTCAAAGTGGTAAATTCATTAAATAGCTAAATAATTGCAAACATTCTTAAAGTCCTGGTTCCTGTAGGAAATAACATTCATATAACTGATAATAAAATAGTTCTTCAATCATCAAACATGGTATGTGCATAAGATTGCATTAAATACATATAAAGAACATTCCATGATGAAAAACACATTAATGTCCCTTATGTGACAAAGTGAGAAGAAGTGATTGAGAACACTGTTATCAAGTTTGTAGTCTTGACAGAGAACACAGAAGCTTTATAAGAAATAGAAAATAGAAGCACCACTAAGACACTTCTGTTTTGCTTGGGTCAATATGCAAATCTCAAAGTAACAACAATAATATACATCAATTATTTTAACCCTGTCTTATTTCTGCCAGGCTGTGAGATAAAGATCAGGAGTTAATTAGGTCTATGACCTCAGCAACTCATACATTAGTTTGAGTGATCTGTAAATATGCAAATAACAATTATTGTCACTGAAAATGGAAATGCATTTAAACTTTACAAAAAGTTACTGCAATAGCAAGCTGTTGATAAACATATGATTATTCATGTTATAAAATCAGCAGTATTAGATCTACTTACTTCGCTCAACTAATTCACTACAACTATTTCGCAACATGAAATGCCCACTTGGGCCCAGAGTCTGTCTGCTCCGAATGATGGTTACGAGAAGAATGACGGCTTAAAATTCCCTCCAAATTCCAGCTGTATGTTTCGGGCAAAGATGGGTTGTGTCTTGGGTGGCCTTGTGTGGCATTGTTGCAAATACTATTCTGGTCCCAGGGGTATTAAGTTACCTTCGTTTCAACTCGCCCAAGCGTTCATCTTCATTGTTGCCGGCTGTTTTTCATGCGTCCAGTTCATGAACAAACAAAGACGGTCGACTTCCTGTTCGTAGCCTGTTCCACCTTCGACTTTCGCTGGCGAAGTGAATAATTTATTACCTTGGACCGAGAATCCTGAGCTAGTAAAATACTGTTAAATCTAAGACTAGCGAGAGAGAGAGAGAGAGAGACTTTTTCATTATAAGAATGAAAAAGTCAACTAAAGGGAATTATTTTAAAATCTGCGAGAGATATTTAAGAAGAAGAAAAAAAATACAAAGAAGAGAACGTCGGTGAGAAGTCGTCCCACGACAATAAGCAACCAGAAACTTTATAATATTGTTGAGTCTTCGGGCTACGACCTGTGCGGTCCATTTTCTTCACTTTATGACAGAGACCAAATTAGAACAATAATTGTAAATGTTAACTGGACCATAACTATACCAGATTTTACCTATATAAATCTCATCAACCAGCTGTGGCAAAAAAATTGTCAGCAACATTTGTGTAACTTAACATGGTGTCTTAGCAACCAGAGGCTAGACAACACAGGAAATATATATGTATTATTCCTCCTATGTCGGCGATCACCACGTATGAACATTACACCAACCAACTGAAGGCAGAGATACAGTATTTATTCAGGAAAACAATTAAATCACCAACTCCAGCGACTACTGTGAAATTAGCAGTCAGCAGCTACGGGTAGTATTGGGCTGGATTTGGCAAAAATGAATATGACACTGAATAGTCTTATTACTTATTAGTGTTTATTTCCACGAAATGCCTGTGACAACTATTGGGTAAGCGAATATGAATGTGGCCACAGTATGAAGGATTAAATGAATTGTAAGAGAGTAACATAATTTTTTTTTGTTACCACTATCATACAAATCTTTTCTTTTTTGTTCTCACTAACCTGAATATTTACGGGATAGATTAATTAGGAACTTGTTCTTTGTTTTCTTTACTTACTATTCCACAGACTTATTGTTAACTTTTGATCTTTTGGGTTAATTAACCTCTGTTGGGATCTTCTTTTTCTTTTCCTTTACCAGAGGGGAGAATCTATTTGATTAGTTTATCATTTTTTTTCTGTAAACCATGATCTATTGATGTATATGATTTATGTTGTAAAGTTCTGTTGATAAATAAACTAAATAAACCTTAAGTTATTGTGTTGGTCAATCCCTACCCTATCTTTTATCCATAGTTGTTGTCACGTTTGTGCGTATTTGTCACAGAAGTGTGTGCACGTGGGTGCAGTGTAACTTGTATTTTGTATAAGGAGAGACAGTGCGTCTGACTTTAAATATAGTCGTACAGATAGGCTGGATTAGAGAAATTATTCAATCCAGAGACGGTCCTTCTCTTACACTATCACCTCGTGAGAAAAACTATTTCTTACACCTTACTCTCACATAGTTATCACTTTCACCTCTGCTCAGACAGGACTATAAACATCTATTACCTATCTGATAAAAATTTACGACAGAGGGACAGGCCATGATATCACAATAAGATTACGAAAGGCTATAGAAGCTTCCATTGCACTGGGAAATATATGAACATCAAAAGAAATCAGATCCAACACAAAAAATTTTTCAATTCAAATGTCAAGTCAGTCTGTCCTAGTGTGTCGCTCTGAAACATGGAAAACAACAACCAAAGAGCGACATATTTTCATAAATGAATGCTTGTGTATAATAGAAGGATTTAAATGGCATGACAAGATCAGTAATGTGTAGCTTATGACATGTCGCACTAGACGCGTCAGTGGAACAGGAGATGAGAAGAAGACGCCGGAGATGGATAGGATACACATTGATAAAAACCTGCTGGTAGCTCTACCAGACAGTCCTTGTTCTGGACTCCCTAGAGTAAGAGAGGTAGAGGAAGGCCAAATAAAGGGTGTGAAGAAGACATGGAAAGCCCTTGAGCAGATGGCACGGGGCAGGAACACTTGGCATACGTGTGTTGAAGGCCTATGTTCCTTAAGGAGTTGAAAGGTGAAAGAAGAAGATTCCTATCGCAGTGGATCCCAAACACATAGCTCCGAATAACTATGGGTCGTTCGTGGGAAGTGACTCCCAGCACATCTTCATCACTGTCACGGGTTGCCTCTCCTTGCTATGCAGCAGTGGTCCAATAGTGGCCAAAACCTAGAGTAACTAATGTGGGTCTTCAAAGGTGTCTACCTTTGCATAAGATTACTCTTGGCGGAGATGCAGAAAGACAGATGATGATGCTTCTACCTCAAGGGGGTATCCACAAGATATTTAAGAAGTCGAGAAGAATGTTGAATGGGTCTCAGCACGTTAACTTTTTATATTTCCCTCCGCCTTTCGTGGAGAGTTATAAAATTAGCTCGTTCAAGCCCCCAACTGAATTAACAGTAAAATTCCTCTGCTGATCATTATTATTATTATTATTGCTCGTATTGGCTCTTTAGATGTAGATATAACTATATATATATTAGAATACTTATTCACACGTGTGCCCTTCTCTTTGTAATAATTAATTCAACTATGATTTTTTTTTAAACAGCATATACAAGTGTAATGATCAATTACTTTAACACTTGTAAATAAATAAGAACTGGTGATTAATAAAAAGTAAGTCTCATCATGGAAAATATCGGCTTTCGTAAGCTCAAATTTAGAAAAGAAAGTTCTTTGCTTGGCTGGCTAAAAATGAGACTTGCCAAAATGCCAAAGTGCCGATGCTGCTGGTTCCGTAATTTCTTCTTTGTGGTGAGGGCACTTTCCATATCAGTCAGGAAGTAACCGCTCCTGGTCAAGGCAAGAATCTTCACAACCCGTGGAATATAGGTTTCAAGTATCAATTACAAGCTTTGAGCCACAGAATGGTAGTACAGCAAATGGTCTCTTCGGGTCGTACCACAAATTGTCGGGTCGCCTCGTGCTGGTACCACAAACTTTAGAGGGAATAAAAGAACAAATTCGGCGGATAAGTCTTTGTTTTCTTGATGTTAATCAGGCGCCGTTGCGCTGTCCGTCAGCTGTTTTTCTCAGATTTTTTACTCTCACTGAGCGTATATCGTATCACTCAGGGCAGGTGATGAAAAATCACTAGTATGTCAGTTAATTTAATGAAACATTTGTCACTGGACAGCGGCAGTGGCCTGTGCCTGAAGGAACATATTAAGTTTACATACATTCACAAAATGATAATATGCAACTATGCACAGTGTTGACTCTGGTTTTTGGCCAACAGATTGTTAACGCTTGTTTCAGATTGTTGACCCTGGTTTTTACGGCAATGTCATTTTTTCCCCAAATAATTTTTGCTTCAGTCCGTTTTATTAAACTGTTCATTATTTTAGGTTTATTCTGTTTTGTCAATTGATATATTCTATTACGAGCAAATTGTGCTTAAATTATATTGGCGAATTGTCGGTGTAGATTGAACAACATTTCAACAATAGTGAGTTAATAAATCCTGGGATGAGAGTCCAACATAATACATGTTTATTACGGCATGTAATCCATAAGACATTTCATGAATTTCAAGCAAATATAAGAATCGTCTCCTGAGTTTACTTCATTAATCGTTTTAACGTCTGGCTTTTTACTCGCGATTCCATAGGTCGGTAATCCGGTAATGAATAGACAGAGTTAAACGATCATTATTATCTGGATACTTATTTATCAAATTACTCCCTGAAACTATACTTGATTTGAATAATATTCCATTTCATCAAAATGAGACGTTATTGTATCCATATCCAATAGGCAGACCATGGTGCCATATAATAAAGAAGATCCTCAACACAATTACTATCATCAACGGGAGCCTTACAAAATCGCGTCTGCCTAGGACCGAATTCAAAATACAAAGGGTACAATGATAATGTCGTCACGTGCTAGCTTATCAACGTGACACGTCATCATAAATCTAGGCAACTCTAGCCCTTCGCGTTCAATACCGTGAAGCGCGAAACACAAGATACATTTATTAATAGCATTTTAAAACCTTTACTGTGTAACTTTTAACCGAGCTCACTATAACAGTGGCTAACATCATAAACCCTATGTAACACACAGGTTGATGTAATCATCCCTCACTCCATGCTCCATTCGGAGCTTTACCTCTGCTTTTGGTTCTTCCGTGAGAACTAGCATGAAGCAATCACCAGCGCTTGCTGTGGTGGTTCATGATTGTATACTTTTCACATGCTTAGGTTGCCAGCCTAGTATGAATCTTCAACACCACTAACAAGTATAAACATGTCAAATTCAAAATATAAGAAATATATTACAACTCACCCTAGTTACTAAGAATCTTAGACTTCTTGCTCAGGTAAATTGTCTTCGCAACTTGAAATAGATGCCGAGAACACACGTCAGGGTGTTCAGTTCTAGTAAAAATCCCTCTGCGACTTTGTGCGTAACTCCTGTATAAGTCCGGTTTTTTTATGAAGAACTCCTTGCGTTAGTGTTCAGAAGTGTTCCACTAAGTCCGGTCCTTTTTAAAGTCAGAATCTTTACTTCTATTGTTTTATGGCTTCAGTCCGAGCCGTCTACTTGACGATTTCTGGAATGCAGTGTGGTCTGTCCGAAATGTGCTAAGTTATATTCTTAGCTTCCAGTCCGCGCTCACATGTTGGTTACTTCATGGCATTTCCGACAGCCTTCCAATGAGAAGGAATGTACACCAGCCTCTCAAATGCTAGCCAATGGCATTCAAAAACTGGTTATGACAGAATATTCCTTATGGAATTTTCTTCTGCATGACACCGAAGCAGTGAATTCAAACGTCACTTTCCCTATATGGAATTGTGATTTTCGCATGTTTCCATTATCACATTTGCAAAATCACTTCTACGAATATCTCCCAAGATTGAGATTACCAATAATGTTATCTCAGGTAATTTCGGCAGTCTATGTGTCTGGCTTATCAGACATTTCCGCTCATTTGTATCAGATGGCTTGTCGCAAATCCGACTGCCTGGCTAGACAAATCGTGGTTTTTACAATTAAACCCGCATTTCAAGTCCATTCTACTGTTGGATCAGAAGTGATTACGCAATCTTGAGCAAACACTTCATGCTCGCATTACCTGGAGTCAATGTGGTATTATCACGTTTAGTTATATGATTAATCTCTCGGGATAGGCAATACGCTTGTCTGGACATAAGAAGTGAAGTGTGACAAATGGAAACAATGACTATACGGAGTTATTTGCAGCGAAAATGAGAAATCATGGGGGGGAGGGGGGGCCGCAAGGGGGGAGGAGGGAAAGAAAATGGAAGAAAAATTGAACGGTCCAATTCCACGACAATCACCACAATCATCATCATCCCCACCATCATCATCCTCATCATCATCATCCTCATCATCACCAGTACCTTTTATCTCCTCGTGGAGCACACGTCTTCAACAAAAATTACGCCAAGCCTGTTGTTACAGACTGTGTTCATGTAGAGGCGTAACGTATATTAAGGCCCTGGTTAGCTGGCCCAATCATTAAAGTAATAACTCATGATCTGGTGTCTCTGATTCATTCCCTGAACTTCATGCTTGTGCCTTAATGTTATAATGTCTGCCTTTTTAAGCATCTGTGCTGATATATTACGCGAATGATGAGTGTAGAATAATATCAACCTTAATTCACAAAGGTGACAACTCGTTCCGTGTGAGAGTCCATCACACATTCAATATTTAATGACAATATACAAACAGTTCATAGACAAGTCATCTCATGATTAAAATACATACGAAAGTGCAGTCTGACTACTGTCTCCTTATAGGTTCATCAATCATCAAGAGTCAACGTTTTTACACGCAATGTCGACTGGCGAACATTCGGTAGTGATCATTGACGTTTGAAGATATAATATTAATAATTTCAGGAATTCATCACAAAATACTTATCCAGCTCCGGATGACTTATTCTTTCATCACTACATAATGAAGGCTGACCCATGCCTTATAATCCCAGAGGAAACACTGCGTAGAATGCATAAACTTCGACCGCGAAGTGAAACACATCTGACTTCTTCAAAGTCAGTCTAATCAAGGGTAAAGGAATCGCGTTGCCATGCCCCAGCCTATCAACTAACTACGTCATGACTATCCCTAGTCAACCCTATAACATCGCGGTCAATATAATTGCTTTAAGTGCTAAGCACCTTACATTGGTGGCCCAATGGGCTGATCACCCGTTGGCTTGTCACACCGATTACGGAAACAGCGACAGATGGATCTATTTGTTGTTGCCCTAAAGACGCCGCTAGGCGTGATGGGAAACTACAACAGAGAAAATCAATCTGCTGTTGCCCTTAAGACGCCACAAGGCGTGATGGCCTCTGACTGCTTGGTCGGTCTTTGGCTAAGGACGGAAGAAGAAGAAGAAGAAGAAGACCTTACATTGGTGGCATCTCAATATGTTCACGCGTACTAAATTCAAAGTGGGTTACCATCACCCAAATACCCGTATCACCGGTCCTCTCTTGTGCCAACCGTTCAAGTTCTTTCCGTATCTTCTGTATTCATTACATCATTACATGTCTGTCTCAAGCTCTCTTCTCCACGTGGTTTACATCTCTTTCTATTTCTATTACTCTGGGCATTCCTGAACGAAGATTGCCTTGTAATGCTATCAACGGGTTTTCTCAATTTAGAGTTCTGTTCATTGCTAGTGTCTTCTCAGGGTGGGCAGGTGGGTATGTAGATAGTTGGGTAGGTAGGTAGTTTGGTAGGCAGGCAGGTAGGTACGTGGGCAGGCAGGTAGGTACGTGGGCAGGTAGGTAGGTACGAGGGTAGGTAGGTAGTTAGTTGAGCAGGTAAGTAGGTAGTTGAGCAGGTAGGTAGGAAGGTGAGCAGGTAGTTGGGTACAGAGGTAGGTAGATAATTAGGAAAGAAGGCAGGCACGCAAGTAGAGATAATGGTATAAGCAAACAAGAAAACAATAATTAGGTCAGAGATGCATTCTATAAATAGGATTTGGTAGAGGACAATCGTTAGCCTCCTTTTGAAACCTGGTCCTGAACCTGCTGTATTACAGGAAAAAAAATGACCTACTTACAGGAAAACAAGATGGCCTTCATTCAAGGTCAAAGTAGGAACAGTACATTTGTAACAGTTATAAAAAAGGGAAGAGAAAGGGAAGATAATTTGTTTTGATCGCCCATAAGCAGTTGCTATTTAGAGTTCTTGCTTTGTACCAGAGATTAATGACATTCTTGCTTTCTCCCCACCCCAATTTAAAAAAGTCTTAAGTGGGAAACATTCGTGAGGTTACGACATTGTTAAACATATATTTCTGAAACCTCGCAAACCGTTGTATTATATTTTGGATTCTCTTCCCAAGGAATACATTGTTTGCCTTTTTTTTTAACTTACCTGTGTTTGAAATCAAGCTGCTTTTGGCAGTTTGAATTTCGCCATTTTCACACAGACGAATGCCTGTATCATTATTATTATTATTATTTTGTGTTTAAAATTCATTATAAATTCTTCGAATCCTGTTTCTTGCATAAAGCGTCCTACTGACAGAGTGGCTAGAGCTCTGACCTCTCACAGAAAATGTACCGGTTTCAAAACACGGTGGCGTCACGCTTCAGTTTACCTAGCTGTGAATCGGTACCTGACTCTGCTCTTGAGTTAGGGCAGGCAGAGATAGCAGGAAAGGAACTGGTCACCCCATCTCTTGAAGCTGAACGTAGTCTTGTGAAGTCTTTAACACTTCAGTTTCCTACGACACTATCCACTATGGGACTACGTGTACCCTTTTTTTCTTGCATACATCGAGCGCGTGCCCTGGTCCAGATTAAAGATCCCTGGAGCTTATTTTATTTCCAACCAACATATGAGAGGCTCAGCAAAGCTGCGGAAAAGGCATGGTGCTGACTGTGGAACAACCGCAACAGGCTATGGAACTCGGGACAGGAATTTGTTTTCAATATAGGGGTCACATTCACAGTCGCCTCCAGCTGGCAGAAAATGTGAAAGCTGCAACCAAGGTGGAGTGGGTTCAGTTCTCTGAACTAGACAACAGGAGGCTGACACTTGGCAGTCATGACCTAAGTGCCTGCCCCCCCCCCCTCCTTTTTAGAGTGTAAAGGAGATTAAGGGGCCGAAACACTTCATCGGCGTGGGGACTACTTCTGATGATCAGATTGCCTCCTGTTGTATCGCTCTGTATAGAGTTTCCTATCATGAGGAATAAAGAGATGGCGCAAATGGCCGTCACCAGTATCATTCCTGAACAAACTCTATGGAGATAACAAGCTCCTCATTCTGATTGCTGCTTTTTCTAACCATGTCCAAGTTGACGTCTTATGGTGAATGAAGACAAAGATTGCTGATGAGGAAGCCAAATATAGAACCACATCAGAGGATTTAAATAAATCTTGTAAGCACATGATTGACCAGGAACACAGTGTGGGAGGGAGAACTATGATTGACCACTCTGTTCCTTTCACGTCATCAGAAAAGAAGCCATAGACGCTGAGTGCGAAATGTGAGGGGCTGTGATAGAAATGTAAATTCTATGCATGTTTTTGACATTGGGTCAGATACTTGAGCGTAACAAACTGGGGAAGTATCGTAACATCAAAGGATTGTAGGCGGAATAAAACCATACTTGATAAAGCAAGAATGAAAAATTCTTAAATGAGATTCTTGTTTTGGCGAGGGTGGTTATTTATAGAAAAAAGAAATCATGTTGAAAATTTAAAAATCCAGTTTCAGAACAGACATTGGTGAAGTGAATCAGAGAATGTAAATGACGTATTATGTCCAGGGGACATAATCTAAAATTGTTAGAGATCGGGTTCAAGATGTGGACACATAGTGGTCCTCCGTGAGCGACCTTAGAAAAAATAGAGCGTGGCAAGGATCCACGTTTATTATTGTTACCAAATACAATAAAAATGGTTAATTGCACCCTACGCCACGAATTATAAATAAAGCTATAACAGTGTTCACAATTATTGTTTACAACGCAACCAAGTTCTGTAATCCTGTTCACAATTGTGTGTACAGCGTCACCAAATTCTCTGTGATCCTTTCACAGATGTAATCACGTAAATATTATACTAAATTTGTTTCCAGTTTAAATTTATTATGGCCGGCCCGGCACAGGTCGCTAGACGTTCTTTCAAATTTTATTTTTGATAGTTTAAAATGTACCACGATAGAGGGTCGAGTGTAAAATGGATCGTCTGAATCCTAGTGAACGAAGGGCTCAAAGATTTGAAACATGCAGACAGCGCTCAGTTTAAATAAAAGGATTTTAAAAATTGGTACCTGGCGCTGCTGTTGAGTTAGTAAAGGCGGGTGTAGCGAAGAACTGGTCATTCCATTTTATAAAATTGATACCTAATATCAGTATGACCATTTAGCTCCCCGAGGAGCATAGGCCTTGTTGCCCCGTGCCATCAGCTCAAGGTCTTTCTATGTCTTCTCCATTCCCTTCATGTCTACCTCCATTGCTCTTCATGTATTTAAGACCTAATATAGATGAAGCATATTACACTTCGCTTTCCTACGCTACTATCTGCTGTTGGACTACATTTTACCTTTTTATTCCAAACACAACATATTACATTCACGAACAGTCTGAGCTAAAGGATGCGTTTATTAATTTGACCTCACATTTTTATTTTTATTTTAAAGTTTTGCCTCGTTTTGGCGAGGTGCGTCCCGTTCAACCTAGTCGGTTATATTAGGGCGCATGTCTAAACATAAAAGACCGTTAGGTCTGGGGTTATGACATTGATGCCCAACGTCATCCGCACCGACTTACGACATCTAGTGCAATAACATTTTTCTGCAAAGCTTCTCTGCATTGATTTCAAGAGATATCCGCTTGAAGACGCTGGTGTGGCATTAACTACGTCAAGTACTCAGACTTGTTTCACGCCAACAGTATTATAATGTTGGTGACTGACATGTGGGAATGAGACATTACGAAAGCTTCTTCGAATCGATTTTGTAGACATATTCTCATCAAGTTATTAAACATGCATTATCTTATGTGGAAAGCATTGTTCTATCTTTACTTTCTGACCTTACTCCAGAAAAATTACATATATTACTTTTTTTTAGTCTACACCGGTAATCGTAATATTTTCTAAACTTCTTCATAGAGTGTTACGCACAAATAATTACTTTTTTCAAAGTCTTTGTATGATCATTTTTCGTATGTATGATCATTTTTTTGACTGAAATGTGTATTATGTTTTTTACAGTCAAAGGGACATAACCCGAGATATTGAGACTACAATTATTTAGGAGTTTGCCTTCTCTTGTATCGAGACACGTTCGGTCTATAATTTCTTGAACGAAGCGTGACCATATCTCCTTATTTGGTAGTATCAGTCAACTGTTGTAGATGTCTGAAACCTGTCTTAACGTTTCTGTTCATGACCATAAAAGGCGCGACTGTGTAAGACTTTTATCGCGAATGTTCTTAGAATCGTCTTATGTGAACGGCGACTCAAGTAGTGGAGTTCTGCGCATGTCTAGACTTGGAGAGTTCATTGGTGTGTTCCGCCCAGCTCGGGGGAGTTTAGAAATGGTCTGAGTAGCGAGCGGACGCAATCTGCGTCTTGTGATTTTCTGAGGGAAATACATTGTCTTTGTGAGTTAGTTAGCTAACTAGACTATTTCCCAGTGTTATTCAAGCCTGCCTGGAGGCATATGTTCGTGGTTGATTTCCGAAGAAAGGTAATTCCTCTTGTATTGAACTTTATGCTATCATCTAGAAGTTCGTCATTTTTGTCGCTCTTTGCTCGCCTGTGTGATTCAAAATGGAGAGGTACTTTGATTAGGATTCCGCCACCGGTATCTTTATACCTGAACTAGTTATATATATATGGGTCGCTCTAGACCAACAAGACTATTGTCTGTGTTCCAGGATTCGTTATATCAGAGATCACGTCCAAGTCAGATGGTTAGACTTAGGAATGTCATAAAGGTCGGTTTGACCTGTACTCCATGTATGCTATTCACGTGCAGACAGTAAACGGACTTATTGTACACATCTGATCTGCTAGCATCAGGAAGGGAGCATTTATTATTGTCTATGAACATTGATGATCTGCAGCTGACACTGTTGCAGAAGTTATATGTATGAACTTTAGGCACCCAGATCTGTGCTATATATATATATATATATATATATATATATATATATATATATATATATATATATATATATATATATATATATATATATATATATATCTATATATATATAGAGATATATATATATATATATATATATATATATATATATATATATATATATATATATATTATTTATACAGCTTCACGAACTAGAACTTTATGATATCGAATATCCAGAAGCTATTTGTTTACACTACAAATATTGACTATTGAATTCTACATGACCATCGGCTAATATGATTTTGAATGCTGCATTCGTCGAACCATGGTGTGATGTCGTATGACGCATATATACAATAACTGTCATTGGTGGCTACAAAAATTGATTTCAACCATTATCATTTTTGGTGGCCAGTCGTTGGTTTAACCTGGCATTTTGGCGCACCATTATCATTTTTGGTGGCCATATGTTGGTTTACTCTGATACCAGCTATCAAGGGGGTCAACAAACCCAGACATCATCATCAAGCTTTCATGATTACAGTTCAACTCACTTCCTTCAAGAAAAGTTACTATTGTCGAAAGTATCCGGATTTCCTGACAGTTGCTGATTTTGAAACTTCCCGGCGCTGCTCGTGGGTATCCAGTTTTCCGAGCAAATTGTTTTCCTGATCTGGTAGGAAGAAGGACAAGTGCCGTAACAACTGTTCCGGATTGAGAAGGTCAAGTGCTCAAGTCAATTCAGAAGGTCAAGTTCAGAAGCTGTTTCCTGTCAGAAGCTCATTTCCTTCGTCATGGCAGTTTATGAGAGCAGATATGGATCAACGTTGGATCATTGTCCTAAGAATGCTGATCACATCCTGTTCTGAACTGTGCTGACGTTGTGGATACATAGAAGTTAAGTGGCCTGTTTTGTTTGTGAACTGTGCCCTTATGTTCTGAGCCTTCTGTCTCTCACATTTTTCACACTGTTTACATGTTACATGTTAAATGTTATTTGTATTTGTATATTTATATGTTTATATTTCAGCGGGTTTTTCGGTTGGGCGGTGTCTTTCAGTAGAAGATACCACGTCACAGAGGTTCTACTGTTAGCGTTTTCGTTAGGGACTGTGCGAATTTCCTACTGTGAAATTTGCTAGCGACAATCTTTGCTATATCTGTTTAGTTGTGACGAGTTGTGCTTTATTTTCGTTTTTTGTATATTTTTTTTTCTCTCTTTCTGTTCTTTAGTTTCGTTTTCATTTGTTGTATTTGTAGGTCTCCTCTTTTCTATTATTCAGTTCTTTACGTAAATTTTTGTGTATACACTGTAGCGTCATTTGTTTGTCATATCTTCGCATTTTGTCATCACATTCTTTGTGATATTTCTTTTTAGTTTTCGCTGTTTATTTATTTGACTTATGCGAATGTTTTCGTATTGCTTTGATCTTTGTTATTGTTTACATTGACTTTGATCTTTGTTGTTGTTTACATTGACTTTGATCTTTGTTATTGTTTACATTGTTGTTGACCTTTGTTGTTGTTTACACTGTTTTGTTATTGTTTACATAGTTCTTGCATAGTTAGCTTTCACTATTGTTACATATACGCTCATGCACTATTGGTCTATAGTGCACTTATCATAACTAACTGTTGGGTTTTGCTTATGCACTATTGTAGTGCAGTTATGATAAATAACTGATGGTTATGCACTGATTTGTGTAGTGCACTGATGATTAAGAAGTGACTCGTGATATTATTATACATTTGATAATACAAGTTGGTGTCAAGTCTTGTTTCCCACAGAGATTGGAGTAAACATAGTGATTATACAAGCACTTTATTAAGTCTTGTTGCTATTAAGATTGAAATAAGATATTTAATTATTTCAGGTTCTGTACTCACATTTTAGACATCATGTCTACATTTGAGTACTTTATTGAGCAGGGTAAAACCCTTGGGAAGACTGGTGATAAATTAGAAGAATTTGCGACTGTTCAATATGCCAAGGCATTGAAGTCGGAGGAAAAGAAAATGAAAGAACAAACTGAACAAAAGAGAATAGATGCTGAAAATTTAAAACTGCAGATGCAGGTAGATGAAAAAAGATTACAAATGGAAATGGAAAAACAAAAAAGAGAAGCAGAATCTCAGGAGAAGAGACTTCAGGCTGAGGCTGAAAATAAGAGACTTGAAAAAGAGGCTGAAAATAAGAGACTTGAAAAAGAGGCTGAAAATAAGAGACTTGAAAAAGAGGCTGAAAATAAGAGACTTGAAAAAGAGGCTGAAAATAAGAGACTTGAAAAAGAGGCTGAAAATAAGAGACTCGAAATAGAGGCTGAAGAAAGAAGGTTACAAAGAGAGGCTGATGAGAGAAAAGCAAAAATGGAGCATGAAGAAAAACTCTTGGCTTTAGAATTAGAAAAGTTAAAGTTATTGAACACTGGTAATGCTAATGATGCAAATAAGGTGTCAGATAAGACTAATGCTAAGGATTTCAAGCTTAATCTACCAGCATTTAATCCCTCAATTGATGATATAACATTTTATCTAGATAGATTTGAAAGTGCATGTAAGGTGCATAATATAGATAAAACATTATATGTTTATCATCTGTCCAAGATACTTAGAGGTGATGCTTTGACTTTGTTGAGTATGGTAGATGTGCCGGACAAAAACAACTATGAGGTTGTCAGGGCGGCATTGTTAAAGAAGTACCAACTTAACGAGGACGGATATCGTCTTAAATTTAAAAACATGTTACCAGAAACTGGAGTTGAATTCTCAGAATTCATCTCAAGCATACGTCTTACTTTTTTACGATGGGTTGAGCTTTCTAAGACAGAAAGTACATTTGAAGCCCTTATGGACTTAATACTTAGAGACAAGGTCATGTCTTCTGTTAATGAAGCTTTTCTTTCTTTTTCTTCATGAGCGTAAGCCTAAAAACATAAAAGAAATGGAAGAATACTGTAGCCAGTATGTTACTGCGCATCCTCACATAACCATTAGCAACTCTAAAGTAAAAGAAGGTCTGCCAGTTGCTTCGGCAGCACCTTATGGCCCAAATTTTATGCGTAAATTTCAGGGTAGCCAGCAAAATTTCAATAAAAAGAGTAACCGTAATTATGCCCAGAATCATAGTAATCAATTCCAGGGTGATTCTTCTTCCCAGAACTGGAGACAACCTAATACTACACGGTATTCTACTCCCGTTAACTTTAGAAATTTTCATAAAGGTAATCGGAATAGAGGAAAATATTTTTTGCAGAGACCTCAATACCAGGATAATAGAGGTTCTCAACAGTATAGAGATGGTAATGACAGTTATGGAAACTGGAACTCAAACCAGGATAAAAATTACAGTAGGGACTTTAATGATAATTGCAGAGGCAATAATGGTCGCGGTAGATCGCAACATAAGAGAAAAAGATATCAACAGACGAATTCTGTTCAACAAGAATCTCAGGGAGCAGATAAACAGATTAATAGTGATAAAGACCATAATGCTATCGGATGCTCATCTTTTGATTTTGGTAGAGCAAATAAATGTATCCAATGCAGTACTTTATTTGATCCGAAGACCGTTAGTACTCTAAGCTGTGGTCATCCTTTGCCCGCTCTTCCTGCTAATGTTGCTCATGATGGGAGAGGTTCTCTTATATTACATAAGGGGCTTGTAAATAGTAATCCAGTCTCAGTGTTGTTTGATTCTGGATGTACTACTGTTGGTGTTAGGCAATCTCTTGTAGATCCATCCTGTGCTACAGGAAAGGTCATCAAATGTGTCACATTTGGTGGCACGTTGGAAAAGTATCCTACTTCCATAATATATATTGCTACTCCTTTCTTCACGGGAGAGGTCCACGCGTGTCTACTTCCAAATCCTATTGCGGACCTTATTATTGGTCGTATTCACGGAGTTAGAGAATGTACCCCACAGCAGATTGCTGTTTGGGAAGAGCAAAACATTGAAGCTACCAATGCGGTGGTCACAAGAGCACATGCTCTGGATCCACCTCAAACTTCATTAACTAATAATGATGAAGTAAATGACCAAGATAGTCACTTGACTATTACACGTGACTCATTTATCAAATTGCAAGAAGAAGATCCGTCTTTACAAAAATTCTTCATTCTAGCAAAAAAAGGTGATCCTAATCAGAATACTAATAGAAAATCTTGGATTTCTATGAAGAACGGCGTACTTGTACGTATGGTACAAGACTCGACTACGTCCACCCATTCACAAATTCTTGTGCCTAAGAGCATGAGATTGCAAATATTGCAACATGCTCATGACTCGCAATGTGCTGGACATATGGGTTTTTCCCGTACAAAGTCGAGGGTTCTTGCGGCTTTCTTTTGGCCATTTGTGAGCAAGGACATACGAGTTTACTGTCGCTCTTGCAAAGTATGTCAGGAGGTCAAATCTAAAGGACCACGACATGCTGCGCCTATCCAGGCTGCTGACATTCCTATTCGCCCTTTTCAAAAAATGGCAATAGATATTATCGGTCCTTTTAGAATTAAGTCAGCTAGAGGACATCAATTTATTCTTACATGTGTCGATATGTGCACACGTTGGCCAGAGGCAATACCTCTCAAGAGCATCTCAACTGCTGATATCGCAGACGCTCTTTGGCTGATATTTTCTCGCTTGGGTTTTCCCGGAGAAATATTGTCAGACCATGGCACTCAACTTATATCAGACACTATGTCACAGGTAATGTCTATGCTACATATTAAAAGGTCTCTCAGCAGTATCTATCACCCAATGTCTAATGGGTTAGTCGAACGTTTAAATAGGACTCTGAAAACTTTACTTGGTAAAATAACTGAGGATCATCCCCAGGATTGGGACAGGGTCTTACCCGCGGCTCTCTTTGCGTATAGAGAGGTCCCCAATGAACATACAGGGTTTTCCCCTTTTGAACTTGTCTTTGGCGCGCAACCGCGCGGCCCTATGTCTTTACTTCACGATCTAATCACTGCCGATAATATTAGCGATGAGACTCAATCTTCTTATGAGTACGTCATTGCTCTTAGGCAAAAGATCATCGAGGCATGCAAACTAGCAACTTCTTCATCCGAATTTGCTAAAGAAAAGGCAAGGCAGTTTGCAAATAAAAATAGATGTCTACGACAACTTTGTCCAGGTGACAAAGCTCTCGTTCTACTTCCTTCAAGGGAGAACAGACTTCTAATTGCATGGAAAGGTCCATATGCAATAGTCTCCAAAATTTCTGATGTCGACTATGTTGTCGATATTGATGGAAAGCATAAAACTTTCCACATAAATATGCTCACGGAATTTTATGAAAGACCAGACTATTTGCAGCCTATTTTCCAGGCAACGGACAATTCTCAAGCACCTCATGGTCAGTACTCATCTCTGTCAGTTATACAGGATGAGGAAACTACTTTTTCTGATGTCAATCTTCCTCTTCCTATGGTCCCACTTTATTCTACGGAATCTTGGAAAAACGTGACCGTTTCTCCAAATCTTTCCGCTGAGGAACATCGACAAGTTTTTTCGATGTTGCAAACATTTCAGGATGTTCTTACAGACATCCCGGGACACACACATGTCATTGAACATGACATTGTGCTAACTGATCATAATCCTATCAGAGTCAGACCCTATCCAATACCTATCCATTTCCAGTCTCAAGTCGAAAAAGAATTGGATGAAATGATACGTTTGGAAATCATTGAACCATCCACTTCAGCATACTCTTCGTCTATGGTTATTGTTCGAAAGAAGGATAATAACATTCGCATTTGCGTAGATTATCGCAAATTGAACCAAGTTACGAAGTTCGATGCTGAACCTATGCCTTCATTAGAAGAGCTACTCAATAAACTTTCTAATTCTAGATTCTTTACCAAACTAGATTTGTCTAAAGGTTATTGGCAAGTTCCTCTAACTGAACGTGCCAAACCTTTTACAGCTTTTTCTACACCTAGGGGTTTATTCCAATGGAATTTCATGCCTTTCGGTCTTATGAACGCCCCTGCTACATTCGTACGCATGATGCGGCGAATTCTCGCATATCGTACAGATGTCATAGCATACTTAGACGATATCTGTCTATTCAGTGATTCCTGGGAAGATCACTATTTGGGTTTATACGAATTACTGTCTACTCTTCGCGAGTATAACTTGACTGCAAAACCCTCTAAAGCCTTTATAGGATTTAGCGAGATTTCTTTCTTAGGTCATCGTGTTGGTCATGGTCTTTTAAAGACAGAGGACCACAATGTTTCAAAAATACTTAACATTTCGGTCCCTAAGACGAAGAAACAAGTACGGAGTCTATTAGGTTTGATCCAATTCTACGGACGATTCATTCCGAATCTGTCCTCCATTATGGCACCACTTTCTACTTTATTGAAGAAAGGGTCGCCTAATCTGATCCGCTGGTCTAAAGTATGTCAATCCTCATTGGACCAGGTTAAAGCCCTATTTTCATCTCCACCTATTCTTAGGTTACCTACTATTGAGAAGACTTTTGTTCTTCGAAGTGACGCCTCGTCAACTGGGATTGGGGCAGCACTAATGCAGGAGTATTCTGATACTCTGCATCCGGTGATGTATATCTCTAGGAAATTAAATGCTGCAGAAAAGAATTACTCGGTTTTAGACCGTGAGTTATTGGCTATGGTATGGTCTATTCTGAAGTTACAAAGATTTCTTCTAGGCGCACACTTCATTGTGGAAACCGACCAGAAAGCGCTTACTGCTATTCAGAGCAAAAACTTGAAGAGCTCGAGGTCCACTCGTTATGCCATAGCTCTTCAACCATTTCATTTCTCGGTGCGAGCTATCCGTGGTTCGGATAATGTGATGGCAGACATTCTGTCCAGATGCCCACACGATTCCACATGATTCTCATGTCATATATATATATTTCCTGATATACAGTCCAATACTATAATGACATGTTAGTAGATTTTTTCTCACTTTTTTTGGGGGGGAATTCATAACATTGTACCATGTAATTATCTAAGAAGGCTTAGTTAGTGATATACGGGCCAAAAGATCACTCGGCGACATTTAGATAATATATTTGCATAATTGTATTAAGAGATTTACCAGTTGTCTTTAAGATTTGTGTTATTGATATTTTCGCAGCACATCATTGAAGTCTGCGAGATTATGTCCATTGTGGAACTTTGAGGATATCAAGTCCTGTCCTAGATTGGGAGCGGATGATGTCCACATCTTCTATTGCTTGTTTATGTCAACAAAGAACAACATTGTATTAGTTATTAATTACTGATGCATTATATAATGTAATAATATAGTGCGGTATATTAATATATTACACCGCTGTTTGCACAACACATTATATGATATCATAATAATATATTTAATTTCATATATTGGTATGAGAGTAATTTGACTTTTATTGTGATGTTGCCATCATTGTGGCGTGTGTTGGTGGCACCTTCCTGGAATATATACGCGAATACTTAGATAAATTTTTTCTCTAAGGACCTGAGATATGATCTCAGTTTCGCTCCATGCGTTGAGCTAGTTTGTTAGGTATATATCCGCGCATCATACGTGCGTTAGGAGCCTAGATTTTTCCGGCTCCAGGATTTAAAAAAAAATGTTTCATTTTTTTCCCGGGAGGGTGCGGTAATGTTACGCACAAATAATTACTTTTTTCAAAGTCTTTGTATGATCATTTTTCGTATGTATGATCATTTTTTGACTGAAATGTGTATTATGTTTTTTACAGTCAAAGGGACATAACCCGAGATATTGAGACTACAATTTTTTAGGAGTTTGCCTTCTCTTGTATCGAGACACGTTCGGTCTATAATTTCTTGAACGAAGCGTGACCATATCTCCTTATTTGGTAGTATCAGTCAACTGTTGTAGATGTCTGAAACCTGTCTTAACGTTTCTGTTCATGACCATAAAAGGCGCGACTGTGTAAGACTTTTATCGCGAATGTTCTTAGAATCGTCTTATGTGAACGGCGACTCAAGTAGTGGAGTTCTGCGCATGTCTAGACTTGGAGAGTTCATTGGTGTGTTCCGCCCAGCTCGGGGGAGTTTAGAAATGGTCTGAGTAGCGAGCGGACGCAATCTGCGTCTTGTGATTTTCTGAGGGAAATACATTGTCTTTGTGAGTTAGTTAGCTAACTAGACTATTTCCCAGTGTTATTCAAGCCTGCCTGGAGGCATATGTTCGTGGTTGATTTCCGAAGAAAGGTAATTCCTCTTGTATTGAACTTTATGCTATCATCTAGAAGTTCGTCATTTTTGTCGCTCTTTGCTCGCCTGTGTGATTCAAAATGGAGAGGTACTTTGATTAGGATTCCGCCACCGGTATCTTTATACCTGAACTAGTTATATATATATGGGTCGCTCTAGACCAACAAGACTATTGTCTGTGTTCCAGGATTCGTTATATCAGAGATCACGTCCAAGTCAGATGGTTAGACTTAGGAATGTCATAAAGGTCGGTTTGACCTGTACTCCATGTATGCTATTCACGTGCAGACAGTAAACGGACTTATTGTACACATCTGATCTGCTAGCATCAGGAAGGGAGCATTTATTATTGTCTATGAACATTGATGATCTGCAGCTGACACTGTTGCAGAAGTTATATGTATGAACTTTAGGCACCCAGATCTGTGCTATATATATATATATATATATATATATATATATATATATATACATATATATATATATATATATATATATATATATATATATATATATATATATATATATATATATATATATATATATATATTATTTATACAGCTTCACGAACTAGAACTTTATGATATCGAATATCCAGAAGCTATTTGTTTACACTACAAATATTGACTATTGAATTCTACATGACCATCGGCTAATATGATTTTGAATGTTGCATTCGTTGAACTATGTTGGTGATGACATAAATATCATGACTGTTTTGTGGCGTGCAATAAATGGTATAAAATATAAAGTGAAGTTACCATTTCTATGACTCTACACGTCATGTTGCCTGTGTTGTACCCTGTGAACTGTTCTACTGAAACATACACAGCAACACCCTAAATCAGAGAAGACACCTACATCTTGCACTTTAATACCAGGTGTCGATAGGGGTGGCAAGTTGTCGTCAGCCTAAATCCACCCTTATCATAGAGCTTTTCCACTGCCATTTTGGCAGAAGTACTAATGGAAACCTGCAATGAATTTTTTTTTTTTAAAGTAAAAATACAGTGGATCACTGCCCACTGCAAAATATATAGAAATGAGACGGCATATACACTTGCCAAGGAGGGAGCAGGTAAATCCAAACAGAAGACAAAGCTTTGCATGAAGAGATTTTTTTTTTTTTTTTTTTTTTTTTTTTTTTTTTTTTCTTAACCAGCAGCACTTGGGCTTTCAACCCTTCGGCCCAATGACATGTCATTGCGAGGCTGGGGAACCTGAGGACTTTCCTTCCAACCCGGTCAGGAGCTTCGCTCCTTCCCATCCACAGAGGGTTTATCACAGGAGCCGTTCAGGCTATTCAGTCAAATTTCCGGCCGTAAACATTTCTTCAAACGCCGACGCCCGGGTTTGAACCATGAACACCTGGTCGCCAGTACAACGCCGAAGCCATTACACCAGCGCGGCTCCCGCATGAAGAGATAAAAGCAATAATCAGAAATAACTATAGAGAAAAAACGACAGAAGGAACTGCCAGAGTCCGGCAATACAGAACCGTAGAGAAAACTGGCAGAAAGAACATTCAGAGTCCAGTAATGCATAACCATACTATATGTTTGTAGGAAGCTATCAAGTGATCATTTTCAGACTAAGAGCCGGCCTTTGTAGACTCAGGAACCATCTGTTCAACAAAATGAAAATCAGACAGTCAGATGTGTGTTCATGTGGGGAGGACAGTCAAATGTGTGTTCATGTGTGGAGGACAAGCAACCAGTAGAACACGTACTCCAAAACTGTCTGTTCCATGATTGGAGTAGGGTAGCCACGTGGTCTTCTCCAACCCAGGTGAGGGAAAAACTGTATGGGGACGAGACAAGCCTGGGACGGGCTTGCAGCTTTTATATGAGAGACAGATGTAGTTATTTGAGAGTGAAACAATGAAGAAGAATGATGCTATTTGTACGACCACAATTTAAATAGACAATCTAGTCGTTGTTCAAACCAAATCCCGATTACCCATTTATTTTATTAGTGCGTGATAAAAGCACCAGACCACGAGAGACAGCAACCGAAAAAAAAAGAAATCAAATTAATTGCCCATTAAGAAAATTATATGAATTAAATACACCTGTCACGGAACTCGGGCAGTGCTGTAAACTCTTTGACCTAATCGCGAATTTCGCAATAGAAAATTCTGAAGAAGCTATTTAAATTAACCCCTTAAGGCCCAAGAGCTTTTATAAATGAACGCTAAATTTTATACTTAACTCATATTTCTCAGAGTGAATACGCATTTTAGAATGTAACTTTCTATAAAAATTTGAAGGCCGTTCATTTGCTTATGAAATAACCCATATTTGATCAAGTGGGAATTAATACTTGTTTTATTATAAAACTATTATAGAGTTATGTATGCTGGGTCATATATGGGCTGATAGTTATTTCAGTACAAACAATAAAAATATTGTCTTATTGTGGTTTTTTTTTTCTTTAGGTCTACACATTTTTTAGGAACGAAGGCACGATAATATTTTCAGTGCTTAAATCCCTGGAAGGCTAAGATAATCCAGCACTGGTTAAGCCTAAATATAACGACAAAACCGGAAGAATGCTCTATTCTAAACAAGAAGGAATATGAACACCGTTCTTACCATGCGTGTCGTAACATGTTGGTCTTTGCTAGAGGTTTGTTTAACAAGAAAGACTCGTTGACGTTCTTTGTTTGAAGAAACACATTGATTTAATCGTCGCATCCCTATTCACCATCCGAGCCTCGCTCCTTTAAATACGAAACCCAGTCTATATTGACAGATCATTATTTTTTTAAAATTTAAAAAAAAATAAAGTTTTGCCTCGTTTTGGCGAGGTGCGTCCCGTTCAACCTAGTCGGTTATATTAGGGCGCATGTCCAAATATAAAAGACCTTTAGGTGTGAGACGTATATTAGATCATTATTTCCCTTCTTCTTCTTCTTCCATCCTTAGCCTTCAACCGGCAAAGCAGTATGTGGCCAGTACGCCTAGTGGCGTCTTAGGGCAACAACAAATTGATCAATCTATCGCTGTTTCCACCACGCCTAGTGGCGTCTTTGTGGAACAAAAACAGACCAAACAATCTATCATTGTTTCCGTAATCAGATTGGTTGGCAAGCAGGTGATCAGCCCACTGTGCGAAGTTTTTACGGGATGGGGTAAACAGCCCCATGCCCATACCCTCCTTAGTCGCCTTTTACGACATGCGTGGTAGGGTGCAGTGTTACTATTCTTTGCTCCCCTTTCGGGCCCCGGTAACACACGGGTGTTTTTATTTCCCTTACGGTACCATAAACCCCTTCCTTTAATGGGGTAGTTTCTACCGCATTTTATATTGTTTTAGTTATTATATAAAATATGCTGGGTCAATGTCAGTCAAACCTGGAAAGATTAAAATGAGCCAAGAGAGTTGCGTTCACATTTTCAGCTCATTGTGGTGTGTAGAACTTGAGATTTTGAGTGTCATTGATGTGAAAGCGCGACTAATATAGACTAAAATAGAAAGATCAGGTGAATTTAAATAAAAGTAGTCTTTAAAAGGGCATTCAATCATTCATTGTTCCACTCAGTGTGTGTTAACTATTTCTGGAAGGCGAAAGAGAAAATAGTGCACAACGTCGGTGTTGAACTCTGAACTTTGTACTCAAATTCGTCGGAAATAAATTATGATTTAAAAAATAAAAAAAACAGCAGGTCAACGAGCTCAGGTCTGAGCGCGGTAGGGAAAGTCATAACTAGCAGTACATATGAGGGATGAGTCAGATAAAAAGTTTACCTTTACCCAAAAAAAAAAAAATTTGGGGGGTTTAAACATTGAAGCAGCGAAGTTTCTCAAGTACAGTGTACGTCAAGCCACACCAGCTCACTAAGCACTTGGACAGGTGCGAGATGAAACAGACTTCTGCTCACACCTCAACCTGTTAAATGTTTCCCGTCGTCTCTTTAGTCATGTACGTTGTACGCTCGACATCACGTCCTCGCTTCGTTCGCCTTCACAAGCCAGTTTTTTTCTTTTCTTAGTGTTTCTACTGCTGCCACTTTAGTTGTGTCTTATATTAAACAATTGATTTAACCATCTTTCAGGTCCGGACGTTTTACCGTTAAACTTCGCAAGCTGATTCATTTTTTTCCCCCTATTGTTTCTACTGCTACCATAATAGTTGCATCTGTATCTTATATAAAATGTTGGATTTTAACTGTTCTATAGATCTAGAGGTTTTACTGTTAAACTTCGCAAGCTGGTTCGTTTTGTTTTCCCCCCTAGTGTTTCTACTGCTACCATATTAGTTGCATCTTGTATCTTACATAAAATGTTTGATTTAACTATCTTTTAGGTCCGGACGTTTTACCTGAGTATCTAACTATTGTTCTTCTAGACATTATTCATGTTTTATTTAGTGCAGTGTGACATAATTGGTGCGCTCTCTTTTCCTCTCCGGCAGTATTGAACTACATTAATTTGTTGTGCGTGCTGAATAAGGTGCATTATTCAATTGTTTTAGCACATTCTTTTTCCCTACTGTCATTGTTCACGTTTCGCGCTTCGATGCATGACAGGACCAGATAAGCGTATCGCCCATACCTGAGAGATTAATTTAGTCCCTAAAATGTGTTAATACCACATTGACTCCAGGTAGATGCGAGCATGAAGTGTTTGCTTAAGATCGTATAATTACTTCCGACTTGACAGCAGGGTTAGGTGATTATAGATAAACGCAATCTTGGAAGACATTTGGAAGAATGATGTAAGGAAACTTCCGGACAGCCTAGTTATGATCAGGAAAAATGTAAGAAGTTATAATGTAAACATTACCAAGAATTGTCGGATGTAGCAACACCATTTACGGAGGATGACTGTTTAAAATTTTCAAACGCACGAGTCATACAGAATACTACATGAGGAAAAGTTTTAATAACATGAACTTTGAATGTATTGGCTGGCATTTGAGGCGCCAATAAACAACCGCGCTGATTGGGAGTTTGTCGAAAACGCAAGGTGGAAGCGTGGGTCGGGAACCTACGATATAACGTAGAGAAAGTTTGACATCCGGCACTGCATTCCGGAAAACGTCAACGACAGACCTTGCCACAGTAAAGAATATAGTTGGATTCTGAATTTATAGGACCGGGCAAAAAGTATGAAGAGCATCTCTGTACATCAGGAGAAAACTCGCCAACTTTAATACGCAACCCGGAATTCTACAGGACCACTCACAAGTCACAGAGGGATTCTGAAATAAAAATAATACCCCATACGTGTATTCCAGGCATCTGTGTTAAGTTGCCTAGACTATTCTAGTGAGCAAGAAGTCAAAGATTTCCCAATTATTAAGTTTGTGGTACCAGTGCGAGGCGACGCGGCTAATTGTGGTACGACCTGGAGAGAAAATTTACTGGACTATGAGTCGAAGCTTGATATCGACACCTGATGATTCTTGCCTTGACCCGGAGAGGTTACTTCCTGAACTGATCTGGAAACGTGCCCTTCAACATAGAGACGAATCTACGCAAAAGCAGCATCGGCACTTCAGCATTTTGGCAAGTCACAATTTTAACAGGCCAACAAAACAACCGAACTTTATTTTGCAAAATTCATCAAGCCTAAAAACTTTTCGGTGACGAAACCTAATTATTTTTCATAATCGCCAGTCATATTTATTTACATTTGTTTCAAAGTAATTTACCATTAAATTTGTAAATTTTGATTTTGACAAATTCATAGTTGAATAATCATTACAGAGAGAAAGGCAAATGTATGATCCACAACCTCTAGTATATATTCATTAATATATACATATATATTTCGAGGTAATAAAAGGAATTTCGCTGAATTAAAACTGCTGGGGGCTTGTACGAGCTAAATTTAATCATGCAATATACATCTTCACAAACGGCGCCGGGTCAGATAAAAAGTTACCTTGCTCAGACTAATTCAGCATTGTTCTTGACTTCTGAAATATCTTGTGGAAACGCCCTCGGGGTGGAAGCATCATTATCCTTCTACCTACAACTCTGCCAAGAGTAATCTTGTGCAAAGGTAGACACTTTTGAAGACTCACATTAGATACTCTAGGTTTTGGCCCCTGTTGGACCACAACTGCAAAGCAAGGGGAGGCAACCCGTGACATGCAGGCCTGGGCACACTTTAGCTTAGGCATGATCTGCTTCTACTTTTGTTCATTGAGGCTTCGGTCTACCGAATACAATATTTTCCATGTAGCTATCTTTACAATTTTTCAAGTCTAAATAATAATACAAAATTTACCATATGATGTTGACCACTTCACCCCAAGTGTGCCGATGGTCAAGAAAATATGGACCTAACACCATATTCCCAATATGCCTCAAAGGGCGTGTAACGGGATCCTTTCCTTTTACCATGTTCTTCAACTGAAACAAAAAAGAATTTTAGTTCATTCTTAGTAAATTGTTTTACCAATTTCATGATCCGCCTAGCAGACGATAGTGTATGTCCTGGTGTTTTGTCATCTTACGACCAAAAGTCAATTATTCAAATCGTCTGCACATTTAATCTGCGTTGTCGTTTTATTCCAGTATTTAATTGGCAGAGTTATTAAAACGCTTGTCTGTCGCGGTAAAGCTACTTGCTTACTTAATCGTGCTTCTAATACCTTAGGGCGTAGAGATTATCCAGAGAAAGCGCCATGTTATCACATAAGTAGTCTTCCTTTTGGCCTGGTTCTAATCCAGTTCTCGGTCCTTCAGAGATTTTCTGATGTTCTTGTCCCATCGAACTTTGGTTCGCCCTAAAAGTCTTGGTCTCTGGCTTTTTGGTTTCTCATGTTTGTCGTGGTAGCCGATCTTCTCCCAGTCTGCAGACATGGCCAAACCATCGTAGCTAGAACGGTTCATCAGGGGCTGGGTTTCGAGGCCATGACATATCGTGTGATTGTGAACCTTTTCCTTTCTTGTTACTTGGACCACCTACCTTAGATACATCTTGTGTTAAGTTTCGTGGCAAAGTTAACGGTTTTAGAACGTGGCAGCGCCATGCTGCAGCTGTCCAGCTATAAACGGGTACCTTTCTGCACTTGAGTTTGGGAAGAAAATCGGCAGCGAAGAAAAGAACTGGTCTACCACCACATATAACCGGACTTAGTCTAGTGAAGTCTTCAATATTTTTCACCTGCATGGTAGTATCTTCTATGGAAATACCCTTACCTCGTGTATGGATGTTCTATTGAGTAAACGACTTCCTGTTCTGCTACTAGGATTCAACATTATTGTGCGGTCTGCGTTTGCTTTATGCATTAAATTGATTATTTTATCACAGACCAGGTGAAGCCAACTAAGCGTCTTTTGGGAACCGCAATACTGTAAGAAAGTTTTGAAAGGGCCATCCATATATTTTTGCAAAAAGATTTTTATGTATAATTAAATATCAAAATTTCCAGTTATTTTCTTCGTATGTCTACTTCTCCTTCTCTACAGTAGGGATTCAAGAACGAAGGCTGCTTGGTAATGCTGTCAAAACGTTTATTCACAGTATGTCCTATCCATCCCCAGAGTCTTCTTCTCATCTCCTGTACAACTGAAACTTGTGTGGTTGTTTTCATCAGTTCCATATTGGTGACCTTGTCGTACCATTCCTATTCTTCTACTTTACTCAACCACATGTCATATTTTGTTGACCTTGTCGTACCATTCCTATTCTTCTACTTTACTCAACCACGTGTCATATTTTGTTGACCTTGTCGTACCATTCCTATTCTTCTACTTTACTCAACCACGTGTCATATTTTGTTGACCTTGTCGTACCATTCCTATTCTTCTACTTTACTCAACCACATGTCATATTTTGTTGACCTTGTCGTACCATTCCTATTCTTCTACTTTACTCAACCACGTGTCATATTTTGTTGACCTTGTCGTACCATTCCTATTCTTCTACTTTACTCAACCACGTGTCATATTTTGTTGACCTTGTCGTACCATTCCTATTCTTCTACTTTACTCAACCACATGTCATATTTTGTTGACCTTGTCGTACCATTCCTATTCTTCTACTTTACTCAACCACGTGTCATATTTTGTTGACCTTGTCGTACCATTCCTATTCTTCTACTTTACTCAACCACATTTCATATTTTGTTGACCTTGTCGTACCATTCCTATTCTTCTACTTTACTCAACCACGTGTCATATTTTGTTGATCTTGTCGTACTATTCCTATTCTTCTACTTTACTCAACCACATGTCATATTTTTCGTTGACCTTGTCGTACCATTCCTATTCTTCTACTTTACTCAACCACGTGTCATATTTTGTTGACCTTGTCGTACCATTCCTATTCTTCTACTTTACTCAACCACGTGTCATATTTTGTTGACCTTGTCGTACCATTCCTATTCTTCTACTTTACTCAACCACGTGTCATATTTTGTTGACCTTGTCGTACCATTTCTATTCTTCTACTTTACTCAACCACGTGTCATATTTTGTTGACCTTGTCGTACCATTCCTATTCTTCTACTTTACTCAACCACATTTCATATTTTGTTGACCTTGTCGTACCATTCCTATTCTTCTACTTTACTCAACCACATGTCATATTTTGTTGACCTTGTCGTACCATTCCTATTCTTCTACTTTACTCAACCACATTTCATATTTTGTTGACCTTGTCGTACCATTCCTATTCTTCTACTTTACTCAACCACGTGTCATATTTTGTTGACCTTGTCGTACCATTCCTATTCTTCTACTTTACTCAACCACATGTCATATTTTGTTGACCTTGTCGTACCATTCCTATTCTTCTACTTTACTCAACCACATTTCATATTTTGTTGACCTTGTCATACCATTCCTATTCTTCTACTTTACTCAACCACATGTCATATTTTGTTGACCTTGTCATACCATTCCTATTCTTCTACTTTACTCAACCACATGTCATATTTTGGTGACCTTGTCGTACCATTCCTATTCTTCTACTTTACTCAACCACATGTCATATTTTGTTGACCTTGTCATACCATTCCTATTCTTCTACTTTACTCAACCACATGTCATATTTTGGTGACCTTGTCGTACCATTCCTATTCTTCTACTTTACTCAACCACGTGTCATATTTTGTTGACCTTGTCGTACCATTCCTATTCTTCTACTTTACTCAACCACGTGTCATATTTTGTTGACCTTGTCGTACCATTCCTATTCTTCTACTTTACTCAACCACGTGTCATATTTTGTTGACCTTCTTCTACTTTACTCAACCACGTGTCATATTTTGTTGACCTTGTCGTACCATTCCTATTCTTCTACTTTACTCAACCACGTGTCATATTTTGTTGACCTTGTCGTACCATTTCTATTCTTCTACTTTACTCAACCACGTGTCATATTTTGTTGACCTTGTCGTACCATTCCTATTCTTCTACTTTACTCAACCACATTTCATATTTTGTTGACCTTGTCGTACCATTCCTATTCTTCTACTTTACTCAACCACATTTCATATTTTGTTGACCTTGTCGTACCATTCCTATTCTTCTACTTTACTCAACCACATGTCATATTTTGGTGACCTTGTCGTACCATTCCTATTCTTCTACTTTACTCAACCACGTGTCATATTTTGTTGACCTTGTCGTACCATTCCTATTCTTCTACTTTACTCAACCACATGTCATATTTTGTTGACCTTGTCGTACCATTCCTATTCTTCTACTTTACTCAACCACATGTCATATTTTGGTGACCTTGTCGTACCATTCCTATTCTTCTACTTTACTCAACCACATGTCATATTTTGTTGACCTTGTCGTACCATTCCTATTCTTCTACTTTACTCAACCACATGTCATATTTTGTTGACCTTGTCGTACCATTCCTATTCTTCTACTTTACTCAACCACATGTCATATTTTGTTGACCTTGTCGTACCATTCCTATTCTTCTACTTTACTCAACCACGTGTCATATTTTGTTGACCTTGTCGTACCATTCCTATTCTTCTACTTTACTCAACCACATGTCATATTTTTTGTTGACCTTGTCATACCTCCTATTCTTCTACTTTACTCAACCACACCTTGTGTACCATTTCTATTCTTCTACTTTCTATTCATTTTGTTGACCTTGTCGTACCATTCCTATTCTTCTACTTTACTCAACCACATGTCATATTTTGGTGACCTTGTCGTACCATTCCTATTCTTCTACTTTACTCAACCACATGTCATATTTTGGTGACCTTGTCGTACCATTCCTATTCTTCTACTTTACTCAACCACATGTCATATTTTGGTGACCTTGTCATACCATTCCTATTCTTCTACTTTACTCAACCACATGTCATATTTTGGTGACCTTGTCGTACCATTCCTATTCTTCTACTTTACTCAACCACATGTCATATTTTGGTGACCTTGTCGTACCATTTCTATTCTTCTACTTTACTCAACCACATGTCATATTTTGGTGACCTTGTCATACCATTCCTATTCTTCTACTTTACTCAACCACATTTCATATTTTGGTGACCTTGTCATACCATTCCTATTCTTCTACTTTACTCAACCACATGTCATATTTTGGTGACCTTGTCATACCATTCCTATTCTTCTACTTTACTCAACCACATTTCATATTTTGGTGACCTTGTCGTACCATTTCTATTCTTCTACTTTACTCAACCACATGTCATATTTTGGTGACCTTGTCATACCATTTCTATTCTTCTACTTTACTCAACCACATGTCATATTTTGGTGACCTTGTCATACCATTCCTATTCTTCTACTTTACTCAACCACGTGTCATATTTTGGTGACCTTGTCGTACCATTCCTATTCTTCTACTTTACTCAACCACTTCTACTTTACTCAACCACATGTCATATTTTGGTGACCTTGTCGTACCATTTCTATTCTTCTACTTTACTCAACCACATGTCATATTTTGGTGACCTTGTCGTACCATTCCTATTCTTCTACTTTACTCAACCACATGTCATATTTTGGTGACCTTGTCGTACCATTTCTATTCTTCTACTTTACTCAACCACATGTCATATTTTGGTGACCTTGTCGTACCATTCCTATTCTTCTACTTTACTCAACCACATGTCATATTTTGTTGACCTTGTCGTACCATTCCTATTCTTCTACTTTACTCAACCACATGTCATATTTTGTTGACCTTGTCGTACCATTCCTATTCTTCTACTTTACTCAACCACATGTCATATTTTGTTGACCTTGTCGTACCATTCCTATTCTTCTACTCTATTCAACCACATTCCATATTGGTGACTCGTACTATTTTTATTTTTCTACTCTACACAAGCACATCATTTTTGAGCGTATGTTAGTCCTTGGTTGTTATTTTATTTTACTTTGTTCTATATATTTCAGTCATACTTTACTTGAGGGTTGAGTTGAAAAATTATCTTTTATGTGTGTTGAACTTAATTTCTTTTTGCTTAATCTCCATCTATTTCCCAGTACAATGAAAGCCCCTCTTACCTTTTTATTTTTCAGACATGTGCGTAATATTTATTTATTTACTGTTTACATGCATCGGGTTTCCCCTCTTTATTTGTTTAAAACGTTTATACTACACCAAACCTACTGTCCTGTACTGTTCTTAGTCTTCTATTATTTACTAGACACAGTATTAAGGTCTTTGTCTTATGTATTCTGACCTGTACTGTTTAACAGGGTGACCGCAGAAGTGATTGTGTCATTAATTAGGCTGGATCGCCCTAGGTACACATCCGGTGTTGCGTGTGGAGAAAAGCACTATTTTTGTAGTGCCTTGAAGGCAGGGAGGATAGTGTGACTCGCTTCCGTGGCTAGGCGGTGTTGCCCTTCGGATGTTCCTGGGTTCGATTCTTCGGCGAACCTATCACTTCTGTTATTTTTCTGTTGTCTAATGTTTCTACTTCTTTATTTCTCACAATTGCCTGAAACATACCTTTATGTGTGTAATATTTGTTATTTTATTTTAGATACGCACTATGATTTTAGATACGTACACTGTGTCAACTACCCCCGACAAGTCCTTTAATAAAAGTTTGAGTATTGTCATGACGTTAATCACAAAGTATGGATTATTTTGTTATTTACATTTGATATTGAATGCGATCAAAATAACTGAATCTTTCTCAATTAACTGTTAATTGCCGAGAGGGCTTTAGACAAATCAGCTTTATTCATCGATTTATAATGTCAACACTGGAACATTATTAGCGGGTGAGAATTAAAAATAACCCCAGATCACGGAAGTGAATGTTTACAGTTAAGCCATATTAGATTCATTTTGCTGTGTCAATAAGGTCGTCGATATTTCAGCAAGTCCCGCATCTGATATTGGCATTGTTGATTTGTGTATGTCCAGTGTGACACGTGATGTATTGCTGCCCAGTGCTGATATTGGTTTTTGACTCTTTGTTTGATTGTATGTTTGTCTTTTGCACTCTCGCACGCGTCCATTATCACTTGTGTCATCTATCTCATCACGGGTTTTTGTCTTTCACCTCTATATGAGATACAGTATGTCAACCCACCTCACACTGTCTGTGTGTTCATACGAATCTTCACAACATTATCATCAGCTAGGCAAACGTATCATGTAAAAAAACAAATTGCTATGGAAACTACGGCTGCAAGGCATGTGACTGCTAGGGGCAGGCTTTCTGTAGGACCAGCTGTAATGGCGGGTTCATGTTATGTGAGACACGCACAGGAAAATGACGATAAACCCTATCATCGCTACTTCTATTTACAGGTCATATCATTTTTATTAATTTTTGTATGTATTTAACTTAGATCTCGCTTTCTTTCTCTTCTGTTTTTTGTTTGTTTGTCCCTGACAAAGCTTTGTGGCCGTAACGTAGGCAGTTATTTTTGACCTTTGTCCTATTAAGGCGAATTACCTATCTTTACTTATCCTGTCCGTTTATATATATCAACACTCCTCTCGGCAATACCCCATCACTGAAAGCCTGATTCATTCAATTCAGATATCTACGCACATATTAAACTGAGTCAATGTGACTCCAGTAATTGATTAAATGTGTTATTGCGGCTAAATTAAACCTTCGTACATGCTTTTATAGAAAGCGTGTGCCTGGAGTTGTTTGACTGTAGAATCGAATTCCCTTGGGGAATTAGCGTGGACAAACTTGCCACGTCAGTAGCAGCGCAGAACTAAACTGGGACTGGGTGTGCTAGCTAAAATTGTGACTATCGTTCCTATGGAGTGAGGAAAATCCAGTAAACTAGCGAAAAAACACGTGCAAAAAAAAGTCACATACATTGATTGAATAAGCCACAATATTAGGAATAAGCAAAAGGTAGGGCGAATGGAGACAGTCAGCTAGCTGTACTTGTCAAGACCAGCTTTTTTTAGGGCTAACATCAGTATAGCGTCAAAAATAACTGTAGAAAGAAACATTCATGCAATATACCCCAGTTATTACCGAACGGGCCCACTACCGGTCAGGTTGAACAGGGTAACATCACTGTAACATCACTGTTATATCACTGTAACATCACCGTAACATCACTAACATCATTGTAATATCACTAATTTCACTGCAATTTCACTGCAACATCACTATAACATCACTGTAATTTCACTGTTACATCACTGTAAGATCATTGTAAAATTGTCGCACGGAAGGTCCCTGGGTTTGAGTCCTGGGTTCGAGTCCTGGGTAAGCCACTCACGTCTGTTGTTTTTCTGTTGTCTAGTGTTCTACTTCTTTATTTCTTACGAGTGCCTGAAAACATACCAACATACCTTTATGTCTGTCTAATATTTATTAACATCACTGTAACATCACCGTAACATAATCGTAACATCACTGTAATATCTCTGTAATATACCCATCGCTCTGGTCGACACTATAATAGCCATTGTGTTTCAAAATCTAAATTTTCAGCTCTTGCCTAAACTTTACGACTACGAAATCAGACAAATGCAGTTTAACCTTGTGTCCACATAATATGAATGATACCTGACTCATCTTAGTCCCGTCATAAGCAAACACCTTTAGCCTAAGGTGTTTGAATGTAGATTGTAAAACCTGATGACGCGTTTGATTAGCAGTCACATTCCATGTGACTGGTGTTCAAAACTTTGAAAAAAAAAGCTAAGAAAGAAAGACAGGCAGACAGACAGGCAAACAGACAGGCAGGCAGACAGACAGGCAGGCAGAGAGACTGACAGACAGACAATCACAGACCTAGACAGATATACATACAGGCATAGAGATATATTGACAGAGAGATAGACAACCAGACAGACATATAGAGAAATAGACAGACAGAGATAAGCAGAGAGTTAGACAGACAGACAGATAGACAGACAGACAGGCAGGCACGCGGAACAGATTAGAACAGAACAGAAATCTGCACTGAGCTGCAAGTCACAGGACAGAGACTAACAATAAAATTAAAAAAAAAAAAATAGTATTAAAAGAAGTGGTACTAAGACAAAGAGAAAAAATATTCCACATTAAGATCTCTAGATCTTTCTCGGATACAAGACATACACAAAAACAGCACAGTTATATGAGGGTAGGTAGACTCAAACCTCTTGACAACGCACGCACGCCATAGTGAGCCTGGTGTTATATGTCGCTGAGTCTAGGAGGCTCTCTGGGGTTGCAAGAAAGCTCTGCATAACGAACCCTCTGTGGATGGGAAGGAGCTATGATGCTGATTAGCTTCTGACCGGGTTGGTAGGAAAGTCCACAGAGACCCCCAGCATTACAGTGCCAAAATGGTACTGGGCCAAAGGGCTCTGAGCCCATGGCCGCTGGATCCCTCAACAACATGTGTAATGTTTGGAAGGTCTTGCCCCTAAAGCAAACCTCGTGGCCGCAACGTTGGCGGATTTATTCCCCCCTTTATCTTCGTAAAACTTTTCCTATTGTCTATTTTTAATTTATTTCATTATTTATTTATTCTTTCCTTACTGCTGCTCCTAGCCAAATATAAACTACAGCTTTGATTTCGTTTTGTTAACTTCTTACTATTACTATTCTCTTCTTTCTCAGTAATGCAAGAAAACTGCTGATTTGACATTTGAGCTGTCAATTTTTTTCTCTCCTTTTTAATAGAATTTAAATTACTACCATTTCGTTAAGCGTGTATTTCGTTCGCCCCTCGTTATCTCCATTACACCCCTTGTAGTATCAGCTTGTTGTTGATTTTATTTTCCACCTGCGCTTTTATAAATGGTGATATCACGGCCATGATGAAAAAACACGCGCTGGGAAGTGAACCCAATCCACCTTAGTTTCACCTTCCAAATTCACTCTTGGTTTGTTCATTCTGCCAACGTGGATCAGCTGTGAAGGTAACAATTTTGTCACTAATAAAGCGATAAGTACTCAACGGCTGTATACCGCTTTTTTTCTGTCTGTACAGCTCTTGCATATAATTTTGTATTTTATTTTCATAATTAAAATCAGAATTCTTAAGATGTTACAAACCATTTTCCAAAGACTTGTTCATTTCGTTTACCCAACGGATTCCCCCCCCCCCCCCCTAAATAAAAAAAGGATCCCGTTGCATGCCCATTGAGGCGTATTGGGAATCTGGTGTTAGGCCCATATTTTCTTGACCATCGGCACACTAATGGTAATGTGGTCAGCATCACGCCGGCTGCCTTTAACCTTCCCAGAATTGGCTGTGGGTCGACCCCAGTGCCGTTTGCGGTCTAAAAATATCCTACCTCTACTGCGGATCGAACCAGGACCACCGAGCTGGGAAGCCAGTGCTCTAACAACTACGCTACCGCGGCCCCAAATTTCTACACATATTTTTTTTCAGCGAGTAATCCGTACGATCGCGCGCTGCTTTCACATCACAGGTTTCTGTGAAACCAAGTGCGCATCTTTAATCAATACACAATGTACGTTACTGGTATCATTATTTGGGAAATCTTAAAAACGCAAAATGTGTTAATACAATCATATATGCTCTTGACGTTCTCACAGGTTTTTCTGTCTGAGCTTTTAAAAAAAAATTGAGCACCGTCATTTGCCAAGGTCAGCTGCGGGGAATGATCAAATCTTTTTATATTTTTAAAGGGAATTAACTTGGTAACTTGGCCTGGCTTATCTTGTCCTGAAAACCTAGTTGTTTGAACTCCTCTTGTCTGATTGTGTATGTGTGTTTGCGTGCGCGCGCGCGCGTGTGTGTGTGTATATGTGTGTGTGTGTGCAAGAGATCTGGTGAAGATATATCACTGCATCGATGGCATCGTGGATTTCCGTGTTTGTATGTGTGTGTGTGTGTTTTTGTTTTGTTTTGTTAGTTAGATAGTTAGTTAGTTAGTAAGCTAGTTTGTTAGTTAGTTAGTCCGTCGGTTAGTCAGTCAGTTAGTCAATCAGTTAGTTAGTTAGTTAGTTAGTAAGCTAGGTAGCTAGTTAGTTAGTTAGTTAGATGGTTAGTCAGTCAGTCAGCCAGCCAGTCAGTCAGTCAGTCACTCACTCACTCAGTCAGTTAGTTACTCAATCAGCTAGTCAGTTGCTTAGTTCGTCAGTTAGTTAATTAGTTAGTTAGTTTAATTGTTAGTGAGTTAGTCTGTTAGTTAGTCAGTCAGTCAGTTAGTTAGTTAGTTACTCAGTTACTCAGTCAGTCAGTCAGTTACTTACTTACTTAGTTAGTTAGTCAGTTAGTTAGTTAGTCTGTCAGTCTGACTGTCAGTCAGTTAGTCAGTCAGTTAGTTTGATGGTCAGTTAGTTAGTTAGCTAGCTAATTAGTTAGTTAGTCAGTCAGTCAGCTACTCAGTCAGTTAGTCAGTCAGTCAGTTAGTTAGTTAGTTAGGTAGTTAGGTAGTCAGTTACTTAGTCAGTCAGTCAGTCAGCTACTCAGTTAGTTAGGTAGTCAGTCAGTCAGTCAGTCAATCAATGAGTCAGTCAGTTAGTTAGTTAGTTCTTGAACACTTTTATTTAAATTGATGTGAGCGTTATTTCAATGTTTCGCATTTTTGAGCCCGTAATTCACCAGGTTTCAGTCAATCTTTGGAGCTGAAATTTCGCACACCACCCTCTATCGCAGCACATATTAAGCTATCATAAATTTGTAGGAACCATACAAAAAAGTGAAGCTGAAAAAAAAAATCATAGAATTTATACACGATTACAGCTGTGAAATTATCACAAAATTTGGTGACGTTATAAACAAAATTGTGAACAAAGTCACATAACCTTTCTATTTTTAGTGCATTTTAACATAACTGTGTGTAGCGTTAACAAGCGTTTTTTTTCCCTTGACCTTGTTTAATTTGAGGCGGTGGACAAGAGTGAAGCAGATTGTTTTTAATGTTTTTATAACGTTTTTAAGAAGGTCAACAAAGTGGACAAATTATAACCACATAGCTGATGGAATGCAGAAATGAACAAGAAGTTACGTAGTATAGTCAATAATCAATTCACTTTAGCTCCCCAAGGGGCATAGGCCTTCAACAAGCACATGCCAAGTCTTCCTGTCATGTGCCATCCGCTCAAGTTCTTTCCATGTTTTCCTCATCATTTTCACCTCTGTATCCAGTTCTCTTCTCCATGTGTGTTATGGTCTACCTCTGCCTCTCTTTCCCTGTGGATTCCAGAACAAGGACTGCCTTGTAAAGCTATCAACAGGTTTCCCCAATGTGTGTCCCATCCATCGCCAGCGTCTTCTTCTCAACTCTTGTTCCACTGGAGCTTGTCATCAGTTCTACATTGGTGACTCTATCATACCATCCCAATCCTTCTATTCTACGTAAGCGCGCATTTATGAACGTCTGTAACTTTTTTGCAACCGTTCCCAATGCAATGATAGATCCTCTTGCTTTTTGTATTCTTATTTTGATATCATTGTCTATCCCTCCAACGCTGTCCATGTATTTCTGCCACGACATGTGTAAGAATCTACATCTTGTAGTGATGCTTTCTCAAGTTTGACCTTTTTATCATTCCTGAAGAAATGTAGAAGAAAAGAACTCAAAAAGTTAGAGAAAAATACAGGGTGGTCATAAAGTCTTTCCCTGATTTCAAATTTTTTTTTGCAAAAAAAGTATCATGCGCAGAAACATTGGGTTTTTCGGAAATTTCACCAAAGAGCATTAATTTTTTTTTTTTTTGCTACCTTTGTAGGTTGCGCACAAATCATCTTTTTCAACATGGCGTCAATGAAGGAGAAAGCGCAGTGTGTTTTATGGTATCACGAAAGTAAATCGCCGTTGACAGTGCAAAGAAAGTTTAGAAGGGAGTATGGACGAGATCCTCCAGATGTTAAAAGCATCAAAGCTTGGTATATAAAGTTTACGGATACTGGCAGCATCGGTGACATGCCCAGAGCAGGTAGGCCTCGTGTGAGTGAAGAAACTGTGGACGCAGTGCCCACGGCGTTTCAACGCAGTCCTCAGAAATCAACCTATCGTGCCTCAAGAGACCTTGCAATCCCTCGAAGCACAGTGTTGAAAATCCTACACAAACGGCGCAAATGTTGAAATCTACAAATAGCATTTAAAAAAACTCTTTTAGTTCTGGAATAATTTCCAAAAAACCAAGTGTCTCTGCACAGAATACTTTTTTTTTTTTTTTAATTTTGAATTCAGGGAAAAACATTGTTACCACCCTGTCTATTTTTTTTTTTAATTCGTTTTTTTTTTTCTTTAAATTGAGAATACGGACGAACAAGATCAAGAACGAGAAAGCAGATAAAAATTACGCGAACATCTACCTGTGTCCTTATTTATTATTGCCGGTAAATTTTTACCTTTTTTGTTATCACTCAATTCTTGTAAATGTTTCCCAATTCGCCTGCATATCATTTTTTTTTTAAATTTTCTCTCTTAATCTCCTTCTTTCTCAAATACTGTTTCCCCTCGTGTAAACCCTTTATCTTAACTTTTATGTACGTTTGCCTTTCCTTTATTCTTTTTAAGGTCATCTTTCCTCTTCTAATTTATTAACTAATTATTCCACCACTTTGCCTCTTGGCCTTTCTACCCGCCTTGTGCACTCAGTGTTTCTATTTTTAGCAGCATAAGTTCTTAGTCCCGATTGGTTAGAAGTGTTAATGGCCGTATCCTTCCAGTGCAGTATTTCTCATAGAGTGATACGTACCACTAAGGTTATGCGATTGGGTTCAAGGGGGTGCGGGGCATAATTGTTATTTTAATTTTTTTAAGCTGCAGATAACATTTCATTAAAATTTTATATATGAGAATGATGTACAGTAGAAAGGCATGCATATTTATTTATAAGTGTTCTGTGCCTTCTTGCTTTACGGGCGATACACTTGCCTTTATAGCAGACTTTTGGGACGATACGTAATAAAAATATGCTTTCTTTAGTTTTTAAATTATTGTCTATAAATATCATGTATAGTATACCTTATATATATATATATACGTATCGTATATGCGCTAGTTTACATAAAATGTATTATTATACTACCCACGCATCCAAGGGTAGTAAGACTGTACTATCATTGTACATATAGTAGCCTCCTCGAGTCATAACTGATTATGGGGATGCACACTGTTCGTTTGAGAAACACTGTTCCAATGCTTAATTACACTGACAAACAACATTTTTCTTTCTTATATAAGAATAAGTGTTCTTAGGTCAGTTTCTTGCGCTGATTTCAAATTTGAAATCCGTTTATCTCTATCACGTCGGGTTCTTAAGATATTTGTGAATAAATATATTTTTGGGAAACCGTTATTTGCTCCGTTTCATTTTTACTATATAACTTTTTAAAAATTAATAAAATGCAAAATAATTCTACTTGTTATACTGCTAAAAGATGCATGACATATGTTACTTTATATTTCAAATAGTTACTGTATTTTGAAATAATTCTGAGTGAAATATGGCTTCTAGAAGTTGTAGAAATTCGGCTGATCTGTTCTGTTACGTGTGCGGATATTTTACCGATCGTGTTCACCAGAAAAACTTTACAACATTGCTAAAGAAAGCATATGAACTTTATTTCGATTCGAAAGTTGATGATGCAAATAAATCTTGGATGCCAAATGCAGTTTGTTCGACTTGTACAAATACATTGGCAGGTTGGTTACGAAAATCGCCGAAGCATAAGTCGATGCCTTTTGGAGTGCCAGTAATATGGCGTGAACCGACAAATCACGCTACTGATTGTTACTTCTGCTTGACAAATATCTATGGTTTCACTTTTAAAACTAGAAAGTCTGTGGTTTATCCAAATATTGAATCGGTTTCGAAACCAGTGCCTCATGATCCAATCACGTGTCCGATCCCAGTTCCATCAGAACAATATCCGTTGGACGTGAATGAACCATCAGAAAGTGATAGTTTACCTGCTTTAGAAACTAATTCTGACTCGGATTATATACTGGTGAATGATGGTGTTCACTTAATTAACCATTCAGAACTTTCAGATCTAATACGTGATATCGCTCTCACCAAAGGACAAGCGGAATTACTCGGTTCGCGACTCAAAGAATGGAATCTTTTAGCGCCCAATACTCCGATATCTAAATTTCGTCATAGACACAATAACTTGTTCAATACTTTGAGATGGATGATGACATTTGCTATTGCAAAGATGTAAAAGGTCTAATGGTGCACCTCGGTCATGAGCACATAGTCAACGAATGGCGACTTTTCATCGACTCTTCCAAGACTAGTCTAAAAGCCGTGTTATTGCATAATGGAAATTTATTTTCATCAATTCCAGTCGCCTACTCTGTTCATATGAAAGAAACTTATGACAATATGGCTATACTTTTGGCAAAAATAAAGTACAATGACTACCAATGGCGGATTTATGGAGACCTAAAGGTCATTGCAATTCTCACGGGCATGCAGACTGGGTATACTAAATTTTGTTGCTTCCTATATGAATGGGACAGCCGCAACAGACAGGAACATTATGCAAGAAAGGTGTGGCCTATCAGGGATCGTATGCAGCTCGGGCATAAAAAGGTAATACACGAGCCATTAGTTAACAAAGACAGCATCATTTTACCACCGTTACATATAAAGTTGGGGCTCATGAAGAATTTCGTAAAAGCGTTAGATAAAACGAGCAAAGCTTTCACTTATCTCCGAGAAAGGTTTCCGCAAATTAGCGATGCAAAGATAAAGGAAGGTATCTTTGTAGGACCTCAAATTAGGAAAGTTATTGCAGACAAACAATTCGAGAACTTGTTACATGGTAGTGAACTTCGCGCATGGATGGCATTCAAATCGATCGTCGATAACTTTCTGGGAAATCACAAATCTGTCGACTATGTGCATATTGTTAAGCAGTGCATAGATGCATACAGAATTATGGGCTGTAACATGTCCCTCAAAATCCATTTGCTCGATTCGCATCTTGACTTTTTTCCCTGACAACCTTGGCGAAGTCAGCGATGAACATGGAGAACGATTCCATCAAGATATCGCCGTAATGGAGTCACGTTATCAAGGACGGTGGAGTGTGACCATGCTTGCCGATTATTGTTGGATGCTTCATCGCGATGTAACACATGCCATTCACCGACGAAAGTCGACTGCAAAGAAATTCAAGCCTACATAACTGTTATACTTCTTGTACAAACGATGTTGTAATACTGTATGCGTTGTTAAAAAACTTCAATTGCGTATTTCTAGAGATCCCGACCTGATAGAGAAAAACGGTTTGCAGATTTAAAAACAGCGCATTAAAATTGACCAGAAAAACATAGAAATGTTAGAGAAAGAAAAAAAATTTTTTTTTTTGTTAGCCAGTGTTATCACTTCACTCATTAGCACTCCATAATGTCGGTTTTTTTGTTTAAATTAGAACATTGCCACCCACATAAAAATGATCAAAGTACCAATTTAGAGCACGTGTAGTGTTCCATGAAGCAGCACTGAGGTTTAAAATTGGCCTTGGCTCAATTGGCCTTAACCCTCTTGTTTCCTCTGAGATGTAGGAAGAGTGTAGGAGCTGACTTTACAACTACAATTTGGAAATATCTAGAGAAAACTGCAACCGTTGAACCGTTTATTAGACGGACGGATATCGGGTTAACATGGGTTATTAGTCGTAACTTCACCTCTGATAGATAAAGATAGTGCTAGGTAAGAATGCTCACATTCCCATCCACCAACATTATACTGTACATTACTAGCGTTACATAGGTTCTGAATTCTTTTTTTTTTTTTTCAACCACTTTTTAAGATCATTTGAGCGTTATTTCTATGTCGCGCTTCAAATCTTTGACCTACAAAATATGTTCCCCTCATGGTAGAGAGCTGAAATTTCGCGTGCAACTCCCTTTGTTGGTTGGTGTATTTTAATCTGTCAAATTTTGATTGGCATTGACCAAACCTATTTTATATAATTATTAACACAATGTAAATTAAGTTGGAAACGACTCCATTAATGTAGGAATTTTAAAGTAAGGAAAATAATGAACTGCTGATATAGACTGCGTTTCGTATTTGAAATAGTTGGCGTCGGATGGTGAATGGTTATATGCCGATTAAATAAATGTATTGCTGCAGACAACTAAGTCAGTAAGTCTTGTTTTAAAGATAGTTCTAGTAATGATTAACTTCATGTGATCTATACATTAGGTGTTGAAACTTAGCCAATTATTTTTTTCTTCAGATACATTTAATCTACGGCAAAACTATTATTCAGTTGTGTAGAAAAATCATAAATTTATTTTAGAAACCACTTTTTTAGTTAGCTATCACAAGCACTGAAAACGCAGAAAATATAGTTCTCATACATTCTAATGTTTAGAATAAAAGTGAATGGCCAGTTATCATTAATCAGTAATTACTCATATAGTTAAATAATTCTTCTTCCTCTTCCGTCCTGAAAAGGACGTTGGTTGCGTTGTGTCTGTTTACACCGGAGCTGCGATATCTGTGCCTTTTGGCCGACACATCCGACTTCAGCACGGCATTTTTTTTGGGACCGGGTGTGCCTTCCCACTTTGATCCCTACTCTCTTAGCCAGACTGCAGTGATGCAGCCTGTTTCCAGGACCACCACGTGGAGGTGGAGTAGGGTCTTGGTCAGCTCTTGTTCGCTGACCCTGACGCAAGCAGTCAAGCTATGGGTCGCTGACTGCATTCTCTATTGCTGCATCTTTGGGTCCCTAGTTAAATATAATAATAAAGTTGGTAACAATATGAAGAATTGCTGAACAATGAACATTCTTTTGTTCTATGCAATAGAATGTATGAGCAGTTTATTTGCTGTGTTCCATTGCATTTCAATCAATCAGTACCCTTTAGCTCCCCAAGGAACATAGGCCTTCAACAAAACATGCTAAGTCCTCCTGTCACGTGCCATCAGCTCAAGTTCTTTCCACATCTTCATCATCATTTTCACTGTTGTCACCAGTTCTCTTCTCCTTGTGCTTTGGTCTACCTCTGTTTCTTTTTCCCTGATGGTTTCAGAACAAGGGCTGTCTTGTAATGCTATCAACATATTTTCTTCATGTGTGTCCTATCCATCACCAGCGTCTTCTTCTCATCTATTGTTCCACTGGCATTTGTCTGGTTCTTGTCATCGATTCCACATTGATGACCTTGTCGTGTCATTTCAATCCTTCTATTCTACGCAAGCACCCATTTATGACAGTCTGTAGCTTTTTGGTTGTTGTTTTTTTTTTGTTCTCCATGTTTTAGAGCCATACAATAGTACTGACTTGACATTTGAGTTGAAGATTTTTATTTTCGTGTCGAACTTGATTTCTCTTAATTTCCATATGGTTCCCAATGCAATGAAAGCTCCTCTTGCTTTTTGTATTCATATTTTGATATCATTGTCTGTCCCTCCAACTTTGTCTATATTGCTGCCATGATAGGTGTATGATTCTACATCTTGTCGTTGTGATTCTTCACATTCAACCTTTAGTTTCATATATTGCATTCTCTTTGTCTTTTCCCTGTGTATTTTCAGACTCACTTGCTGTGATCTCTCATCGAGTATTTTCATTTTGTCTTGCGTCTGATAACTGTTATGGGACAGACGAGTCATGTAATCTGCAAAATTCAGATCATCAAGCTGTTTAGTCAGCTTTCACTGGATTCCATTTCTGTTGTGTGACATCAATGTTTTCCTAACCCAATATATTGTTAGTTAGGAAATAAAAGGAGACAGGAGGCATCCTTGTCGAACTCCATTTCTGTTGTATGACATCGATGTTTTCCTAACCCAATATATTGTTAGTTAGGAAATAAAAGGAGACAGGAAGCATCCTTGTCAAACTCCATTTCTGTTGTGTGACATCGATGTTTTCCTAACCCAATATATTGTTAGCAAGGAAAAAACAGGAGACAGGAGGCATCCTTGTCGAACTCCATTTCTTATCCCCCAAACAGTTCTGTAAGTTGTCCTTCATGAAGAACTTTGCAAGTCATGCCTTCATAAGTTTTCTTTATTAAGTTAATGATCTTCAGGGGGATTCCACAAAGCCCCATCAATATCGAACGTGATTCTCTGTCTACACTGTCAAATAACTTTTTATAGTCCACACATCCAGTGCATTGGGTAACAGTAATAAAAGTGGTTCCTAAAACTTGGGTTTTCTTTGACATGTTCATAACACTACAGAGAAAATTATTCAAAGCCAAAATAAAACACGATTAAAAAAAATAATAGATATCTAGCGTAATTCCTGTGTCCCATAGTATCCTGCCTACAATTTCTGCTTGCTATACTTCAGTGTCTGTTGACAGACGAACGTGCACAATTTACATGTTATGTGATTTTTTAAAAGCTGCGTGACCTTCTCACTCTGCGTGCATTATTGCCTGGATCAACTGCGTGTACAAGCGGTATTTTTTTTAAAGATGTAATCTCTAGAGACGAGTTTTGTTTCGTTAGAGCACTTGAAAATAATGCGTGTGCAACTAGAGGAGGTAAAGGATCCCGTTACACGCTCATTGAGGCATATTCCCATAGTTGCTCTGGTACCCTATTCATGAGGCTGGGTCAACCCCGGTCTAAAAATTCCCGCCTCAACTGGGGATGGAACCATGGACCACCGAGCTAGGAAGCCAGTGCACTAACCACTGCGCTACCGCGGCTTACGTGTAGATCAGGAAATTCATGTCAAACATCAGTTAAAAAGAATTATCCATTTGAAGTTTTCTTATCTGAAAAGACCCAAACATGCTTCTCTATAACACATAAGGAAGGTCCTGGGTTCGAGTCTAATATTTATTTAATGCTTCTCTATACCGGTTATATCGTACACAACAAAAAACACTAACCTTTTTGAAGTCACATCATCTTCATTCAGCATGGAAATGAGAAAGCAGATAAACTTACCGTAGAAGGTGGAATGAAAACCCCAAACAGAAGACAGGGTGACATATAATGGGATAAAAAAGCAATAATGAGAAAAACTATAGAAAAAAATGGCTTAAGGAACACCCAGAGTCCGATACTGCTGAACCGTACTATACATTATACCAAGAACTGCTGAACCGTAATATACATTATACCAAGAACTGCTGAACCGTACTATACATTATACCAAGAACTGCTGAACTGTACTATACATTATACCAAGAAGAGACCACGTGATAATTTTCAGACTAAGAACCGGCCATTTCAGAATCAGATATAAGAGAGAAAGATGTGGTTATTTGAGAACCAACGACGAAGAAAAGGAAATCTTTATCCAGCCTTCAGCTTCTCCAGTGAGCTTAGGCACTTAACAAACTCATGTCAAGTCCAGTTCTGTGCTATCAGATCCAGGCATTCCCGCGTCTTCTTTGTCGTAGATTTTTGATAGGAGAATTAAGACTTGGGTTGGTCCCTTCTGAATAGGTTAGAATATGTGATAGACACAGTGAGAGTTAGTAAAAAGAAATAGAATTTCCACAAGTGAGATGATAGACTGTGATATAGAGGCTGTCTCTGAAAAATCGAGGAAATCTTCTCTCTTTCACCTATCCTCTACGACAGTTTTTAAGGCGTCAGACAGTCTAAACACAGATATATATATATTACATATATTTCTATCTACTCACGGGCACGCACACCTGGCACACGTGCTTACCTATCTGTACCGCTGTTCGCCGTCTGGCGCAACCTTAGGACACTTCTCTACAGTGAATCTGTATTCTTTGTATAAAGCGAATCCCAGCTCTGCAATTACAGGTTTCTTCCACTGTTTTCGGAGAGCGTTCGCTTCACCAGTTAAATTTTTGATTACTGTTAATGACACTTGAATCAGTTTGGATAAGCAAGTTTAAACGGGCACACAGAGTCAAAAACCACGAGGGTTCCCTTAATTTGGAAAAGATGACCAGTGGACAACTGCTCTCAACAGATAGTCTTGGTTCACTATCCACTCTTTCAATAGTGTCGGAAATGTTAATGTTATTTCTTGTAATTATTCTCGCCGCCAGGCAGCATGTACATTTAACTTTGTGGAGCAATATGAACTGGCTCAAAAGCCCAATATATATTTCTAGTCTTTAGAAACCGTTAGTGGGATTGGTATTACTGTCTATCTCTGATGGCACATGCACTGTCAGACCAGTGTTACTTGAAAAAAAACCCACGTGGTTAAAGATAGGAAATGTCTATGCTTCTCACAAATATGTCTCTTTACTAAACGCCGGCAAGTTGGGTTCACCCCAGTATTCACTGAATGAAGAAAAACAACATATAATATAATATAAAGAATATGTACTCGTTATAACTTACATTTTAAACGGCAAGCCTACAGCTTGACTTATATTTAAAGCTTCCCGTGAAATAAGTTATATAAAAAATTACCTCATCATGAATTAGGAATATCCGTGAAATAAGTTATATTAAAAAATACCTCATCATGAATTAGGAATATCTGCGTATTTCCGTCACCACTCATGATGCATCTAGCATTTATAAGTTTGTTTAGAAAAATATACTCGACTGAGTAGTTAGCAGTTAAATTAAATTCATTACAGCTACTTGTTTAGTAAGCTAAAAATATAATTTATTATGTATTTCCACTGCAACTCGTCGACTAGAGAATATAACAGACTTATAAATTAATCACTCTTCACAGAGAAACTAGTAAAATGAAATAGGCGATTTTACCACTTTATCACTTCACAAAATACTAGATATTAGTATATAATATTTACCTCAAACACAGAAGTACTAAGAACTTAAACCACTTCGACCAAACTAAAGGCCATCTCTATTAACAGAGATTATTTAGAAATCGAACGAAGGCTAGTTCTAGTCTTTACTGCGAAGTTACTGAGTGAAATGAAATAAAGTTTAACATTCTGGTTATATCTATTACCAGACAAAGAGGTAATCGTTTAATTTCACTAAACGAAATAATCCCCCAGCCGCAGGCGACCTTTGTCTTTACTGACTGTGTGTGGTACACCACTCTGAGTGGAGACCTCCCAGTACCAAAGACTGCTGTGCCTGTCTTCAGATTTGCTCCTTTCCTCAGACCTACGGGTCTTGAGAGTTCCTCTATAAATGCCTTTGTGCAGATGAGGAAGGACATCCCTCGAAACCTTCGGGTATATGAGGCTCTGTCCATTTTGGCTGGAATGACGTCTCGATAGTTCGGAGGTTTTATAGCGAATATGAGTACACATGAGGGCAAGTCCGGGCACAGTGGGCTAATCACCTGTTTGCCAAGTCACTCCGATTACATGTCCCGCCCATGGGCCTTGTGCACTTGGGTACCCTCTACATCTCGTTTCACGGGGTAGAAGAGGTTTCGATTATGAGATGAGATGAGAAATAATCCCCCTTTCCGTCTATATCACTTACGCAACTGTCATAAACTGCCACTTTCTGACCGAGAGGGCGCGTGTCAGTTTCAAATCTCAGACAGCCCGTCTGCAGTGCGGAGCGATTTTTCACGCTACGCCGGGCTATTCTGACGAAAACTCTCATGCGTTGCTGCAAAATGTAGACAATCCGTCTACCTGCCATGTCCAACGGAGCGAATTCTCACACCCCAGGCCCAGAAACCCAGCCGAAGAAACTGGTCGAGCAGCGCTCTGACCGGGGACACTGCAGACGCAGTTTGTTGTTGTTTTCGTCTACTAGATTGCTGTAATACCCTGTTCAACCAAAACCCATTGAAGGGTTACAAACGGTTATATTGGGGTATATAGTGTGTTGGTATCTTCGCTGGTATCACTTTCCTAGTCCTGAAAAGGACTGGTCCTAAAAAGGACCGCTAGCTGGCTGTCTGGTTATCTCTTCGTTGCTTGTCTGTCGTGGCGTGTTTATGGTGTTCATTTCCTGCCTTCCTATCTGTCTTGTGTCGTTTTGTTAGTTTTTGCTTTCCTAGTTTCTGTTTCTCTTGTCTTCCTGCTTTCCTGTATCTGTAGTAGTGCTTTTTCTATTATTGCTGGTAGAAGTTTTTCAAGTGTTTCTTCGATGACTTCTTCGTCTGATTGTTCGTTTGTTTTGGTCGCTCTTGTGTTTGATGTCAGCCTGCTTGCTTCTGTTTTCGACCTGGAGTTTAATTTTCAATTGTTTGACTTCAGCAGTCAGCTGGCGTAACTGTCGTCTGTCAATCGTGCGTTGTTTTTCTGCAACATCCGCAGCCACTCTGTGTTTTGCCTCCTTGAAGGGGATGTTTTTGGAGACCGCTTCCTTCAGGATGCTCTTTGTTTCCTGGAACATCGGGCAGCCTCGGTATCTAGCCCCGTGGTTTCCGAGGCAGTTTGCACAGGTGCGGTTTGAGTTTAATGCTTTGTAGTTGGGGTCCTCCTTCGCCTTTGGGCAGTCGCGATATAGGTGGCCACTGTCACGTAGGGTTTATATTCATTTAATTTCCTACATCTTTTTCCTATTCGTTCACCCATATTCTCTCTTTTATTATCTCTGTATTTCATTTTTCCTGTATATTTTTCATCCATTCGTTTTGCGAATATTATTTTCATATAATTCGCAAACTTTACCTGTTTTCCTTTCTCTTAAACTGAGAATCGCGCTAGGACGATATTACGTAGATGTCAGGGCTGCAGGGCGTCAGAAGGCGTGATAAGTCGGTTCGCTGAACACAGGACGTAGCAAATCGTCTACATTCTCACCGAGCGCGCGAGCTTCTTCTCGGCATTAGTCCCGGTGAGGTGTGATACTTTACATCTGCACCGGTCAGTATCCAGACATTTGTCTGGAAAATCCCAAACTGACACGACGCTCACGGTGGGCCATGGTCAGCTGTAGTGTGAAAACTGTCCTGCAATGGAGTCAGGCTGTCTGGGATTTGAAACTGACACGCGTACATCGTGGTCAGTAGGTGACAGTTACGACACGCGTTAAGCGGACGTAAATGTTGGGAGTAGGGGAGATAATTTCGCTTGGCGAAGTAAGTTTGGGCCCTTTGTCTGATTTTAAGATATTGGCCAAGTTTTAAACTTTAATTTCATTCTCGCTCATAGACTCCACAGTAGATAGGTCGCTCGAAAACAGAATAGCTGTTAGCGAAGATCTCAGTTTGTTTCGGCAATTTGTCGAACTTCTAGACTTCCAGAAATATTTTCAGCATTTTTATTCTTAAGTTGTGCGACTACCTGTAATTCTGTGGTTGAGGTAATTAATATGATAGATATATAGATTTTGTGAGTGTTAAAGTGTTAAATCGCTTAATTCATTTTAATCTATTTCTTTAGCGCAGAAGAGAAATAAAGTGGTAGGCTATTATATTTTCTAGGGAAGCATTCAGTGGAAAGCAGAATAAAATTAAAATTTCTAGCTTATAACGGCAATTGTAGCTATTTATAAATTTAATTTAACTGCTAATACTCAGTCGAGTGTATTTTTCTAAACTAACGTATAAACTCTAGAATCCAGCCTCATGAATGGTGACGGAATACGCACGTGTTCTTAATTTATGAGGATTGCTGATTTTTAAATATAACTTACGTCACGGGAAGTTTAAATGGTAAGCAAAGCTCTCTGCTTGCAAGTTTAAATGTAAGTTTTAACCAGTACAGATTCTGTTTATTATATTATATGTGTTATTTTTCCTCCACACAGTGAAAGTTTTGGGGTGACCCTAACTTTACCAGCACCTAGTAGTAGTTTCCATACTTGTGAAGAAATAGACAGTCCTTATTTTGAACCACGTGGGTTTTCTCAAGTAACACTGATCTGACGGTGCAAGTTAGACAGAAATACTAATATCCCTATAACGGGTTTTCAAAGACTGTAATGATAAATACTGGACCTTGGAGCCAGCACTTAATTTCTTCTAGAAACTCTATATAATTTGCTGCCTGGTGGCGTGAATATTAACAATCATTTCCCGACTAGATTATATCTTGTGGACAAATCTGTGGTGTGACTAAAGTGAATCCTATACTGAGGGAAGGCACCGACCTGACATTCATCATTTTTTAGAAACCTACGCTATTGACACTGTGCTCTGCTAACTCTCGCGCCTGGAATAATTGTTAGGTGACTTAATCAGACATTTGAACAAATTTGCATACCCAAGTAGTCGTTCCCGGAGACTCCAAGTTAAATACGTCTTTTGGAACTGGGGACTTCTTGGCAGAAGACTGCATTTTTTTTTTTGAGTCTGTGTGAAGATCTACAATCCGTGTGTTCCAAGAGGCAGCGAGCAAAGTCGTGAGTACATGAATGAGAAGCCATGGCGGAATGAATGAGTGTACGCTGGTTTGAGTGATATTTTCACTATTTATATCTTTGACACCCTGTTGCTGTCCTAATAATTTTTTTTTTCAATCTGCATAATTTGTTGCTAAGGCTAGAGTTCTTGTGTTTTTGTCTTAGGTTAAATCAGATTTTTTTCAAACTCTGTGCATATAATTACGAGATAAAACAAAAGAAAACTCTTAGACTCAAACCCTATGTATCTGTGACTCGGGCGCCATCATCTGTTCTCTTAACGGGGCCGGGCTAAACCTAGAGTTAACACCATAACGGGGCTATCATCCTTGCAACATTTCCTTGAAGTTTTTATGACTATGTGTATATGTATTTTCCTTGATGTACTTTCTTTGATGTTGTGAGCCGATTTTTCCTGATAATAAAATCGCTCTTGAATTTAATAATCGTGTTTGGTCAGCTCGTTCTAGATAATATATATATATCATTGTTATAGTTTTCCCACGTCTGTGTGTTTACCTGTCGTCACGTGTATGTGCGTGCCTGTGAGTGATAGAAATATACGTAATATGTATATTGGTGTAGTCTGTCTGACGCTGTAACAACTGTTGTAGAAGATAGGTGAGAGAGAGAAGAATTCTTTTCGCTTTCAGAGACAGCCACTATATCAAATCTATCATCTCACGTGTGTGGAAATTCTATTACCTTTCACTAACTCTCACTGAGTCTATCACCTATTCAAACCTATTCAGAAGGGACCAAACCTAGTCTTAATTCTCCTATCGGAAATCTACGACAGCCACCCGCACAATATCGGCAGACTGCGTCCCTCCTGCATGTTTTCTTGGTGTGTGAAAACTGCTGGCAGTTAGAGCACTGCATCACCGGAGGGATATAGGCTTCTGTCTTTTTTGTTGTTGCTTGGAGCGTCAGTCTCTCAGGTCTTGTTGATCCTTCTACCGTAACTATCATCAGATTGGTATCTTTCTTTGCCCAGGTTTTTAGCCTTTCGACCTGTGTGATTTTTAGATTTGCGTTTTCAGCCTGAAGGTGTCTGTGGACCTCGGCTTCGGAACATCTGGTATCCACCACTCTGATGACCAACTTCTTTGTTGTTTTGTACATTTCCACCACCACTTTTATTTGGTGGGGCAACTGGACTTCTTTTGGGCTAGATTCCAGTTCGGTCATCGGTGAAGTGGTTGTTGTATTGCTGTTGAGCGAAAGCACGACTCCCTTTTCGTGCCTCCGTACTTTAGAGATGCCTCTCCTGCCAGTTATTGACTCGAGGATGCATATCACTTTGTCATCTGGTAGGGCCCTGAGTGAAGCCTCACCTCCCGACATCTGCGTGATCTTAACGCACCTCTCTATCGCATCTGTGTCGCCGACATCGTGTGTTGGTGTCTTCGGTGTTTGTCGTAACTTCTCTGTGGTAGACAGGGTTTCTGCTGACGATCTTCGTTCGTGTGGTGGTGGTCCCTCGGCTTTAGGCTCCTGTTTTCTTTTATCTTTCCTTTCCAGCGTCTGTTCTATCCCCTGTATCAGTCTCTTCACCCTCTCACGCTCAGGATCTAGGCCGTGGACGTTTGCAGCTGTCCTTTTCTCTCTTCTTTCCAACCATCCCCTCATCTTCTCCAGCTGGTGTAGCAATCTCATCGTTTCCTCATCCTCTGGATCTACATCATCTAGGCCAGGGACGCCTTCATCTGCCCTCTCCTCTGTCTCGCAAGGAGTCGGGCCCCTCAGCCTCTCAGTCGGGTCGACACACGTCGCAGCTAACTCCGTCGTCGTGTCTAGAGTTGGAGGAGGACCGGTCTCAGCCCGAGTACTTGGGGCAGTCTTGCTCTCTGGCTGTCTGTCTTTGCTTTTTGAAGCTTGGTTATTCACATGGCTGTTCAGCGCTGGCGGGCTGGTGTAGACCTTCCTCCTTTTGGCATGATGTTTATTTCGGGTCATTTTGATGAAAATGTGATCTTGTCTCGAATAGTGGCGTCCTGAGAAGGACGTTGGTGTGGTTCAATGCACTGCAGACGCATGTCTGGCGAGAACCGTATATTCACAGCTATCGTTCGACCAGCAGAGACTGACATCTACGTAATACCATCACTAGTGCGATTCTCAGTTTTGAGAAAAAGACACAGGTAACGTTAAGAAATGAGGATGAAAATATTTTTCGCAAACAAATGTATGCAAAAAAAAAAAATACAGGAAAAAAAGTAAACTGCGATAATAAAATAGAGGATACGGGTGAAATGAAGAAGAAGAGGAAATAGGCAATTTATAGATCATAACTGTCTACGTGACATTCTTCATTTCTTTCATATATGGCTCTTCTTCCGGTGATCAAACCGGAAGATCAAACCAGAAATTGAAATTGATAACGAAGAACTGGAAGGTGTTAATGAATTCGAATATTTACGATCAATCATCAACAGCCCTGGACTGTGCAGTAGAAATTAAAAGAAGACTTGCAATTGCCTCACATAAACTAATACAGATGAAAATACAGATGGCAATGCACAAGCAAAGAAACAAAGTTACAACTGATCAGAGCATGTATATTCCCAGTAGCAACATACGGCTGCGAGACATGGACACTCAATAAAACAGTTGCAAAAAAGATTACATCATTCGAAATGAAATGCTACAGAAGGATGTTGAGAATACCCTGGACAGAAAAAAAGACCAACAGAGAAGTACTGCACTCACTAAACGTACAGGAACATTGGCTCCTAAATACCATCGCAATAAAGAAGCTGAAATTTTTCGGTCATATAAAAAGACATAATAGTCTGGAAAAATTAGTAATGAAAGGCGTGGTCCCTGGAAAAAGGGGAAGGGAACGACCTAGACGACGGTGGATCCAGGACATCACAGAGAGTCTGAACAGGTCGACTTCAGGGGCGTATCCTGGTAATGCGAGCTAGGTGTGCTGCTACTTAAAATGAATATGTACGCCTACTATTTAACCCCTTCCCCTCTTAATTTAAAAACCAACTACATTCAATTACGCAACGATAGTTATTCGGCTGGAAGAAAAACATTAACTAAATAATACATATTTTCACTTACAGGTTTCACTTGAAGATCAGATCTATTCTTCTTTCCTTTTGCAGAAATTTCTCTGTTACAGCATCGTAAAATGTATTCTTCATTCTAACCTTGCTCAAAAGTTCCTTTTCAATGGACAATAGGCTGAGACTGGAGAGTCGATCTTGACCTTGTGTAGATCTGTGGTAACTGTGGATTCGCTTTAAAGCTGAAAACGATCTTTCTACAGAAGCAGTAGTTGCTGGAATTGTCATTATCAATTCTGCCAGTTTGAACACTTCTTTAAAGCCTGAACTGAGATCATTTTCAACTAAGAACTGCAGTAACTCATGAACTGACTTGTTGCAGAACTCATCCGAACAATAAAGTACAACAAGTTCATATTTCAATCTTACATAGTCGAACATTTCTCCATAAACGTCTTTTAATTTTTTGATGAGGTCCTCTGGAAAATGTTTCTTGAAACTGGTATACTTTTGCTCATAAAGAAGGTGGAAATACTCAAGTTTCTTTAAAGCTGCAAACCGTGTTTCTGTGTGAACACTAATGTTATCAATGATTTCAAAATACAGTTGGCAACATGCATCTTTTCCTATACAACCACGGCGTCGTTTATTTGTAGGTGATTCAAATTCTTCTCCCCTCCTTCCCAATGCAGCATACCAAATCTCATTAAAGGCAGTATCCCTTGCTCGTTGAAGTTCATTTTTGATCTCTTCTATTTTCTTGCAGCAGTACAAAATATCGAAATTTCTTGTTTGAAGTAAATTGTATAAAACATCTGTATATGCAAATAATCTTGAAAATACTTGAAGTAGGAAAATTGTATTTAGGCTCCTCAAGAAAGACAAAAAGCCTTGCGATTTAACCACTGTGTCAGCATCCCATTCTAAAGAACAATCAATGACATTTTCAAAAAAGTCAATAAGCTCTAACCAATGATCGTTCACTGTATGTACTAATCTGGAAGTGAAGTTCCACCTGGTAGGTGCTACAGTTGGCAACTTCTTAGAAAGAAATTCTTGAAGAGCTATTGTTCTCTTAGACGATTTTGAGAAAAAATGCAGAAAGACCATTGAGAGTTATAAAAAAAATATTGCAGTCTTTGATATTCATCAAACTTTGTTGCAAGACGAGGTTCAATGCATGGGCACAGCAATGAGTAAAGAGTGCTTTTGGGTAAACATCAATAACCTTTTTTTTGTAAGCCATCCAAATGACCTGCCATCACAGACGCTCCATCATAAGTTTGCCCAACTAACTTATCTTTAAGTTTGTATTCTTGTACCGTGCTAACTACATGTTTAAACAAACCTTCTGAGGTTCTATCCTGACTAACGTCGGTAAGCCCGACAAACCTTTCATAAACAACACCATCTAATACATATCTTAAGACGATTGACAGCTGTGATTTGCACGTGATATCACAACTCTCATGCAGAAGTATAGCAGCAAAGTTTGAAACGTGGACTTCCTTCTTTATTTCATCAATGAGGACTTCAGAGATAGCCTGAATGAGATCATTTTGCACAGCCTGAGAGGTTCCGCGGAAAACTGTAGAGCTCTGTAGGTGATGTTCCAAAAGAGGGTCATATTGCTGAAGTGCATCCAGAAACTCTAAATAGTTGCCTCTGTTGAAAGAGTCATTACATTCGTCATGTCCTCGGAAAGGAAGCTCCTGTTTACCAAGGAAGCATACCGCATCAATCAGACGTTTCAAGATATCTCGATTCTTTTTTACAAGTTCATTATGTTGGCTTACACTTTTATCGAGCTGATCATTAAGCAAGACGTCCATTCTTTGTCGGCCAAACATTTTCAGCTGAAAAAAACATTGGACATGGCTTTTAGTCTTTTCGTCTCTCTGTGCAGGTGTACTTAAGTGGTTAAGATCATCAAAACCATTTCTACTTTATACGTTGCCTTCTGAAGAAAATAAAAAACAAGGCCAACAGAACAATTTATTCCTCTTTTCACAACCAGTTAACCAATCCACCGACTTGTAATGAGCTGTTGAAAAATGGCGTGTGTATACCTCTGTCTTAGTTTTATGTACTGTTTTTAAGAGTGGTAACTCAGGACATGGTTTACCGTTACTCACAATTGATAGTTTTTCACTAAAACTTAGTGAACAAAACTTCTTTTTAGCGATGTCGTCCAACACTTGCATTTTGGGTATATGTCAATTATCTCCGAAATACTAATTAACTTACAACTTGAAACTCACTGTCACTAATAATCTGCACTCCCGGCAACTAACAAAAATTAATCACAAAATACTCTGGACTTGGACACAGCCGATTTTTAAAACTCGAGAGCTGCAAGACGACCACACGCATGTTCGTATTTTATTGACGTATCTGGCCATGACCCCGATCCACACAAACCAATCTTCAGACGTGAATCCGAAAGGTGCAGCACGCATTGTGACGGAATTACCCGAGAAACTTCGGGCGATTGCTACCAACCAATAAAAACTGCACTATAAAACGCGTCTGGGAAACGGAAACTAGATATACTCGTAGATTCTATGCGGGAAAATCCGTTATCCTGATGCGTGCGGTCCGAAAGCAGAACTTTAGAAGAGAAATATTTTATAGAATAATAAATTAAATTTTTATTTTCCTTTGGGCATAGGTGTGCGCAGCACGCACAGCACACATAGAGAATACGCCACTGGTCGACTTGCCCAGAATCGTGATGCGTTCAGAGCCAGCTGTAACGGAGACAACGTTCTGGAGAGAATACGTCACATGATGATGATGGCTCTTCTTGTGTTTTTCAGTCTTCCTCTACCTCTCCTACCCTGTGAGTTCCATAAAATGAAATGCCTTGTAAAAATGTCAGCAGGTTTTCTCAGTGTGTGTCCTATCCATCTCTAGCATCTTTTTCTCACCTCTTGTTCTACTGGCACTTGCAATGTATAATATACACATTTTTAAACACTGCGTCTTTGGGCAATAACTTACCCTTACTGAACTGGATGGAGCGAGGATGGCTCTTAAGTTTCAAAGTCACGGTTATTGATATTCTGGAGCAATGTAAAAATCGATAAGGAGTACGACTGATCGGTTAAGCTGTTTGCAGTTTTATTAACATGTTTAAATTATGAACGGTCATTTACCCGGTTAACCATTCATATCCATAGTTTCAACCCATATATTACACCGCGTGCCAAAGATTGCTCGTGTGTGAAATTTCCATTGATGAAATGGAAGTCGCGGCGACCCTACAAGAAATATCAAACTATGACCCATGGGTTAAGAATGTCTGCTCAAATTTTCCATCCTTTTCTTAAGTTTAAACATTCGAAATTTTTCTTCGTTTATGCAGATCTTTGACGAGTTGTCCAATTACATAGGGGCATCGTAAGGCCAGTGAACTGTGGGCTGTGTTTAAAGCTAATCGACATGTGCGTATTTTGTTTGTACGCATGTTTCCAGCACAGGAATTCATGACTTTGATCGGATTATGTAAGAAATCTGTGACGCAGAAAGGATTAAGAGTAGGTCATTTGACGTGAGGCCGTGATTTCCCAAGACTGCGCCAATACTGATGGCTGCTAATTTGCGAGTGTCGGGAAGACATCAATCAATATAGTCTTGGAATCCTTGAGTGAATAATGCCAGTTGCGACATACCGTGTTAGTTTACGCGTTCACTGTTGTCAGCAACATCTTATCTTCCTCATTCCTTTCATGCCTCTCTCCAATTCTCTTCTCCACGTGTTCTTCTATTTCCTTCTACCCCTCTGATTCCAAAGCAAGGACTGCCTTGTAGTACTATGAACATGTTTTCTCAGTGTAAGTCCTGTGCGTCGCCAGCGTCTTCTTCTCATCTCTTGCTCCACTGGCCCTTGTCAAGTTGGTGTCATCAGTTCCACATTAGTGATCTGGTCATAGCAGTTTAGTCCTTCCATTCTACGAAAGCAGCCATCTAGCTTCTTACTGCGAACGTACGATCAGGTAATAATAATTAGTAAATAAATAAATGTCATACATATAAAGGTCACGTGTTTCTGGCGCTCGTGAGAAATAAAGAAGCAGAAAACTAGACAACAGAAAAGCAACAGAAGTTAGTGGCTTACCTGAGAATCGAACCCAGGACCTTCCGAACGGAACCTCCGCCTAGCTACAGAAGCGAATCACACTATTCTCCCTAGAGAAGTAGGTTAGTGGCAACAGGCCTAGAAGATAATGGGCAAGGAGGTGATAAAGTTTTCCAAGATTAGGAAGGAAATCATCCTGGTGGCAAGGTGGTTAGAGCGCTTGCTACTAGAGGCAAAGGGACCGGGTTCGAAACCAGGTCACATCCTGCTCCAAACTAGCCGGCTGTAAAAATGTGTACCTGACTCTGCTGTTGAGTAAGGAAAGGAAAGCAGCAGATATAAACGGTCATTTCATACACACGCATACTTGGCAGGGAAACAGCAGATATAAACGGTCAGTTCACATACGTGGCAGAGAAACAGCAGATATCAAGTCAGTTCACATACTTGGCAGGGAAACAGCAGATATAAACGGTCATTTCACATACGTGGCAGGGAAACAGCAGATATCAACGGTCAGTTCACATACTTGGCAGGGAAACAGCAGATATAAATGGTCCTGTCACACACGCGCACACTTCGAATGCTACCATACTTCAATATTTACAACGCTTATACTAGCTAAGTAATTTTTAAAGAAAACGTACTTGCTTACCATTCATAGCGAGCCTTTCAGTGGCGTACTATGGAAAGTGCGAGTGGGACAGTCCGCCTCGGATGACAGCTAGGTAAGGGGGGGGGGGGGGGCGCCAGAGGCCACTTTTATGATAGTACTTACTAAAAATAATATACTTGCAAGTGTGTTTTGTTGGGGGCGGGGGGCCTAAAGGTAGGATCCGCCACGGGTGATAAATACTTTAAGTTTGACCCCTGGAACCTCTTGAATCGAGCATGTCTTCCCAACTTGAAATGAAAGGTCTATTTTCAATGAGCCGGCTCCCGATTAGATGTTTTTTGTTCACTGCGTTCAGAAATTTCCGTGTGTTTTAAGTGAACCTGGGTCTTTTTTGCTTTTAGTTCTATCCTTTGTCTTCTATTTCCGGTTTTTCTTCTCATACTTCTTATTTTGTATCCATTACTGTGCTTCCTTCTTTCTTTTCTATTCCTTCTCTCTTTCATTCTATTCTTTACTTTATTTTAAAATCCATATTCGTGTAACCTGTTTTTCGACTTGATTTATTGGTTTGCTTTTTTCTTTGCTTTTCTACCAATTCTCTCTTTATTCTTTTCTTCACGTTTTTCTTCATATTTCTTTTGCCTTTTTTTTTTCCTGTTTCTTTTTCTCCTCTTCTAGGATGATCTGCGTCTTCATTTCCACTTAGAACATTTAGATCAATCTCGAATGTCAGTTCCGCACAACTTAGAGACTTCAAAAATTAACTTGAGCCAGAGATTGTTCCAAAATTTCCCACAGGAGCTAAAGATATTTTAATGCCTCTCTTGTTCTCGTAATTAATCCCACTTGTTTCTCGGGGCTCTCTCTTAAAGCTCCGAGTTACCTGCAAATTTATCTCCTTCATGGATTCTCTCAAACTCATTTTAGATCTAAGTCTTTAAGCAGACTTTTCCTGCCATTTTCATTCAGCAGCTGTTTTGTGTTTTAAACCGTTTGTAATTTCAGTTCTCTGTTTTGATATTCTTGTTGTAATCTCTCTCGAGTTGGTGCGTCAGTGAGCAGACGGTACCGCTGACGTCATATCTAAGTGAAACATTATTAATGTTTATTATTCAACGTTCCGAGCCATTAACCATTGTAACCTCAAGTAGTCTGTCTCCATTTCTTCCTGTTTCCTCACTTCCTAATTATTGGGGTCAAGCACGATGTTTGTCCATTTTCTTCATGATCAAACCGAATGCCATCTATCTACTATGCAAGTGGTTCTTAAATCTCTTTTGTTTTTAAACTTAGCCAAATAATCTTTGCCTGTTTGGCTATCACAATGTGAAATCTTGAGAATAGAGTTTTCTTTTTATAGATTTGACATCATATTCTTTCTCTATATGCATTTAGTCAGCGAAGAGTCGGCAATAATGACCAACAAATATATCGGTGAAAATTAAGCTTTGTTTAAACCTCTACTTTTATTTATTTGTTTATTAAATTTGCTTTTGTTCACTTTTGCATGGAGAACAGCAAAAACAACAACCCAAAAGTTACATTCATTAATGGATGCTTGCGTAGAATAGAAGGATTAAAATGGTATGGACCTTACCATTATTCCCATCAACTTGTTGTAAGTCCCGTTTTTGTTAACACATTGTACATTTATAAATAAAAGCTTAAGATAATTTGTTAAAAAAAAAATTTGGTTTCTTTTATTTCGTGAGAGGGAGCTAGGATTGTGATTGTGATCCGAGAAGAGAAAACGTATTGGTCACGTTTACCATTTTAACCTTGTTTTCATTATGGCACTCACAGAATAAATGTTAATTATCTCCCTAACTATATATTTATGTATATTTAAATGTTTTTAAACAAGCCCCTGTTACGCACAATTAGTATACAATTTTTTAGCAATAGAGACCGCAGTCAGCGACTCATAGCTTGACTGCCTGCGTCAGGACCAGCGAACCAGAGCTGGTCAAGACCGTGCTCCACCTCCACGTGGTGGTCCTGGAAACAGTATGCAGCAATGCAGGCTGGCTGAGCGAGCACGGATCGCAATGGGAAGGCAAACCCGGTCCTAAAAAATGCCGTGCAGAAGTCGGATGTGTCGACCGAAAGGTGCAGATATCACAGCTACGTTGTAAACAGACACAACGCAACCACCGCCCTTTTCAGGGCGAACGAAGAAGAAGAAGAAGAAGAAGAAGAAATGGTATGACAAGACCACTAACAGAGAACTGATGACAAGAAACAGACAAATGCCAGTGGAACAAGAGATGAGAAGAAGACGATGGCGATGGACAGGACACACATTGAGGAAACCTGTTGATAGTATTACAAGGCAATCCTTGTTCTGGAACCCCGAGGGTAAGAGGGGCAGAGGTAGACCAAGAAGCACGTGGAAAAGAGACCTGGAGATAGAAGTGAAAATGATGAGGAAAACATGAAAAGAGTTTGAGCTGATAGTACACAACACCAGGACTTGGCATATGTTTGTTGAAGGACTATGCTCCTTGGCGAGCTTAAGGGTTTTGATTTATTAATGTATTGAAATTCGTATTTGTTCACGTTTGCTCATTGTTGGGATATGTATTCATTAGTTTGTTTCTTATTTGGAAAGGAAAAAAAAAAACCCAAAATCAAACTGATGCCCGGGAGACCATTTCGAAAAGAAAATGCATTTAAATAAAATTGTAAATAGCAACAGGAAGTGCTAATTAAACTGCTAGAAAGAACTACTGTTTTAATACTCATTAAACTTATAAGCTTATACAAAAGAGAGTTCTGATGTTGCAATGTGCTGTAAAGCGCTCTTTAAAATGGATATTTTTATGCACCATAATTTGTGTCGCCCTGTGTCTCTTTTACCCTGATTGTTCCAGAACAAAGTTTGCCTTGTTATGCTATCAGATGGTATCCTCACTGTTTGTCCCATTCAACGTGAAAGTTGTTATTCTTGACGTCTTCTTCCATTGATAGTTGTAAGATTCTCTCCATCAGCTCCACAATTGATGTGATGCCGTTTCAGTTCTTCTAGTCAGCAAACCCATTTATGAAAGTTTCAAACTTCTTGGTTGTCGCTTTTGTTGCTCTCCGTATTTCACAGCCATACAATAGGGCTGATTTGACATTTGAGTTGAGCTCTTGCAATAATAGTTTCCGTAACAGACGGTTCAATGTGACGAGTTCGCTCCAGCTTCCTCTTCTTGTCTCCTTATAGCTCCTAACGGTGGGACGTGGGGCCAACACTGTAGCAGGTTTTAGAGAACCCGAGCGAACTCTATCTCTGCTTAAGGAGCATGATGTCATAATTCTTTAAGAATTCTTCACCAGGCGGGTGCATGCCGTCTACAGTGATGTTTTCTATAGCAATTGTTTTATATGACAGGTTGCCAGCCCATTAAAACCTGGTATTAATATTTTTACGAGCTTTTTAACTGCTTTAATATGCGCTTTTGGAGCTGGAATTACTGCGGCTGCTGGCACCAGACTTGCCCTCCAATAGATGCTCGTTAAAGGTTTAAAGTGTAGAAGAGGTTGCTAGCCCCAAGAAAACTGTATTATAGTCGCCACTAACACAATATATCCAGAACTGCTATGCTATGGACTCCAGAAGGATGACAAAAGACAGGCAGACCAAAGACAACCTGGCGGAGAACAGTGGAAGCTGAGATGCAAAGCATGAACCAGAGTTGGGGCACAGCACGAAGGATGGCCTCTGACCGAGCAAAATGGGGACAGTGTGTTGCTGCCCTATAAGACGCCACTAGGCGTGATGGCCATTAACTGCTTTGTCAGTCGGGGGACTAAGGATCCAAGAAGAGAAGAAGAACACCATGTATGCAAGGCGCTTTAATTCTATTCTTGGCTCCCCAAAATCAGGCCCAGGGTGTCAAGCTGGTAAAATCTTGACTGTGTCCCAAAGGATATTTTACATCTGAGAATAATCTTACTTGACAATTTAAAAAAAAAAATGGAATTTACTCGTTTTGGTGACGCGCTCAGTTTAACATAGAAACACGGTGCCTCGGTTATATTAGGATGCATGTGTCCAAATGTAAAAGACGTTGTTTTTAGAATTTTTTTCATTTCGGTTGACAAGACACGAGAACGAATTTTACATGCTGTCCAGAAGCTGCTTTCTGGACACGAGGGAGAGGTTATGTCTGATGTCGTAGACGATATATCACAGCCCACGTGAGACTGGGATACATCTAGATAAATTTTCTCTTTCGGGGTGAACGGATTTCAGACCAGAAAGGGTGGAATATTCAGATTTATAGGAATTATAAACGAGGATGACAGTGACGAAAATATGTCTGGCTATATAAAGTATAATATATAAAGTATAGCTATGTTATGGGAGACGGAAAACCAATCCCGGGAGAAACCAGTAACTAAATATGTAACTGTTTTCTTAGAGAAAGAAAATCGATCACTATATAACTGTGTTATGGGAGAAGGGAAACCAATCACTATGTGACGGTGTTATGGGAGACGATAAATCAATAACTATGTTAATGTGTTTTATGAGAAGGGAAATCAGTATGTAACTGTGTTATTGGTGAAGGTAAAGCCTATCACTTCTGTTGTTTTTCTGTTGTCTAGTTTTCTACTGCGTTGTTTCTCACCAGTTCCTGAAACACACCTTTATGTGTTATTATTTATTTACATAAAACTAAATACCATTGATTGCTAAATGAACGCAACACAGAAAACCGGAACATGACAAGGGAAAACGACAAATTATAATAAAAATTAACACCACAAACAGCACTCATTTGCAAAATGACAATAGATATTTGAATATAACACACAACTAAAACTAAAATGATACTAAATACTGTAATTATAACAGACTATTAGGTTGAACAGGGTAGACCAAGATGGTCGGTGAGCGAAGGCAAATGAAAATCATCTGATGTTAGCCCGCTCTCCTACCATTACCTTTTAACAGAATAAGTAACTCGAAAGTTTTCACTGTGAACGCGGAAAAAGTTTCCTTAATCTTATAAATACATCGCTTTTAGATACCGGTGGGAGAGGGCTAGTTTTTTGTTTTTTGTTGTTGCAGGTTTTACCTTCTTGTGATGAGGCACGTTTCTTTCAACCTAGACTTAAATCCTTTGGTTATATCAAAGCGCAATTTGCCACTAAAAAATAAGCGAATGTCGTTAACTGAAGCGATGTGTTGATAAACTATAAGCCCTGAAAAGGACTACTAGCATCTATCAGCTAGCAGTAAGTAGCCTTGAAAAGGACTGCTAGCCTGACCAACGTTGATAGATGGTAAGTACTGAAAAGGACTAACATTATCCACCTGCTAGTATAAAGCCCTGACAAGGACTTGCCCTAATAAGGACTTACTAACTACGCCAACGCTGCCTGTACCTCCTCAGTGTTCAGCGAACAGCGGTTGTAGTGAACTCGTGTAAGAAACTTCAAGAGTATTTAGTTTGAAATGTACCTAAATTAAAATTCTTTCCTTTTTCCCTCTCCATGCCGAATAACCATATCGTCCAGTATTATCTACGCGTAGCTCACGATCGAACGGTTGCCGACTTCTGCTCTAGTCTGTACAATTAAGGAAAGCCTTTGTCTTGCAATCTAAATCTCATTTTTATGCCTCCTTCTGCAGACTTTGTGAGAAATTAACAAAAGCAGAAACTTAAAATATTATACAGTATAGCTGAAAATCCTGCTGTGTCTAATCTTTCCATCCGCTGCTACAGCTGTAATTCGATTTTAAACGTGAGGTGATTACACAGTCTGTAGTTTTGCAGACAGAGCTGGCACTAAGGTTTTAAGAGAAAGGTGAAATTTCTTTTCTCTAGCAAAACTGATTGTAACAGAATTGTCGTGGGCGTTGCAATGGTTGGGTAACATAATGTAATTATAGACCTGGCAGGTATTATCCTACTTAACGAATATTTTTCTATTTCTTTCTCTGTCTCTCTGACTCTCTCTGTGCATCTATCTATCTATCTATCTATCTATCTATCCATCTATCTATCTATCTATCTATCTATCTATCTATCTATCTATCTATCTATCTATCTATCTATCTATCTATCTATCTATCTATCTATCTCTCTCTGTCTGTCTGTCTGTCTGTCTGTCTGTCTGTCTGTCTGTTGTCTGTCTTTTATTCACAAAATCCTATCACAGAATGCTCCAACGTATCTGTGGCCTATTTTAAAATACAATGGATGACGCAGCCAACGCTTAAACAAATTACACGTGCCCAAGCCTAGGCTCGACTTGTTCAAGAAAAGTTTAGCTTTTTCTGCTGCTCATCTGTGGAATAATCTTCCACACGACCTAAAAAACACGCTTAGTCCATATTCATTCAATCACAGACTTTTCAAATACATCATGAGTGCCGATTATATGCCACCCTAATTTAGTTATGTTCCTAAATAATTCTATAACATCATATGAAGGTTTTAAAGATAATTTTGCCGGGTTTAGTATTAATTATGATAAGATACTGTAAAAATGTGTAACTGTTATTGTACTGTTACAATGTTGGGATTTTATTTTATTGTAACAGAACTGGGCGGCCCCTCTCGATCTCTGTTTCACTACGACAGTATCAGTTATATTTTTGTACTGATTTCATTGCGATTTTGTTTCCGAGTCGCACCCTTTTCTTTCTGTTTGCTATGTAGCAGAGAGCTTGTTTGTTCAAACATCTGACACCCCTTGTTGGTGATAATACATCGCGTTTGCCAGGGCGCTGCAAAGCTTTGCTAAGATTAGGCCCGGGTGCGCGGCAGATAAGAGATTAATCGTCTGTGCGAGACATTCTGGACAGTCAAGCATGACATAATTGTTTCCAGTACACCTTTTTACAAAGACATTACTTTAACGAAAGTAATAATTTGTTACATCTTACACACATTGTCGTGTGAGGTTACCGATATGTCTGTAAGTTCGCCTGCTGGCAATCGGATGTTTACAGACCATTTTCAGAAGAGTAATGTTTGAAATTTTGCACTAGATGAGTCATGCAAAATATTCAAATCAGATTGGCTGATCATTTGAGCTCGATAACAAACAGGGTGGGGTAAGACAGTGAATATAACCTGACACATTTCAGTGTTTTTTTCACTGTGAGATTCACGCTTGCCAAAGACACCAGACGTGCCAGTTAGAATTCAGAATTTCCACTTAAAAGACCGGACTCCTTTTATTTGAGTATTCATCAGGACTTACAATTCAGCGCAGGAAATCTCTATAATTTTAATAAGGAAAGCCGCTGTCTGAGGAAACTGATGGAAACACACAAAGTCATAGAGGGAACATTGGTTCTTGTGTCTTTATTCACCCATTCTGAAATTCAATGACCACACCGGCTTCCGTACCAGGATTTCTGTTACAGTTTGTCGCCCACTGTGAACTGCTGTCTCTCTTACACACGAGAGTGTCCGAGTGGCAGAGTGCCAGGAGTGCTTCTCAGTGCAAATGGATCGGGTTCCAAACCAGATCGCTTCGCCTCTAGTCTACCTGGCTGTAAATAAATGGTTACTTGCTCATTTCTTAACTTAGGGAAGGCAAAGGCAGTAATGAAAGGGACCGGTCACCAAACCTTATAAAGCTGAGTCCTAATAACTGGAAAGTCTCTAACACTTCACTGCCTTACGGCAGTATCCACAATAGGACCTCTACCTACACGCAAGATGTCTGTATTCTTCGCTCATCTTTCTATACATTTTCACACAGGTTATTTTAATTCCGCAATGGACTATTTTATGACAGTTAATGAACAACCTCTTCTCCCCGTCCCTCACTCTGTTGTGATTCATATTCTTGCCTTGTGTACACGTTATCCCAGATTCGTAGACTCCATTTATAATACTCACCAATAATTGCTCCTGTTGCATTCTCCGAATGAAATGGTCACGTGTAGAAAGAAACACGTGGTTGCTGGCAAAGAATAGAATAATTGATATGATACGACAAGGTAACCAATATAAAACTGATGACAAGAACTATACAAGCGCTAGAAGAACAAGAGATGAGAAGAAGACGCTGAAGATAGTTAGGCCACACATCGAGAAAACCGGTTTATAGCATTATAAGGGCTTGCTTGTTCTGGAATCTGCAGGGTAATAGAAGCAGACATAGACCGACAAATACATGGAGAAGAGAACAGAAGACGGAAATGGGCATGCTGAGGAATAAGTGAAAAGACCTTGAACTGACGGTACGCAACTGGAGAACTTGACATGCGTTTCTTGAGGGCCTATACTCCTTGGGGACCTCAAAGGTAAGGGATGAATGAACAGCAAACCCAAACCGTTGAAATAGAACCAGACAATAACATGTACAGCTGGAGTTTATTAGTAGTAACCCTCTTCAGTCATAACTGACTATGGGAATGCGCCCCTGAGGTGATGACCCTCAGCTGCTTTTTTGTCTGGTGTTCCTCGTGGCGTGTTCTTTTCTCTTCTGCTTGTTGTGAGAGTTTCCTTTCTCTCAATCTGAGGTGGCGCCGTGTGGAGCATTACCACTTAGTGCGATCGGCAGCTTCATCCTCTCAGGTTACTGGATTTATGTTCAGTGCCCTCATGTCCATTTTGCAAACATCTGTGAACCTCAGCTGCAGTCGCCCGGCTGTTATTTTGTCATCTGCCAGTTGTCCGTAGGAGAATGCAACCACCTATCATGTGGCGGACATGGCCAAGCCAGCGCAATCTGCGCTGTCTAAGCAGTATATACATGCTTTGAAGGCCAGCACGTGATAGTACTTCGATATATGTCACTTTGTGCTTCCACGAAATACGAAGGTTGTGGCGTAGACACCGTAGATGGAAGGTATTGAGCCTTCCTTCTTGCTTAGCGCACGTTGTCTGTGGATATAAAAGCTGGAGATTAATGAGATTAAATGGAGATGGAGATGGTTAGGACACATCCTCATGAAACAGCCAGACATTAGCTTTAACTGGAACCCTGTCACGGATTGCCTCTCCTTAGCTCTGCAGTAGTGGTCCACCAGTGGCCAAAACGCAAGAGTATCTAAAATGGGTCGCCAAAGGTGTCTACCTTCGCACAAGATTACTCTTGGCAGAGTTGTAGATAGAAGGGTAATGACGCTTCTATCCCAAGATAGTTTTATAAGATAATTCCGAAGTCAAGAACAATGCTGCATTGACAGTGCAGTTGTTAACTTTATATCGGTCCGCCTCCTTTTATGAAGAATTAAGCAATGGTTTTAGCCCGTTCAAGCCCCCAGCTGGTGTTAATCCAGCGAAATTCCTTTTTATAAGTATTAGCTCTGTAAATGTAAATATCTGTCTAAATATATATATATATTAAAGAGTCTTGCTCATACTTTTGCTTTCATACTTATAATAACTGAATAAACAGTTATTGTTATGTTTTAAAATAACATGTAACAAATGTAATAATCAATTAGTTTAACAGGTTAAAATAACGATGAAATGTTGGTGACTATTAAAGTTAAATAAAATTTCTTTTCATTGAGACTTGGGTTGAGGATTTAAATTTAAAATTAAAATTTAATGTCCGTTTGCTGGCGCATTTTACAAATACTTAACTGGCATAAGTGAGTCCTGCAGCCTTGGTTTTGTCAATTCTTTTGTGATGATAACACTTTACAGTCTGATAGCTTAGTTCCACCAACCGTCTGATAGCTTAGTACCACGATCTTTTAGACAAAATAAAAACCAGTTCCTCTGCTAAGTACAACTTCTGGTGTCGTGTATTGTGGTTCGCACTATTGACCTGCCATTGAAACATCATTTTTTGATGATGCGTAGATGGCAGAGCGGATAGTGTGATTCGCTTGCATGGCTAGGCGGGGTTGTCGCACGGAAGGTCCAATGTTCAAATCCTGGGTAAGCCACTCATGTCTGTTGTTTTTCTGTTGTCTGGTGTTCTACTTCTTTATTTCCTGCGAGTGCCTGATAACATACCTTTATATTTGTTTCATATTAATTTCATATTAATTTACTGTTTACAGGCCTCAGGTTTCCCTCCCTTATTTGTAATAAATGTTTGTACAATACCAAACCTACCCACTATCCTGTTCTCACTGTTCTAGTCTACTATCATTTACTGGACACAGTATTAAGGTTCTAAGGGTCTTGTTGGATTCGGCCTATACTGCTTGATAGAAATACAACAGAAGTGATTGCGTCATTAATATGCTGAACTGCCCATGGAGGACTTCTGGTGTCGTGTATTGTGGTTCGCACTATTGACCTGCCATTGAAACATCATTTTTTTGATGATGCGTAGATGGCAGAGCGGATAGTGTGATTCGCTTGCATGGCTAGGCGGGGTTGTCGCACGGAAGGTCCAGTGTTCAAATCCTGGGTAAGCCACTCATGTCTGTTGTTTTTCTGTTGTCTGGTGTTCTACTTCTTTATTTCCTGCGAGTGCCTGATAACATACCTTTATATTTGTTTCATATTAATTTCATATTAATTTACATTTGTGGGCTGCAAATTAACAGGCGCATTGTCTCGCTGTCCACCCACCAATGTTATTCTCTTTGAATAATTAAATTTTTTTTTGAGTATACACAGCGTAAGTCAGTGAGGATGATTATAAATCACCAATATTCTTCTGGGTATTAAACTGGGAAAATATGTGTTTGGACAGCGCGAAATCACTGATTTGCATGAATTAAAATTAGCAAGGTACATATATCTCACAAAATGATTTGAAACACTTGAGGCACATGTGATGTAATCATCACTCATCACTGCTCCAGTCGGAGTCTGGGGTCCCCTCTGCAGAAATTAAAAAGACAATTATGCCTATTTCTTTACCCTGATGAAATAAAGATTTCATTCGTTAGTTCGTTCGTTCTGCGGTCGGGTTTTGTACGACTAGCAAGAAACGATCACCATCGCTTGCTGTAGTGGTTTATGAATATACTATTTTCATAGGTTGAGGTTGCCAGCCTCATATATATAACAACTTAGCAAGAAAAACATGTCAAATTCACATTTGAAAAATAAATGTTTACACTTACCGCAAAGTAACTTTTCGGAACACAATCTCCTGGCACAGTTTAGAATGGACAAAAGCACCTTAGGTTTAGATGCTTTCGAATCACTTGGTCTGGAAATTTTAATATTCCTCTTATGACGGGTGATCTGATTCCTTTAGGTATCCAGTTTTGGTATTTAAAATATGCGGGTTTACTTTTAAGTGTCAAAGAGTCCCAAATACTTCTGATCTGATCCCTTAAGTTTCCAGTCTTGGTATTTAAAATATGCGGGTTTACTTTTTAAGTTTTAAAGTTGCCCAAATACTTTTAATCTGTCACTTATAGTTTGGGAATTCTTAGTCCGATCTTGCTCTTTCTGGCTCCTGGGAGTTGCTAATTTGACGTGGCGATCAGTCTGATTTCTGACTCCAATTTCGCTCGGTTATTTCTTTCATTTTCAGTTCAAATCCCAGATCGTGCTTCCGACGAATTTTCCAATGAGAACCATTGTATATTCCAGCTCTCACTTTAAATCAATCGAAAGCTCTTTAGCACTGTCTGGTGGGGTGTTTAAATCATAATACCCCCGCGTATTTTAAAATATTACATTTTAAAATTTCATCGCGTGACCTCTTTCTAATAAGGCTGTAATACTTCCGCCAACTGACAGACAAATCTGTGAACTTATTTGATGTCCAGATGCTACCTTTCAATATTGTCCCCCCAGATAGGGTATCTGTAACAATTACACAGGGATGACCCGACGGAAGCTTTTATCTCATTATCGCCTGTGTTTTCGTGCCTCCGCCACACGGATCTTTCAGACAATATGGCATTCTATTCATCTCTCGTACGCGACCATATTGTGTCAATAAAGAGTGTCTCTAACAAAGGTGGCTAGGCGACTCAAGAGATAAACGTATCACCCGCTGACCGGTGTAATTAACCTGGTATTGTTACGATTCATCTGGCGGAACGTAAACAAGTCTGGGGTGCTGTCACAGCAAAAAGAATGAAGGGCTATAAATATGCCAAATAATAGGACGATGAGTGAGAAAAGTGAAGAAATGAAGTGATACTGCCGGAGAAGTCGCGGGTTATAAAAAGTGCACGACTGATTTCGTTACAAACCCCCTAGAGTAAAGAAATATGTGGAGGGTAAATAAAAAAACTGGAGGGAGATCAGTAACCGGAGATAATGAAAGCAACCGGATTATCACCTGCAGAGTTTTTAAAAAAAAAAAATGCTCTAAACAGAAATGGGTGGCAAACAGCAAATTCAGCCCCTATGTTTCAGATGGAACAACAAGGAGTGAGAGACCGTCAGAGACATGCGATTTTCAGGGTTTTTTTTTAAAACATTCCTTTTCCAAACCCATCCATTGATTTATGAAACAGCTACTCTATTCCAAGTACTTCCACTACCACAATAACATTGATTCCTCTTAATTTTCGATATCACTTCCCTTCATTTGTACAACATTGATAAATCAATACAGTTTGTTTGTTCGAATTGCGAACTAAATGTTCCAGAGCAGGAATCCATGTTTATGCATCAATTCAAAATTGATTTGTTTGATTTTGTATGTGCGACAGTACTTCTGCTCTCATCAGCGGACATCACATTCTGTTTTCGTGTAACAGCGTTAACTAATGTGCAGTATTGTGGCGAGATGAATGTTGGATAGAAAATTAGAAGTATTCCCCAGAGATGGGAGTACATAGCTGGTGAACCAGGGGTAGGGAGGGTACAAGACAAATCAGGTAGTTAATTGCCCAGTTCTCGATTATAGTTGTAGAAGAGCTGATAGGTAAGTCACCTTCCCCTAGACCTATCCTATGCTCCAGGGGTGTTATAAAAATATGTGAGTGCAGCTAGCATTATTACCTACCAATTTTTAAATTATTAATATTTCTTTGACCACACAACAAAATGATAACCGGAAATTTAAATAATTAAATAATTGCAGTTATAAACAAATCAATACACTTTATTGATTAATGATGTATAGTAAAAATATTATCACTTTGGTATCAATATCTTAAACAAAAAAGAATAGTGTTACTGTTTGGTCATTTTCATCTTGTTATTGGCTTGAGTGTCTTGGTTTTTTATTGTTTTTTTTCACGTTAAGTTGTACTTAACTTGCTTGACACGTTGTAGTAGCTGACTTCCCTCGGTCGTTAAAACATCTGGACATTGAAGACGCTGTGCTTATGCCAGGAATAGTGTTGGTCCACTGTTAAACAGTTCACAGTTTCCAATATTGTCACCTTTTTCACCATTGGTTGAACATTGACACTATGACTAGGTTATGGTATCTGTGGTTTATAATCAAGATGTCCCTCTGATGCTGGCTGCCCACTGTTGATCAGATTCCTCATTTCGACAACACTGTCTTGAGCTGTGGTTAAACAAGCAAAAGTGGTACGTCGTACAACCAACCATACAATACATTTAAGAATTTTGACATCAATTAAAGACATTTTCCCTGCCTAGTCATGATTACTCCCCTTTTGCTTAGCGTTAGCAAAATTGTTTCTATTACAGTACATCGACAAAATTTGCCGAAATAAAAGACAAGAAAGAAGACGAAGTCTTTGAGCTCAGCACCCAAAAACAAAGCCCTAAAAAGGACAACATTTTTATTGCTAGTGTTGGCTAGTCCTAACAAGGACTTCTAGCTGAGCCAATGCTGTCTAGGATTGAGGTTATATAGTGGTGCCGTCTGGCACAAGGCAAGATATAAACATGAGGATTTATATAAAGCATAACATTAATTTTAAATATTCATCAATTTTAAATGTACATTAATTTACTAAGATATTTGTTAAGCTTACGGACATATCCTTAGACACAGTGTTACTTCGAAGTATGTGGCTGTTTGAATCTTCTATCTGCAAATCGCTCACTATAGCGGTCAGTTGTGGCTTCTTCTGAGTTATCTTGTTATGTTGTGGGTTAAGACTTCAAGCTATAAGCCCTCTGGATATATATCTTCTCAGCTCTGTCAGATCTAAGTGATTTTGGGAAGTAAGGACCTGTGTCCGAGACGGGCTTCTATACCTACTCTCAGGTCCAACACTTGCTTTCTCAGAGGTCCGCGCCTAAGTTCACTTTCTCTTGCAACCTTTCGTCGGATTTCAACGCTGTTGTGCGAATTTACCGACAAAATCATAATTTTCTCGTTAAACACCAAAGATAATGACTTTCCTCTGCCATAGTTACATGTATTTGTAGTTTCTGTTTAAATCCCCCAAAAAGTATCCTGTTCAGGGCATTAACCATAAAGTTATAGGATAATTTATGTTGTGCAATTCATAATTTATCATAAAGACACTAGTTTACGTGGCAATCCCAGAGTGTCTTACCCGTGTTATGACAAATATTCTAAAGCTTATATAGTGATATACAGCATTTGAAACAGAACGAACTAGAATATCATTTATTAAAAATTAAAGCGGTGCTGTATTTTCTTGAACCGAAATTAAAAA
>JAMPIV010022539.1:832500-990228 GCA_024509875.1 Oreohelix idahoensis
TTTAGACTTCAAGATCTTAAATAAGAAAGTTACTGAAATCACTGTTATTAGTCCTTTGAATTTAAGGATAACTGTCATCAGTTGACTGAGTTTATGTATGGTTACTTATTGTTTTCAACTATTGGCTGTTTCACATGTATAGGTGGTCAGTGTCAAACAGGACACTTATCTTTCCAACTTGATACTGCTGAAACTGTCCTTTGCTGATATCAGACTTGGTAGGCCCAACAGTAGGGATGCCAATGATCAGTTGAAGTTCACTCTTTGGGGTCCTGCACTTTTGTGGGATTGCCTCGGAGGAACTGCACCGGCTTCTGATACTGGACAGTCTGGTTTGAGTTATTTCATGGAACCTGTAACATATCAGCCTTGGCTAGTATCTGGCTAGACTTGTAGCTGACTAGCACAGATGTCAGACCAGTCAGTCATCAGATGTCACCGTTATACAATCATAGTAAGTAAGGACATCATTTCAGTGATATAGCATTAATATTAACATTTCAATTAAGTATAACTGACTAGCACATAAGTCAGACAAGTCAGTCATCAGGTGTCAAAGTTATACAGTCATAGCAAGTAACATCAGTTCAATGATATAGAATTAATATTAATATCAGTAATAAACATCATCTGGTTTAATCCGCTCCTATACATCCCTTCATATTCTATAACTTGATCCTTCCAAATCATATCAAGTACAAATTCAAATCTGATGCTATCTTAGCAACTACCCAAAATTAATACATAAAATAAATAAAGTGAGTGACCACGTGATCAGGTTGCTTTCTACTGAAACTGGCTGTAGAACACTCCAGTTTACCAGCTGTAAATGGGTACAAAGTTGTGCGCTCGAACTAGGGAAGGCAAAGGCAGCGAGGAAGGGGACTAGTCACCTAACCTCGTAAAAGCGGTATCTTCCATGCTGAAGCTTCTAACAATTTATTTCCCTAAGACAATCTCTGGTCATGGGACTGCCTTTATCTTCGTAAGCGATAATGCATTTAATATCGACGAGATACAGCATTAAATATAATAAATATTTTCTATTTGGCTGTGGGGCTAGTTTTGATACGTTTTTGTACAAGCAACCATCTTCCACTAAGCACATGAATAAATCATATTAAAATAATAATACGTTATATCAATGAATATTATACAGGCATATTTTGTGAATTCTAAATGAACCTGTAATACAAAATAAAAGAAATTATTATACAGGATAGTTATCGTAAATTCGCTTACCCTCAGACTCCAGACACTTAGACTGAAATTTTCTGGCGATCCGCTCACACTTCAGATGGATTTAGAGTCGTGGCGTTATCTGCCCTCAGTCTTGTCTCAACCTCTTGCGTTGTGTATCTCTCTCAGTTTACCGATCCGCTTTAAATACGTATAGCGCGGACGTATCGGAGAGTACCGACGTCACAGCTTAAACCTAACCTGAAAAAATCCTTCCCGAACCGTGATTTCAGCCGATCTGTGCGTCGACTGAAATTTTGCCTTTCTCATTCTCAGCATATATAATATCCATATTGTTCCATCTTATCTAGTTTTATACAGCTGATAAAACTCTATCTTCCTATCCATGTAAATTCCCAAACTGTTATTTGTTGATTTTAATATTTCGAACAGAAGTGGGTTTACCAGCTGTTAGCGTAACTGTGGGCAGCCGAAATACGCATATATCTCCGTAAATGAGAACTTCCTACCGTTCCATCTTATATGCAGTTATACACCATCCTTCCCTGTACTGAAATGTAAAATCTTTTTCCTACGGATTCCCTTCTGTTTTTATTTATTGTTGGCGATTCCCTCTGTCCGATACACGTTTCGCTTATACGCCGCCATTTTGAAAGCGGTCGTTCGATCGTAGACGGGTTATAAATCTAACTGATCCCGTTTGCAATGACTTGAAACCAATTTTGCGACATAGCTCCCCCATATTTTAAGCTGGATGATATCTAGCTTAACTATTGGGTACAAGACAATTGCAAATCGACCATTCCGAGGTTAGTTTTCCTTCCTTCTATCCTCCTCAAGCTCTGTGGGATGACGACTAAGAAAATCTGCGCCCACATTCTGTTTTCCGGGAATATATATTCAATAGTGAAGGAATATGGCTGAATCAATAATGACCATCTTAGTAAGCGAGTATTTGCATGACGTGATGAGGCCAAAAATGACAGGGGTTGATGATCGCACTGGACCACAAATGGCTTGCCATACAAATAGGGTTGAAACTTATTGATGGCCCACACCAATGCTAAACATTCCCTCTCTATAGTAGAGTAATTCTTTTCTGCCGCGTTCAACTTGCGGCTGGCATAAGCAACAGGAAACAGTTCCTCATCCTGGGTCTGAGATTTTTGCAAAAGCGCGGCCCCAATTCCTACATTGCTTGCATCAGTCCGTACTATAAACTCTTGCGTCAGATCTGGTAACTTCAGAATAGGCCTACTAGTGAGTTTATGTTTCAATTCTGAATATGCATGCTCACACTCTGCAGTCCACTTTATTGTGTCCGGCTTCCCTTTCTTTGTCAGATCCGTCAAAGGTGCACATAAGGTATTGAAGTCTTTGATGTACTTTTGATAGAATCCACCTAAGGATACGAACGACCTCACATCCTTTTTTGTCTGTGGTCTAGGTGCATTCCTTAACTTTTCTATATTTTTGGGATCAGGAGACATGTTTCCATGACAAATTGTATGTCCCAAAAATTCTAATTCCTGACATCCGATTACACACTTTGTTGGACGAGCAGTCAAACCTGCCTCTCTGAGTCTACCCAGTAACATTGATAGAGAATGTAGATGATCCTCAAATGTTTCCGTGGCTATGAGAATGTCATCCATAAAGTTGGTGATGTTAGAGTTGTTTAAGGGTTCCAGCAATTTCCTCATCATCCTTGAAAATACGCTTGGTGCGTTTTTCAACCCGAATGGTAGTACATTAAATTCGTAGTGACCATCCGAAGTGCTAAAAGCCAGCATGTGTCGGATCTCGGGTTTGACAGGAATCTGGTAATATCCCTTACTTAAATCGACCTTAGAGAAATATTTCGCAGTACTTAGCGTCGAGAACAGCTGATTGGTATCCGGTAATGGATCAGCTTGGGTTTCTGTGATCGCATTTAATTTCCGGTAATCGATACAGAGTCGGTGTTCTCCACTTGGTTTTCTCAACAGTACAACACTTGAACTGTAAGGTGATTCTGACTTGGAAATGATTTGTTCTTGCAACAGATAATCAATTTCCTCCTTCAATGCCTGTGCCTTGGCATATGGTATAGGGTAGGTCTTCATGCAGATAGGTGTTGGATCGATGACCTTCATATCATATGTCAATAAGTTGGTGCATCCTGGTTTATCAGTTAACACATCTGCATGTGTTTTTAAAACTTCTTTAACTTGCTCCCTCTGTTCCTGAGTTAACCGAGTACTAATTTTGACTTGTTCATATGTCTCAGTCGGTCTTAATGGATACTCTATTGAGGTAAGTGGTTCATGCTTCATTTCGGTTGCGATGGCCAGAGTCATCATATGAGCTACCTCCGTTGATGTCCTGTCATAATATTTCTTTAACAGATTAACATGGTACACCCTTTCTTTGCCCTTCTTGTCAATTTTGTAATTAGTCCTCGATATTTTCTCTAACACGTTATATGGACCCTGCCAACCAATCTGCAGTTTGTTGTTACTGCTGGGCAATAGAAGAAGCACTTTTTCTCCAACAGCAAGTTCCCTATCCTTTGCTTTCTTGTTATAGTATTCAGTATGTTTCTTTCTGGCTCTGCGAAGATTGTCATTAGCCAATTTCCAGCCCATTTTCAGTCGAGTGGTCAACTCATTTACATACTGAATTGATGAGGTGACACTTTCCTCTGCCTTCTCATCTGTCCAAGTCCGCAGCAATGCTTCCAGTGGACCTTTTATAGGCCGACCAAACAACAATGTGGCCGGTGCCATTCCTGTGGAATTGTGTGGGACTTCCCGGTATGCGAATAATGCAGCGGGTAAGTATACATCCCATGTTTCAGGTTTTTCACTTGCCAGCTTCCTGAGAATAGAAATGAGCGTACCGTTGAACCGCTCGACTTGACCATTTCCTTGTGGGTGATAAGGAGAGCAATGATAATGTCTGGCTTGAAAAATCCTGAACACTTCTTGGGTTAGCTTTCCCTTGAACTGGGAACCATTGTCCGTCAATATTTGATGTGGAAAGCCTAACCGGGTGAATATTGTCAACAATGCCTCTGCCACATGCTTAGAATCTATAGATGCCATGGCTACGGCCTCTCCCCACATAGAGCATGTATCAACTAGAGTTAAGATATAACTATTCCTTCTCTTAGTCCTAGTGAGGGGTCCAACAATATCCACTGCAACTCTCTCGAATGGAGTACCCATGATTGGCATTTCTCCTAGAGTTGCTGGTGCAGTCCCATGCTTGGGGGCTACACGTTGACACTCTGGACAAGATTTCACATATCGTTTGATATCTTCCGTGATCCCTGGCCAGTAATAGTGACAAGCTATCCGTTGACTGGTGGCACCAATTCCCATGTGTCCACTAAATGGAATAGCATGTGCGAGCTCCATAACTTTCTCCCTGTATGACTTTGGTACTACCAACTGTCCATGTCCTTGAGGTCCTGTACCAGCTTTTCTATACAGTAGTCCATTTTTCATATACAAGTCTCCTTTTTCTGGAGGGTTATGGGCCTTTGGCAATTTGCCAAAACAAGGCTTCAATGTGTCATCTTCTGATTGAGCCTGTTTCATCTGCTCTGGCTGAGTATTGTTAGGATTTTCCTCCTCGTTTTTGGTGCTCGACCTGGTCTGGACTGCTGCCAGGACAACAGGTTTTATCGGGTCACCCAAAAATACATACCTACACCCCAATATCAGCGGGTATATAGGGTCATCTATCACTGCGGCTGTTATCACTCCTTCCACGTAGCGAGATTTCACATTGATCCTAGCTATAGGAAGTGTCATGGTTGCTGTTCCCTTAGTTGCCCCTTGTATTTCCACGGTTTCTGTGGTAATTTGATCAGAGTGCACTAGGGTTGAACTCACAACTGAGTCGAAATCCAGGCCGGTATCATATAAGCACATGACTCGATTTCCGTTCACGGTTACGAGCTCACTCACAGGGGGATGACGGAGGCTATTCTGACTCCCTGTCAGTTCCATCATATCTGTCCTATTCCCTGTTGCTAAACATGCAGCGTGATGAGGGGTTTTCCTTCTACAATCTACAGTGTTGTGGTTGCTCATCTTACAAATTTTGCACCACTTATCTCCCTGTTTGTAGGGTTTCTTTTCCTGAGTCTGAGGGTTCTTGTCCTTATTATCAAATCTTGGTTTATTTCTGTATGGATGATCCTTCTGGTCAAACTGGGTATTCTGCGGTGGTGGCTTATATCCTTCTACCTGCTTCCTTTTCGTTCCTACTAGTTCAGCTTGAGCGGCTTGGTACCTCTCTGCACATTTCAAAGTGTCTTCCAGCCTCTCTGCTCCTTGTTCCATAAGGAATTTCCTCATTTCTTGAGACATGGAATCTTTCACTTGCTCTAACATAACCATTTCTTTCAGATCCTCGTAGGTTTTCTGATACTTACCTAAACTACTCCATTTCAACAAATACGTTTCTAGCCTAGCTGAGAACTGGTTATATGTTTCTCCAGGTAGAGGTTTAGATGTTCTAAATTTCTTCCTATATGCCTCTGAGTTCTTTTCATACCGGATCAGTAAGGCTTGCTTTAGTATCTCATAATTTTCCTGATCTTCTTTGGGGAGTTTCAGAAACACATCATATGCAATACCTCTCAATCCCTGGGATAACTTTAGACTCCATTTTTCCTTTTCCAGTCCATATGTAGAGGCTAGCCTTTCATACCTATCCAGGTACGACTCAATTGCGTCCTCCTTTTCAACAAATGGATCTAGGTGGAAGTTCATGGCCCCATTTGCTGTGTTCTGAAAAGAGCTATTCGCAGAATGAGGTGAGCTATTACCATGGGTGATAGTCCCAGCCTGAAGTTCAAGATCAAGCTGTCTCATTTTCAGCTCATGGTCTCTCTCTGCTTGTAACCTCCTTTCTTCTCTCTCAGCTTCTAATTTCTTGGCTTCTCTCTCTGCTTCCAATTCTAATTTCTTGGCTTCTCTCTCTGCTTCTAATTTCTTGGCTTCTCTCTCCGCTTCTAATTTCTTGGCTTCTCTCTCTGCTTCTAATTCTAATTTCTTGGCTTCTCTCTCTGCTTCTAATTTCTTGGCTTCTCTCTCTGCTTCTAATTTCTTGGCTTCTCTTTCTGCTTCCAATTGCTTTGCTTCTCTCTCGGTGTACTTTTCACATTCCGTCGTGACATACCGGATCAGAACGTCACCATCCATGCCAAGCTCTTTTCCCACCTGCAGTGTAGCAGACCTAAATTTGACCAAGTCAGCCATGATGTATCTGTAGTCTAGTAGGGCAAGCGATCTTACTCAAACTAATTTACTACAATATAATTAACTTATTTAAAATTAAAGTTAATTAAACTGACTTCACCATATATGAAACAGCTGTCTTATCTGTACTCAATGGTACTCCTACAAAAAATATAATTATTTCCTATTATGTTTACTCTTTCCAAAAATTTTCAAAAAGGAAAAAAAAATTTTCTACACAGCAGCAATAGAAAGATGGCTCAGGAATATCAAAGATATATCCCGCAGACGAGCCCCCACTGTAGCGGGAGGTTATTTAAATTTATTTATTATGTAAGAGTATGCCAGTAAAGAGTTCTGACCTTACAAGTAATACCACAGTCTTAGAAATAAGCACTGGTGTATTGTTATCATAACAATAGTCAGACTGTGAAAACCCTGGCCCAGTTGGTAAGAAGTAGTACCAGGATTTAAGGTGTCTCCTCCCTGTGACTATCTTATGATTACTTATATGCTAGGGGATAAGTAAAATGTACATTCACTGAACCCACAAAATGGAAAAAGTGAATAAATCCTCAGGTACAGTTAAAATAGTTTAATAATTGCACTATTATTCTATTTCTACTAGTTGGAAAAGAGTATACACATATATATAAAAATATTCACACAATTACTATTATTGTCTGTTTAGACTTCAAGATCTTAAATAATAAAGTTACTGAAATCACTGTTATTAGTCCTTTGAATTTAAGGATAACTGTCATCAGTTGACTGAGTTTATGTATGGTTACTTATTGTTTTCAACTATTGGCTGTTTCACATGTATAGGTGGTCAGTGTCAAACAGGACACTTATCTTTCCAACTTGATACTGCTGAAACTGTCCTTTGCTGATATCAGACTTGGTAGGCCCAACAGTAGGGATGCCAATGATCAGTTGAAGTTCACTCTTTGGGGTCCTGCACTTTTGTGGGATTGCCTCGGAGGAACTGCACCGGCTTCTGATACTGGACAGTCTGGTTTGAGTTATTTCATGGAACCTGTAACATATCAGCCTTGGCTAGTATCTGGCTAGACTTGTAGCTGACTAGCACAGATGTCAGACCAGTCAGTCATCAGATGTCACCGTTATACAATCATAGTAAGTAAGGACATCATTTCAGTGATATAGCATTAATATTAACATTTCAATTAAGTATAACTGACTAGCACATAAGTCAGACAAGTCAGTCATCAGGTGTCAAAGTTATACAGTCATAGCAAGTAACATCATTTCAATGATATAGAATTAATATTAACATATCAGTAATAAACATCATCTGGTTTAATCCGCTCCTATACATCCCTTCATATTCTATAACTTGATCCTTCCAAATCATATCAAGTACAAATTCAAATCTGATGCTATCTTAGCAACTACCCAAAATTAATACATAAAATAAATAAATAAAGTGAGTGACCACGTGATCAGGTTGCTTTCTACTGAAACTGGCTGTAGAACACTCCAGTTTACCAGCTGTAAATGGGTACAAAGTTGTGCGCTCGAACTAGGGAAGGCAAAGGCAGCGAGGAAGGGGACTAGTCACCTAACCTCGTAAAAGCGGTATCTTCCATGCTGAAGCTTCTAACAATTTATTTCCCTAAGACAATCTCTGGTCATGGGACTGCCTTTATCTTCGTAAGCGATAATGCATTTAATATCGACGAGATACAGCATTAAATATAATAAATATTTTCTATTTGGCTGTGGGGCTAGTTTTGATACGTTTTTGTACAAGCAACCATCTTCCACTAAGCACATGAATAAATCATATTAAAATAATAATACGTTATATCAATGAATATTATACAGGCATATTTTGTGAATTCTAAATGAACCTGTAATACAAAATAAAAGAAATTATTATACAGGATAGTTATCGTAAATTCGCTTACCCTCAGACTCCAGACACTTAGACTGAAATTTTCTGGCGATCCGCTCACACTTCAGATGGATTTAGAGTCGTGGCGTTATCTGCCCTCAGTCTTGTCTCAACCTCTTGCGTTGTGTATCTCTCTCAGTTTACCGATCCGCTTTAAATACGTATAGCGCGGACGTATCGGAGAGTACCGACGTCACAGCTTAAACCTAACCTGAAAAAATCCTTCCCGAACCGTGATTTCAGCCGATCTGTGCGTCGACTGAAATTTTGCCTTTCTCATTCTCAGCATATATAATATCCATATTGTTCCATCTTATCTAGTTTTATACAGCTGATAAAACTCTATCTTCCTATCCATGTAAATTCCCAAACTGTTATTTGTTGATTTTAATATTTCGAACAGAAGTGGGTTTACCAGCTGTTAGCGTAACTGTGGGCAGCCGAAATACGCATATATCTCCGTAAATGAGAACTTCCTACCGTTCCATCTTATATGCAGTTATACACCATCCTTCCCTGTACTGAAATGTAAAATCCTTTTCCTACGGATTCCCTTCTGTTTTTATTTATTGTTGGCGATTCCCTCTGTCCGATACACGTTTCGCTTATACGCCGCCATTTTGAAAGCGGTCGTTCGATCGTAGACGGGTTATAAATCTAACTGATCCCGTTTGCAATGACATGAAACCAATTTTGCGACAGGCCTATCTCTAGAGCGATGAAAATCTAGCATTCCCCTACCTTTTCTGTCATCCCGTCTAGAAGGGCGTTGCCAAGAGGAGACGTAAGCGGTAAGTATCAAAGACGGTTGTAGTCCATAGGAACGAGCAGAACGATTTCTCACCTTCGGTTCACACGTTCATGCGAACCGGCTAAGAAGGGGGAAATCGCTGGCGGACCGAGGCGAACGGGGAAGTCTAGAGCTTGGACTGGCGGCGCAGAAACGTAGATAGTTCCCTATATCAAATAAGGAGTGAAACTTAGCATGTAGCTATTACTTTTCATGTCATTGACTATATATTGATATCGCCGAAAATGCGTTAGGCGTTTAGTTTCTTTATTTATTTCACTGGATTTTTGTGTTAATTTAAACCTATTAAATAAACCCATCACAAAGTTTTCCAGATGTAAATTAAATAATTTAACTATCCGTTATTTCCCGAGATAATAGATGTGCAACATAATCTTAAACGCTAGGCGAGCGAAATTGTTTATTAACCTTATTTCTATTTCACCGCGTGTAAATTTTGAGTAATTAACTGTTCATAGCTAGTGTGAATTAAAACGATACATTAGCTAGTCACTCGTGAAGTTCTTTAAATATAAATAATTAAATACCAAAGTGATTTGTACAGGTCTTACCTAAAAAACGCGGGTGTTAGATTTTATTATAGTATATTACCTGTTATATTACCTGGGAGAACAGGTCCTGGAGCAGGTCGACCACTTTAAATACCTCGGAGCTATTATAGACCGAAAGGGAGGCATCAAAGAAGAGTTGGCCACTCGAAAAGCAGCAGCTGGGAGACTTTTTCAGGCCATAAATCGAGGATTCATCAGCAAGAGAGAGGTTGGTAAGAAAACGAAGATGGCTGTATACCGCTCCACCTATGTCCCAGTCTTGACATATGGATGCGAGTCATGGGCAATGACTACAACCCACAAAAGCCAGATCCAAACCTCAGAAATGAGGTATCTGAGGAAGGTGGTTGAAGTAACAAGAAGAGACATGGTACGCAACCAGACGATACGTCAAGGCCTAAAATGCCATCCCCTACAGACCCAAGTGGAACAGTCCCAACTAAGATGGTTTGGCCATGTCTGCAGAATGGGAGAAGATCGGCTACCACGACAAGCATGGGAAACAAAGAGCCAAGGATCCAGACCCCGACGACGACCCAGAGTCCGCTGGGAGGACAACATTAGACAATCTTTGAAGGACCGAGGACTAGAATGGAACCAGGCCAAAAGGAAGACAGCCGATATAATAGTCTGGCGCTCTCTCTTCCAAACCTCTACACCTCACGGTAGAAGGGGAACGACTAAGTAAGTAAGTAATATTACCTGTTATCCATCTTATCTCTTATACAGGGGAATCATACCTTGCGATCCAACGGTTTTTAATATATAGAGAGTCATGTTCAGATGGCTTATGGCATCCCCATTTATATGTTCCTAACAACATAAAAAGAAACATTGACAATAACAAATCTGATGTTAAGAGACCTTTTTAAGTCCATCGTCTAACCCCAGTAGAGCGGTTAAATAATCAGAAAGGTCAATTGTTCAGTTGTGTTAAGTTTAACTGGAACGGGACAATGCCAGATATATTATATTAAATCATATAAAGTTCCCTGGCCTGATGAGGCAGAACTGACAGCACGAAAGTTATTTTAATTAAACCCAGATGACAGTAACCAGTATTTCTACCACCAATTTCTCAGAGAATCTTTACGGCTATTTCTTTTCCAAGAACAGCCTGGGAGTAACATTCTGCTGTGTGAGATATTTCCCAGTCATTTCGACAGAATTTAGAACAAAACAAACTTATTCCCAAATCTAATACCTGCAAATCCGACGAAGAAGACCCGCCAAAAAATAATTATCAACCAACGCACCCATCCAGCAAAACCTCCGAGAGAAAAATAGCAGTGCCTATACGGAGATTTCTGGGGCTGTACGGGACAAAATTAGCAAGACATATAATAGTCTTTAATTCATGTTGTGTTTTGATAAATTCCTTGGACGTATGCTGTGTCGGCAGAGGGTAAGTTTGCCTGTTGTGAGCGCTCACTGGTATGAATGTAGAGCGTGGAAACTGAACGAAAGAATTTAGTTTACTTAAGTTTACTACTAATATAACACCTTCTTTTATCTATCTCTCACTAAGTCCGAAGGCCCATGGGACAGTTAAACTAAGAACATACCGGTTACCCGTCCCGACTAACCTCACTCCCATTGTCAATCCTTTGTTTGATCTGTTGGGTAAACAACCTCGGGTGGGTGTGGTAAAGTGGGATGTTATAAATATTTATAGGGGACTTAGTGTACTGACTGAGATCAGCTGTGAAGGTATCTGTATCTAATAGGTGTAGTGTTTTGCAGATAACCTTACTTGCTACCACATTATACCTCAGTCAGAATTATTCTGGAATATTGTGAGGACTACGTTAAATGTCTAGGGTATGTATATGATGAAGTGTAAGTCACAACAACAACAGACAGATAAACACTTTAATTTATTCCACCACACTTGACAACACTGTGACACTCACACACATTTAACACTCTATAAGACTATCTTAAATGAGGCACTGGTAAATTTTCAAATATAAATATGTATTAATTACTTTCACTAATATATGTGTCCTGATTCAAATACAAAGTGAACCAGGAATCACAATCAATTGTAATTACAATTTATATGTACAGAATTTATCAATATGAACCTTGTAGTGACATATTTTATTAATATTATCCTATGTGTGTCAGTTGTGTAGTAGTAATATGAGGTAATACTGGTTTTGTTTTTTCAAGCTATGTTGTTATTTGTCATCATGACTTCAAGTGTTTGTTTAACTTGGAAATAGTATGGGGAAAAGTTCACAGTTCCTATCAATTTAAACACTGTATTTTCCCTCTGTTTTATTATAAAGTCAGATTTTTTTTGGGGGGGGGGGAGGGGGGGGGGCGGGGGGGGCCGGGGGGGGGGGGGGGGGGGGGGGGGGGGCAATAATGTTGAGCTCCTCTGGCCACAGACGCTTATCTTTCGTGATGGCGGCAGGAAAAGACTCCTCTGCTCGATAGCCTCCCTGTGTTCTGGAGACACCTCACTGGTCACTATCTGGACCCAGGAGTATGCTGTCAGCCTCTAGGTTCAGCAAAGCTCAGACCAGGTGCTGCTCAATAACTTTAGGACCACGGTCCCACAATTCATGGAATAATACACAGTTACGTTGACTGGCAATGAATATAGCACAATTTCGATCTGCCGATGTCCCAGGCTTTTATTTAGAAAAATATGCACTGGCGCTCAACGCACTGGTTCTTTAGTAAGTTTATTTGAAAATGTGGTGCTGACCTGACGCCTCTGATTGACTATATTGGCGGGTCTAACCAATCGTGCCATGTTTACACAAGCGTTTGAAAAAAAAGTACTCCTACTCACGTTTCCCTAACAACAAAGAATCAATATTTATAGCCCGACTAATCGTGTTTAGCCTTACATTTACTTTCCGCCAATCAAATAGGAGGTAACATGTCAGCCTATTTCCCGTACAATGGTGGTGTGAAAATCTGCCACTGAGCGATTCTGATTTTGGTGTTGTCTGACATCCCTCACTATTTCTTTTGGCTATAATTTGTTAATTCCTAGACTATTTGCGTAACGTTCAACATATTCTTTGTCAGCAAGTCCTAAGGAACCCAAATATATAAATTTAATGGGGCTAAGGGGCTGCGTTCAAAATATGCATTTTCCAGGATAGTCGTGTAGTTTTTTTTTTTATGTTTAGAACCGCCACCTGTCCTGCTGTACTGTCAGACTAATGTCAGGATTTTAGACATAAAACAGTAGAATGTCATGTTTCCTAATAAGCGTTTTGTAAGTTTTTAAAAACTAACTCTCGCATGGGTAGTGTTTTTTTATCACTGTCGATTTGAAAAAAAGCTAGTGCTTGTGGCCTTACACGCGTGTTAGGGGTGGCATTAATTGTGTATCGCGAGACTGTGGTAGTATTGCCTGCGTTCCGGCTTTCAGCCCCTCCCTTTCTTTCTATCCTTAGTCCATCTGTCTTTCGTTTATGGTAACGTAGTGTATAAAATGACATGAATGGAATTTTAAATCTAGGTCAGCTTGCGTATCTCAAGGTTTTTCTTAGAAAGGCAGTACACGTTTTATCGTAGAAAGCGGGTATTGAAGCAGTAGGCTTTTACTATCAACGTGAAACGTTACAATTTGCAGACGAATTAGAAAACAAGGGGGATTTCGAGTACAGTCATTGTGACAGCACTGTTCTTTACCATTCTTCTTTCCTTTTATTAAATTTATTTGTTAGGCTTTACATTTACGTTTTAATTTATATATGTGGATTAGATTTTCACACGACAAATTCTCCCCACTTAAAACAGACGTTATATGTCAGTCTATAATTCTATATACACATAGAGAAATTTATTATTATTCCTTGGGTTTAGGGTGATTCTCATCACACGGATGGCGGCTTAAAAAATCCGCTCCCAGATTTGTTTTTCCACTTATATACTCTATGCTAAACTCAAATGGCTGCATCAATAATGACCAACGGAGTAATCTAGAATTCTCATGTCTAGCCTGTGCTAGAAACGACAAAGGTTTGTGATCCGTTTGCAACTTAAATGCCTTCCCATACAGATAAATATTGAATTTCTTTATCGCCCATATTACTGCAAGACATTCCTTTTCGCTAGTTGAGTAATTGGTTTCAGCTTTATTCAACTTTCTGCTAGCATATGCCACTGGGCTTAATTCCCCATCCAATGCATCTGATTTCTGTAGCAGAGTTGCACCTAACCCAATATTACTGGCATCAGTCCTTACAATGAATTCTTGACTTAAGTCAGGTAATTTCAAAATAGGTTTGCTTGTGAGCTTTTCCTTCAATTCCTGGTAAGCCATTTCACATTGTGGTGTCCATGTAATTCGATCTGGATTTCCCTTACGTGTCAAATCAGTTAACGGTGCACATATGGAATTAAAGTTTTTGATATACTTCTGGTAGAAACCACATAATGAGACAAAGGATCTCACGTCTTTCTTGGTTTGTGGTCTCGGGGCTTTCTTTAGTTTCTCTAAATTCTTTGGGTCAGGGGTCATGTTTCCCTGATAAACTGTGTGTCCCAAGAATTCCAATTCTTTACATCCAACGCAACATTTGGTTGGTCGGGCTGTTAAATTCGCTTCCCTAAGTCGATTAAACAGCATGTTCAGAGAGTCAATGTGTTCCTCAAATGTTTCTGTTGCTATAAGGATATCATCCATGAAATTTGTGATACATGGATTATTCAGAGGGTCCAATAATTTTCTCATCATTCTAGAGAAGACACTAGGCGCATTCTTCAATCCAAATGGCAATCTATTAAACTCATAGTGTCCTTCTGAGGTACTAAAAGCTAGGTATGGTCTAACCTCAGGCTTTACTGGAATCTGATAGTATCCTTTACTCAGATCCACTTTTGAGAAATATTTAGCTTTATTTAGTCTGGCAAACAACTGATTTGTATCCGGCAATGGATCCACCTGTCCTTCTGTAATAGCATTCAGTCTCCTGTAATCTATACAGAGTCTATGTTCTCCAGAGGGCTTCCTTAAGAGTACAACACCGGAACTATACGAAGATTCACTGTGTGAAATAATTCCTTCCTTCAACAAATAGTCTATCTCTTCCTTCAAAGCTTTCTCCTTAGCAAAAGGAATCGAATAGGGTTTCATACAGACAGGTGTGGGGTCTATCAGCTTTATATCATATTCCAATAAGTTTGTATGCCCTGGTCGGTCTGTTAACACCTCTGCATGATTATCTAGAACCTGTTGCACTCTCTCTTTCTGAGTTTTCGTTAAATGTGTACTGATTTTCACCTGTGCCGCTGTCTCACAGGGGTGTAATGGATATTCAAATGATGAAAGTGGTTCCTTTTTCATCTCCATGGCAATGGACAAGGTCAACAAGTGTGTCTCTTCCTGATGTTCTCTTTCCAAATATTTCTTCAGGAGATTCACATGATAGATTTTTTCTTTCCCCTTCTTATCTATCTTATAATTGGTTCTAGACACCTTCTCTAGAACTGTATATGGACCTTGCCATCCAATTTGTAACTTATTCTGGCTACCGGGTAGAAGAAGCAGTACCTTCTCTCCCACAGCCAAATCTCTGTCTTTAGCTTTCCTGTTATAATAGGCAGCATGTTTCTTCCTGGCTTGTTTCAAATTTTCATTGGCAAGTTTCCAGCCAGTTTTTAAACGAGTGGTCAGCTCATTCACATATTGGTATGAGGATGTAATATTTTCCTCTGCTTTTTTCATCAGTCCACGTTCTTAACAGCGCTTCAAGTGGACCTTTTATTGGCCTTCCAAACAATAATGTTGCCGGGGCCATTCCGGTTGAACTATGGGGTACCTCCCGATAAGCAAAGAGGGCGGCGTGAAGGTACTGGTCCCACGTATCTGGTTTTTCGTGTGCCAACTTTCTCAGGATTGACATCAACGTGCCATTAAATCTTTCCACTTGGCCGTTCCCTTGGGGGTGGTACACACTACAATGGAAGTGTTTGGCCTGGAAGATCCTGAAAACTTCTTCAGTTAGTTTCCCCTTGAACTGAGAGCCATTATCAGTCAAGATTTGATTGGGAAAGCCTAACCTTGTGAAAATTGTGAGCAATGCCTCTGCCACATGTTTAGAATCAATCGATGACAGGGCTACCGCCTCTCCCCACATAGAACAAGTGTCCACCAGAGTCAGAATGTAGCTGTTCCTTCTCTTGGTTCGGGTGAGAGGTCCCACAAGATCCACGGCAACTCTCTCAAAGGGTGTTCCCACTATGGGCATTTCCCCCAGAGTTGCTGGTGCAGTCCAATGTTTAGGTGCTACTCGTTGGCACTCTGGACAGGATTTTACATATCGTTTGATATCTTCAGTTATCCCTGGCCAGAAATAGTGACAAGCTATACGCTGTCCTGTTGCGCTGATCCCCATATGACCACTGAAGGGAATCGCATGCCCTAGTTCCAACACTTTAGTCCTATATGAAGTGGGAAGGACCAGCTGTCCGTGACCATTGGATTCAGATCCAGCCTTCCTATATATCAGCTTGTTCTTCATATAAAATTCTCCCTTGCCTGGAGGTGTATGAGGTTTTGGGCAACTTCTTGAAACACGGCTTGAGTGTTTTGTCCTCCGCCTGTGCCTTCCTCATCTCATCTGGATGAGTATTTATTGGATTATCCTCCTCCTTTTTAGACTGTGATCTGGTCTGCACTGTTGCCAATATCACAGGTCTCTTGGGATTCCCCAAGAAGACATATCTACACCCCAATATCAGAGGGTAGATTGGCTCATTTATCACTGCTGCTTTTATGATTCCTTCCACATATCGCGTTTTCACCTTTATCCGGGCGACGGGAAGTGTCATGGTAGCTACATCCTTGGTTGGAGTTTGAATCTCCACTGTTTCTGTGGTGTATTGATCGGCCTGCACCAGGTGAGAACTCACAACGGAATCGTAATCTAAACCGGTATCATATAAACACCTTATAGTGACACCATTACAGATGACATCTTCACACACTGGGGGATGGTATGGTTCCTGTAGTTCTGCAGGTTTGACCTTTTTTTTTTTTTTTTTCCCAGATGTCATAGCAGCACAATGAGGAGGTTTCCTTCTACAATGGTCAGTGTCATGATTGTTCATCTTACAATTTTTACACCACCTTTTTCCTTGGTTGAAAGATTTTCTTTCATCATATTTCCTTTCATCGAATTGTGGGGTTTTATTTTTATTGTCATACCGTGGCCTATCAAACTGGTGCTTACCTTTGTTTTGATCTCTAGGATCAAATTTATTAAAGTTCTGTGGTGCCCTAAAATTTTCTACCTGTTTCTTTTTATTACCTGATACCTCTGCCTGAGCCGCTTGATACCTTTCTGCAACATTTAGCAACTCACCCAGCCTCTCTGCACCTTGTTCCATGAGAAACTTTCTCAGGTCTGGAGCCATGGACTCTCTTAATTGTTCTATAAGGACCATTTCCTTAAGATCTTGGGTTTTCCCCAGAGAAGTCCATTTCTCCAAGTATGTCTCTAACCGTGCAGAGAACTGGTGATAGGTTTCACCTGACAGTAGTTTAGCATTCCTAAATTTTTTCCTATAAAATTCTGCGTTCTTTTCATATCTTAACAAAAGAGCCTGCTTTAACATGTCATAATTTTCCTGATCACCTCTGCTCATTTTGGCAAAAACTTCATAAGCTGCCCCACGAAGACCTTGAGATAACTTTAAGCTCCACCTTTCTCTCTCTAACCCATATGTGGTAGCTAATAGTTCATATCTATTTAGATAGCTCTCAATATCATCGTCTTTCTCAACAAAATGATCTAAATGAAAATTCATAGCTGAGGTTGAGGCTCCCTGGCTAGCAGTGGCATCAGAGGTAAAGGGACTGGCACCATTTTCAGGAGCATGGCCTTGAAACTCAAACTCCCTTAGTCGTAACTCATGTTCCCTTTGTAATCTTTTATCTTCTGCTTCCCTTTCTGCAGCTAATCGCTTGTCTTCCCTTTCTGCAGCCAATCTTTTGTCTTCTCTTTCTGCCTCCAATTTCTTCTCTTCTCTTTCTGCAGCTCCAATTTCTTCTCTTAGCCTCTCTTGTCAGCCTCTTCTCTGCTGTCCTCAATGCTTTAGCCCTTTGTCAGCCTCAATCTGCAACCTCTTAGCCTCAGCCTCAATCTGCAACCTCTTAGTCTCAGCCTCTAACTTTCTTTCGGCCTCTTTTTCTAATCTTCTTTCTTCCCGTTCAATATATTTGTCACATTCAGCAGTGACATAAGCAATCATAATTTGCCCGTCCATTCCTAACTCTTTCGCAGTCTGTACAGCAGCAGATCGAAATTTTGCCAGGTCGGCCATTGTCTAACATGCAATTGTAAACAATTCAATCTTTCAATAATTATCTAAGGACACTACAGGCACTGAGAGCTCAACCTTATTTATTTCCACCCAAGGATACCTTTTAATTCTTATTATTCCCAATATCTATAACAGGAGAAAGTTCAATATCCCTGGAGCGAGACCCCAATATATGTGGTAAAGTGGGATGTTATAAATATTTATAGGGGACTTAGTGTACTGACTGAGATCAGCTGTGAAGGTATCTGTATCTAATAGGTGTAGTGTTTTGCAGATAACCTTACTTGCTACCACATTATACCTCAGTCAGAATTATTCTGGAATATTGTGAGGACTACGTTAAATGTCTAGGGTATGTATATGATGAAGTGTAAGTCACAACAACAACAGACAGATAAACAATTTAATTTATTCCACCACACTTGACAACACTGTGACACTCACACACATTTAACACTCTATAAGACTATCTTAAATGAGGCACTGGTAAATTTTCAAATATAAATATGTATTAATTACTTTCACTAAAATATGTGTCCTGATTCAAATACAAAGTGAACCAGGAATCACAATCAATTGTAATTACAATTTATATGTACAGAATTTATCAATATGAACCTTGTAGTGACATATTTTATTAATATTATCCTATGTGTGTCAGTTGTGTAGTAGTAATATGAGGTAATACTGGTTTTGTTTTTTCAAGCTATGTTGTTATTTGTCATCATGACTTCAAGTGTTTGTTTATCTTGGAAATAGTATGGGGAAAAGTTCACAGTTCCTATCAATTTAAACACTGTATTTTCCCTCTGTTTTATTATAAAGTCAGATTTTGGGGGGGGGGGGGGGGGCATAATGTTGAGCTCCTCTGGCCACAGACGCTTATCTTTCGTGATGGCGGCAGGAAAAGACTCCTCTGCTCGATAGCCTCCCTGTGTTCTGGAGACACCTCACTGGTCACTATCTGGACCCAGGAGTATGCTGTCAGCCTCTAGGTTCAGCAAAGCTCAGACCAGGTGCTGCTCAATAACTTTAGGACCACGGTCCCACAATTCATGGAATAATACACAGTTACGTTGACTGGCAATGAATATAGCACAATTTCGATCTGCCGATGTCCCAGGCTTTTATTTAGAAAAATATGCACTGGCGCTCAACGCACTGGTTCTTTAGTAAGTTTATTTGAAAATGTGGTGCTGACCTGACGCCTCTGATTGACTATATTGGCGGGTCTAACCAATCGTGCCATGTTTACACAAGCGTTTGAAAAAAAGTACTCCTATTCACGTTTCCCTAACAACAAAGAATCAATATTTATAGTCCGACTAATCGTGTTTAGCCTTACATTTACTTTCCGCCAATCAAATAGGAGGTAACATGTCAGCCTATTTCCCGTACAATGGTGGTGTGAAAATCTGCCACTGAGCGATTCTGATTTTGGTGTTGTCTGACATCCCTCACTATTTCTTTTGGCTATAATTTGTTAATTCCTAGACTATTTGCGTAACGTTTAACATATTCTTTGTCAGCAAGTCCTAAGGAACCCAAATATATAAATTTAATGGGGCTAAGGGGCTGCGTTCAAAATATGCATTTTCCAGGATAGTCGTGTAGTTTTTTTTATTTTTTATGTTTAGAACCGCCACCTGTCCTGCTGTACTGTCAGACTAATGTCAGGATTTTAGACATAAAACAGTAGAATGTCATGTTTCCTAATAAGCGTTTTGTAAGTTTTTAAAAACTAACTCTCGCATGGGTAGTGTTTTTTTTTCACTGTCGATTTGAAAAAAGCTAGTGCTTGTGGCCTTACACGCGTGTTATGGATGGCATTAATTGTGTATCGCGAGACTGTGGTTGCAGACGAATTAGAAAACAAGGGGATTTCGAGTACAGTCATTGTGACAGCACTGTTCTTTACCATTCTTCTTTCCTTTTATTAAATTTATTTGTTAGGCTTTACATTTACGTTTTAATTTATATATGTGGATTAGAATTTCACACGACAGTGGGATCCTTTTCCTAGTTTTTCCATGTTCCAGAGGGAGGGTCTATGAGAATACATATTGTTTATTTATTTTCCCTTTATGTAACTATAATTTCACCTGATGACATGATAACCATGTATTAACTGTTGTAACCTATTTATTTTTGTCTAAAGATAGAATAAATTTTATAAACCTAAAGCTATTAGTTTTGGTCAAGACCTCCCCTGCCCATTATATGTGCCCATAGCTACCTGTTCGTTTCTACGTATGTACGTACTGATGTCACAAAATTGTTTGTGTGTGCGTACGAGAGGATAGTGTATTAGAATCAGTATCTAGTGGAAAAAAATACGTCTCCATGTAAGTGTGTCGTACTAGATAGGTTGGGTTGAGCAATTACTCAATCCAATACTGTAATTTTTCCTACACTCTGTAATCCTCGTAAACAGGACTATTTCTCACACCTTTCTCTCACCTAGATTTCACCATCTCACCTCGGCTCGATTGGGGCCATAACAATAAGGCCTATCTATAAAACTTACGACACCTACACTCATGCTCCCTTTTCAATTCTCAATATTTATATGACACAATTTATATGACACAATTTATGACACAATTTATATGACACAATTTATATGACACAATTTATATTACACAAATTATATTACACAAATTATATTACACAATTTATTTTACACAAATGCGTAAAATTCTTCTATAACATTTATACTCAAAAGACGAAATCCTTCGCTCCGTATCTGCAGTGAGTGTCCAGCCCTCACACCCATACAAGAGGGGGATGGGATTCTGCCATGACAATGCTGAATGTGATCAGTTTTCCTGTGAAGATCAAATTATACAAATCACTTGTATTATCTATTCTCTTGTATGGGTGTGAGGGCTGGGCACTTACTGCAGATACGGAGCGAAGGATTCAGGCTTTTGAGTATAAATGTTATAGAAGAATTTTGCGCATTTGCTATAAAGAGCACAAAACAAATGTCTATGTTAGAAAATAAAACACGTATGCAGGCCACCAAGAACCACTTTTGTCAGTAGTGAAACGTCGAAAGCTCGCCTGGTTTGGGCATGTAACTCGTCACGACTCCTTTTCGAAAACGATCCTCCAGGGAACAGTCGAAGGTAAACGGAGAAGAGGAGGGCAAAGAAAATCATGGGCTGATAACATCAAAGAATGGGCAGGGCACGGTTTTTCCACACTTGTACGCATTGCTGAGTGTAGTGGATTTTGATGGTATTGTATGGTTGATGTTACCTAGTGTGATGTATGAGGTCAGCTGTGAAGGCTCCTGAGATAAATGTAGATGTGAATTACAGAAGGCCCTTCTTACTACCACTTACGACCTCACACATATCTTTTTTACTAATGATTGTGGCTACGTTAAAAGTCTAGGGTACTGATATGTAATGTGTTGTGGTAGATTACACACACACACACACACACACACACACACAGAGATATTTAATAAGTCTAATAATATTAATAAACTTTATAACACACTGAACTAACTCAGGCTGTTTTAGTTTTAAAATTTAAATCTTTTGATAAATTTATTTGTTCTGAACCAAATGTTTGTTGGTCAGAACAGACGAAATATTATGGAATTATAAATGGAATGCATAATCATATGACATAATAAAATGGAATGTGTGTACCTAATTATTTCAAATGACTGGTTAATAATAATTATATTAAGATAGTCCCAGGAGAACTTATTACTAGATATGCTGTTGGGGTGGTGTCATCACTCCCAGTCTATGACTACCAAACATTGTCCATTGACTTGGGGGATGAATACATGGTTTATTTTCCCACAATGGTATGTCTTTAGATGGTGAATTAGTTGGTGGATTAGTTGATAAGTTAGTTGATAATTCGTTGGTAAATTTGTTCGTGAATTCGTTCGTGAATTCGTTGGTGAATGTCCAGCAGGCCAGATCTCACTTATCTCGACTGCGTCGATCTTGTAAAGGAGTCTGGCGCCCTTCCTCTCCGTTCTGGAGTACAATATTCTGCAGCTCTGACACAATGTTAGACTGCACTGGTCCACACTTGTGTATATCCCTACAGCATTTGGCACCGCTTTGGTGCCAAACAGAAACTCACAATTCAGAATTCAGAATTGAGAACACAGTTAAATTTGCTAGCAAAACTCAGCTGAGCTGCTGGCTGTATGATGGCGTCCCACTATATCTTTGTATTCTTCTGGAATCAACACCACTATTAATTTAAACTGCGTCTCTTAACAGACTTATGTCAAATGGCAAAATTTCACATCTCTGTCCCGCTACTATAAAATGCGTTGACCAATCGCCGACTTCCCCCCTAACTTTCAAATCTACAACCAAAAGTCACTTCAGTCAAATCTCAGTCAAGTATGTATTACGGTCTGTTAGTCCGTCTGTCTCTACTTGATTTTTCATAAAAAACACGCTTGGTTTTACATGCATTTCCTACACGAATCTGCCCCTAAGTTATTTTTAGCTACAATTCTCCACCATTTCCCCTCTCTTTAATTACAGCTCGATTTTTACGTTTGCATGCTCAAGGCCAAAATTTTTGAAACTTTAGTGACATTGTTTAACAGTGCAGTCGCTCGTCTGATATGAACAATACAGTCTTTTGTCAATATCTTCCTTATTATCTATTCGTCTGTATAAATGAAAGCATATTATTTTTCTGCACAAGATGGGCTATCAAACTAGCTAGGTTTTATTTTCTTAACTCTGTTATTAAGAAAAAACATATTTTTTCTCAAGTTTAGTTTTTGAAATTTGTTCGAGAACCTTCTCTCATGTGTTTTGCCGCGGCATTCAAATAAAGACCAAGTATCGAAAAACGTCCAAGAAATGACTGTCTCGAATAAGAGCTAAGGTCCTTTTCTTGTCCATTTCCTTACTTATGTCAACTAGGGACGTGAATTTTTTTCCTTTCACCCCCAATTGCGTCTTTTTGCCGTTCGAACTTCAAACACGTGTTCAGTCATATCGTTCCTTTTTTGATCTCCGTTTCATTCCCCCCCCCCGTCTACAAAGGGTAAACGTTCCGTCTGCACGTCTAACTAGATAATTTAAATGGTGGCAGGAAAGGCGGGCATGGGCGAGCATGTCTCCTAGTATCTTACGCATTATTTTTATCCCTACATTTTATCGTTAATTTTGGAGATATTTTAACGTTGTATCATGGTAAATTCATCACACTGAGGATAGAGAGCAGTGGAGGACCCTGTCTGCTGATACTTCCACCATGGCACCCCTACGACCTGTGACGATATTCTCAATACAATAGCTAAATTAGATAATATTCTAGTGCATAAAGTCAAAATTAAGATAGAAAATAAAAATTGAGTCCAGCGTAGCATTCTCCTACGCCCGCCCGCATGTCGATTTTGATAAACCTAATAGCCGAATGAAAGATACTGTCTTTTCGAAAAAAAAATTCGTCTTTCAGATTAAATGTAACACTTTTGCAAGGTCAAGTCGGATTGCCAAGACGAGAGTGAAAGAATAAAAGAATAAAAGAGGGGAGGGATGGAAAGACAGAACCTAGGGAACGCCGTCTCGCGTCGATTTCACAAAAGCCAACTCGAGCAGCATAGCCTTGGGCACGTTTCAAATTACGATACAAAACCAAAAAAAACAAAACAAAAAAACAAAAAATATGGAATTCTGAACCATAATACATAGGGCCATAAAAACTATATATTCGGATGCCTTATGATGTCCTGAGCAATAATATGGTGTCAGTTACCCACTAGTACAAAAAATAACCAAAATAATGGCAATAATATTATGTATGATAAGACGGACTGACGAGAAAAAAGATCACGATTGCTTAATTTTTTCATGACATATTTTGAAAAAAGCTTTGGGTAAATAGGACTAAAAGGTACCAAGATTTTGATTGGCTGTAGTTTAAAGGAAGGCGGGAGGGGATTGGCTAACCCTAACACTAAAAATATACTTGTAGTAGTAACCGTAGTATTTTGGGAATTGTTTTTTTTTTTAAAGTTCGATTTAAAATTCATAGTCGTCTGCTTCTATTGGCCAGCTTAGTTGATATTGTTGAAAAATTGTTAGGCTAGGACGCCATTTCTTTAAAAAATCTTGCTGCGAGACGATGAGATCAGAAGTGTAATTCTAAATACAAATATTATAAACTTCTGTACAGGGCAGTGATAAACTGGGGCCAGATCTGCTAGTCATCGTTGTTTGTGTGTAATATTCATTGAAATTGTGGTAAGATTGAATTTATTAACCATTTTGTTTAAAATAAAGTTTGAATGTGAGATACTAACAAACGACTGTAAGTAAGTGAGTCGATGGCAGACTTAGGCGAAGCCTAGAGATTGATCCATCATATGATAGCCTATCAGAGAGGTGTAGAACTACAAAATTATATATGATTGTCATCAAGGAGCATAACACCTATCCTATTGTATGGAAAGATTACTGTTGGAATTGCAGAGGTGTTGTAACCATTAGGGGAGAGGAATACTGGTATACATTGTCACTTCAAAATATAATGGGACAATAGGTTGTCATTAAGAGCTGACCCTATGCGTTTGTTTGTACTGTACCTGTAATTAACTGTGGAATATTATTGTATACTTATTATTGTGGTGGATTTTGATGTTATGAATTGTTGTTAAGTATTATTATTATAATAAATGAGATTAGCTATGAAGGTCCCTGAATTTACTCAATAGTATTGTGAACTTTTCAGGGTGCCTTTCCGCTACCACCCCCTTTATCTAATTCAAAATGTATTTATATTAGTATATTAAATGACTTCGTGTTGTGTCTAGGGTTATGAATGTAGAGTGTGATTGCACAATAATCAACAAACATACAAACAAATAGTTTATTATTCACAACAGCACACAGTACTACCATAATAACATACAAACGACACTCTAAAAGGCTATCTTATTTAAGACTGTGGTTGAATTTTGTGTAAATAAGATTTTTACAGTTTTATTATCCTGATTCAAATTTATTTTAATCAGGACAGACAATTTAAAAGTGAAATCACAATAATCAATTACATCAGTCAAATAGCACAATAGATCTTCTGTCCATATATAAAATTATTAATCGAATATATTTATGTAGTGTTCTCCTACTTTAAGGTAATACTGGTGGTAATACTAGGTTGTTGTTTTAATCATGTCCTTCTGGAAATGTTTGTTTCTATTTTGTCACTTGTGGAACTATTAAATATTTGTCCCAGTTTTATTCACTGTTATTAGATCGTTCTTTTAAAGTTCTGTAGTTGAGCTCTCATGTGCCGAACGAGAACTTATCTTGGCCGTAGAATATATGTTAAACCTTTCCTCTGCTCGCTTGACAATCTGTTCCCTGTTTGATAGGCAATGGCCACTAGCATGGGCTCGCAGTAAACGGGCAGAGTCCTGAATCAATCAATTTTCAAGCGTTTGGTACCACATTAACGTCAGTACTCAGGACCTCTGAAATGTGAAGGCATGCATCCTTCGTAATATCTAGCATACACTAATAGTCCACAGTTAAGGACATGTACATTACAAACAAACAAAAGGATCATATCCTTATACAAATCTATGCCACCATTTTCTTTTGATGTGACAATGTACACCAGTATTCCTTTCCCTAATAGTTACAACGCCACTGCAATTCCAGCTGTAATCTCTTCCATAGAATAGGATAGGTGTTATGCTCCTTTATGACAATCATAACTATTCTTGTAGTTTTACACCTCTCTGACAGTCTATCACATGGTGGATCAATCTTTAGGCTTTGCCTCATGTTCGCTATAGACCCACTCATGCACAGACATGTATTATTATTTCACATTCAATTTTTATATAAAATACAGGTTAATAAATGTCAATCTTACCATAATTTTCAATGAAATATACACAGAGACGATGACTGACACAGTTTCGATCTGTTTTATTGCCCAGGCTGCTTATAACTTGTATTTTAAAGCACAGCCTGCTCTCATCTATCACTGTTGAAAATTTTCTTAGAAATGGCGTCCCCCTAACGCTTATTCTGACAATATCGATTCAGTTAGCCAATCGCTATTAATTTTACAAGGGTAAACAGTCTTTCAAAAAATATCATTCAAACCTTTCCTACGTTACTTAGGCTATTTATGTTTATTCAAAGGTCAGCCAATAATATTTGGTCTCACTTCAAATGCCACCCAATCGGATTTGCTGTACTATGTTAGCCTATCTGTCACCTACTTTTTTTCCAAAAAATATGCGATCCAATCTAAGCAGATATGACTTGACCTGACAGTATCTCTGATCTCTATGTATTGTTTTATCATTATTTGATTAGTTAAGGGACTATTTATATAACTAATAACATATTCTTAGTCAGCAAGTCTTCAGGTACACGAATATACAATTTTTAAGGGGCTATGTGGTTTGGTTCAAAATTCTATCTTTTTTTCTATGTTGGTTGTTTATTTTTAAACTACCTCCTGTTCCTTTTTTTCCATGTAATATCAAGCTGAATACGAGAGCTTAGGTCATTCATAATAAGAGCTTAACATGTTTACATGACGTAGTGTCCACAATTCTAACTTTTTTCATTGTATTTGGGGAAACCCCTAAGGCAAGGCTTGCCCCTGTGCTAGTGTTGGCTTTTAGTTTGAAATCAATGCGAAACGAATTTGCATTTTCATCTATCCTTTCCCCCTCCTCGTTCCACAATGCATTTTTAGGCAAATATTTCTTAGAACTAGGAAAAGGTGGGTGTTTATGTCAAGGACGAATTGGAAAAATAGGGTACCGTTTTGTTCGGCTATTCGTTAGCAAATAATAATCTGAAGGCGTAGGCGACAACAACCGTTCTAGCATAAAATTCTTTTGTACTTTCTTATCTTTGCTTTTATGCCCTATATTGTTATATATTAATTTAGATATTGTATTTAGAAATCACTACAATTATAAAGAAGGATGCATAACCTTCTTATTTCAGGGGTTTATGTGGCCCTGATAGTCACATAAAACCAGGCTCGTGGGAACTGATTGATTCCTGACTTTGTTGCATAATTCTGGCACGTACTGGAGGCCATTGCCTTTTATGAAGTGAACCAGATGGTCCATCGAGCCTAGGACGAGACTTACCAGGGTTCTCCTTCGAAGTTAAGTGCCCGTTCGGCACCGAAAGTTTCAACCTCTATGAACCTGTTATTAACCACAAAGACTGAAATTATCAAATAAAAGAATTTCACCTGTGACAAATGAAAAGAAAATAAACGATAGGGAGTGATGATAACAAACAACCTACCATTATACATATACCAGTATTATCCTATTTGCCTTTACACCCTTTTATTATATTAATACTTGTATTATGGACAGAAGATCCATTGTATAAATTGGATATTGTAAATACTTTCATTGATTTTACTTTTGATTGTCAATCCTGATTCAAACAAAATAGAGTCAGGATAATAAATTGAAAAAAATTATTAACGTTACACAAAATTCAACCACTGACTTATTTAAGATAGTCTTTTAAAGTGTAGTGTGAATGTGATTGTTATAGTACTGTTGTGTTGTTTGGATAATAAAATACTTGTGTATATGTTTAGTTGGTTAATGCAACATTACACTACTTATACATAACCCTAGACACCAAACGTAATCATCACCATCATCATACATTTTAGTCAAAGAATAAGTCTGAGTGAGATCATAAAGGTGGTAGCAGAAAGGTACCCTGTAACTTACCATAATATTTATTATATTCAGGGACCTTCACAGCTGACCTCACTCAGTACACTAAGAGTACATAACAACAACATTTCATAACATCAAATCCACCACACGACCCATGACGGGTCACGGGTTGAGATGAGATGATATTACACACATTCACATAATGAGGCCATCTAGAAATGTTGCCCACGCTGTTTGACCTCAGGGTCTAACATGACCCACACAGATCGTAATGAATATTTCAGCATGCATTTGCGCACGTGGAGATAAATAGATTGCCAGAAAAGTGAACGCTCTCAGGTTGTCCGACACTGCGCTCAGGTGAGAAACGTGTCAGATTTCTGAACATCTAGTGGTGTTAATCTCTTGCATTTACAATAATAGATGTGCCAGCCGGTACTACTTCGTTCTAACCTGTTTACAGCGGTCCCCCGGTCTTACGCTGTACAATTAACGCTTTTTCGATATAACGCTGTTTCTATTTTATACTAGTGTAAAAGCCCGTCATAAGACGGGAATTAAATTCAAAAGTACCAATACCTACCGGCAATTTTACTTATTGAAAAGTATTTAAAAAAACAAAATATTTGTTTTACATCTGATGTTAAAAGTCTGAACTTGACAGAAGAGCATCTTGATTTTCTGTTGTTTTAATCTGGTACAGCTTAAATCATGGATCTCCGCATCTTCCTGTCTCCAATTCATGTACTTGTTTATCAGTTGTGTTGTTGACTTCTTTCCATATAGTATAATCAAACTGTTCATGCACACCGTCATTTGCGCATTCTTCTTTGGTAAGTGTTACTATTGTCGGGACAATACATATAAGGGAAACAATGTCTAACTTTCAACCAAAGTTGCATCCCTTAGCAACTGACAGAAAAAGCTGGGATTTTATATAGGATAATATTCCCCGTCAAACTTTTAAAAATATGATCTTACGCTGTGCGGAAAATTCCATGAGAGGCAGGAATATAACTTTCACATGCTCATCAAGTTCATTCAGGGTAGTGGGATAGCAAGAAGCGTTGTCTTTATTAGCAACATGAAGTATGACCCAAAAATGGAATGCAGTTCTATGGTAATCCGAAACATAGAACAAGATCTTAATTGCTGCAAAGTGCTCCGTTTAGAGAAAATAACGTGGCACAGCAAAGCAAGTTCGATTTTTTTTCCTTAAGTCTCTTCTAATATCTTTTGCCCCCATTCACCAAGTAGCCTTGCCTTCTACATCTGGAGTCAGAAAAATTGTTTTCACTACCTCGTCTGATGATGAAGACAGCTCCGCCATGACAACTAAAGCCACAAGAGACGGAAGTCGAAGCGATTAAAATCCTATACATTTTTTTGCATATTTTTTCGTTAGTACAGTACACACGTAATAATTCGTTTGTGTTCAATATTCCATCCCATCCCATCCCATCCCCACATAATTACCGATGTATGTTACGTCGGTCGGTCTCACTCAAAATAGTATCTCGCGCCAGAAAAAAAAAGTGCGCAACGCACGGTGTGCAACATATAAAACAAATACTTTGGTTTTATTTTTTTTATTCTTTCACGGAATTAGTAGCGCTCGACAAAGAAAAAGTGCGTAAATATTGGTGTGCATGAGCCCTCACCCGATCTACAAATCATGAAAACTTGAAAGTTTTTGTTAAAACCACTTATTATCAGGGAACACTCTTTGAAAACAATCCACGCACTTTCACAAGAAATGTTGTTATCAAAGAACTTTTAAATTGAATCTAAAATAACATAATTCTCGCCGTGTGTACGTTGGTCACAGCTGAGGAATGTAACCGTGTTGAAAAGTAGGTATTGTTTCCATTATATATTGTCGTGGACGAATTATCAGATAGGTAATAGATGTTTATAGCCCTGTCTGAGCAGAGGTGATAGTGATGACAATGTGAAAGTAAGGGGTAAGATATAGTTTTTGTCACGAGGGTGATCGTGTAAGAGACAGGACAGTCTCTGGATATAATAATTTATCTAATCCCGCCTATCTGGACGACGATATTAAAATTAGACGCACTTTCTCTCCTTGTACGAAAATACAAGTTACACTGCACTCACATGCACACAATTCTGTGACAAATACGCACGAACGTGAAAAAACAAACTATGGATAATGTATAATGAATAGGGGTTGACCGACACGATAACTAAAGGTTTAATAAAGTTTATTATCAAATAGAAAAATCACAACATAAATCATATGCATCAAGAGATCATGGTTTACAGACAAAATAGAAATTAATAAAATAGGTTCTCCCCTCTGGTAAAGGAAAAGAAAGGACGATCCCAACAGAGGTTAATTTACCCAAAAGATCAAAAGGTAGCAATAAGCGATGAAGTAGTCAGGATGGGAAAAGAATAGGTTCCTAATGTAATCTATCCCGTGACTAATCAGATTATTGAGATTAAAAAAAAAGAAAAGAAGACACCATATAAGTATATGATGTTAACAAAAGACATAAGTTTCTTTCTCTGTTCATTCAAATCACATACACGCAGTGGCCACTTTCAGGCTATGCTTACCCCAGTAGTTGTCGCAGGCATTCCAAGGAAATACACTAATAAGTAATGATACTATTAAGTGTCAAATTTTAGTTTTGCCAAATCTAGCCCCAGACTCTCCGTAGTTGCTGATTGCAAATTTCACAGGAGTCGCTAGAGTCGGTGTTTTAATTTGTCCTGGATACAATAAGTTATCTATGCCTTCAGTTGGTTGGAGTGGGGTTCATGCGTGGTGATCGCCGATGTATGATGAATAGAACATATACAGTTCCTAGGTTGTTTAGCCTCAGGTGGTTGAAACGCTAGGTTAAGTTACACAAATGTTGCTAACACTATAGTTCGCCCCAGCTGGCTGATGAGATTGATATAAATAAATCTGGTAATAGTTCTGGTCCAGTTAATATTATAATTTAATGTTTCTATTCTGCTTTCTCTCATGAAAAATGAGGAAAATTGGACCGCACAGGTCACAGCAAGAAGCTCTTCAATATTAAATATTCTTGGATGCTTATAATATTATAAGTTCGTATGATCATAAGTTCATATGGCCATAAGAAAATAAGCCGCTAGTACTCAGGTTTGATCAGCCTATATTTTAGGAAAAGAAAACATAAACATTTAACCAAATTATCAATATCATATCTAACACGTGTTAAAAATAGGACCTCTACACCACTCTGTTATAAATTAGATTTAATACACACGTGTCTAGCTTATCCTTTGGTTATTTTAACGCGTGAAATGAACACTAGTCATTTATAAAATTACATAAAATGGATAGAAGTAAATCTCGTATATGCCGTCAGTAGACAGTTATTTAATGTATGTATTAGTCAATTTAAAACATCTCTTACTGGGAAAATAGCGAGTAATTAAATTTACTTTACGGCTGGAAAGTTAGCTATAAGTTATTTAATTAGCACAGAAAACCTCAGTGAAATAAATATTGAAAACTTTAAACACACTAAATCACTTCAAATCTAGTATATAAATTACCGCAATCAGAAAAATGAAACACTCCACGGAATCTATTAATTTTCACTCTGTACGAGAAATCTTAAGATAACGAGCTAGTGAATTCCGATAGATTTCTGGGCAACTGATCATGGCTATCGGAGAGACATGGTATATATTGAAAAATTCCGTTCAATCGTTCACTAACGCAAAAGTCACACCTAATGCCAGACCCGAGCCAATTTGCTGTTCGATTCTTAAATCAAAGGTAATTTTAACACCTCTTCCGCCTCTGTCGAATATCAGCTACGTAATTACTTCCCTGAAAGTTTTACAATCCAAATTCCGTCTCAGACTGAATATCTCGTGTGTTCCCCTGATCAAAGAATCTATTACGCCATGCTCCGCGCTTCGCTCTCTGTTTCACATAGGGCTTAATTGCCAGATGGCTCACGTGTTAATTGCACTGGTGAATCCTTCGTTCATGTAGCAAAAAAATAAACTAGATGGGGAGGGGCAAAAGTGGATGATTACTGCGGCACTATTTCCATCTGTGACATTTACAAGGAGATTGACATGTCTTGGGCCTGACCATGAAGGACATGTCACAGAGAGCTGAAATTTTGTATAGTGTTTATTCCTTTTCAATATAGCCACCGTCTGAATTGACACACTTCTGCCATCTCTGCTTGACCTTGAAAAGACCTTGGGAGTAGAACGCCCTATTTTTTAAACTAAACCAGTCATCACATGCCAGTATAACCTTTTCATCGCTGTCAAAATGATTTCCTTTTAGCTGTTTTTTTAAGATTTGGGAATAGAAAAAAGTCTGATGGAGCGAAATCTGGAGAATATGGTGGATGTGGAAGAATTTCAATATTCAAAGCGCTGGCTGCTAGCTGCACAAGCCGTGCTTTGTGAGAGGGCGCGTTGTCTTGAAGCAAAGGAAGATTTTGAGTGCGCGTTATCCCTCGTTTCCTGGTCACAACCTTTCTTAGTTTTGTGAGAAGATCTGCATAGTACTGTCCATTAACTGTGTTGCCACGAGGCAGATAATCTTTCAACAGGACACCTTTGCCGTCCCAAAAAACAGTCAGCATCACTTTTCCTGCAGATTTCTGCGCCCTCGGCTTGACAGGTGTTTGGGAGCCCGGGGTTTTCCATTGCATGCTGGCAATTTTGGATTCGGGGTCATAATGGTGTACCCAAGTCTCATCTACAGTCACCATGGTCTCCAAAAAATTTTTTTGACTGACACTTTTTGAGCAACTGTTGACAGCAATTTACCCTCGTTTGCTTCTGTTCACGTGTCAACAGTCGCGGAACCCAGCGTGCACACACTTTTCTCATGTTCAGTCTGTTGTGTAAAATTCTATAAACTGTTCTTTCATTTAGTTTTACTCTACTAGCTATCTCCACAATTGTCATTTTTCGATCCTGGTCAATGATTTTCTTCACTCTTGTTGCATTTTCATTGTTGCATTCTGAGGCTGGTCTACCAGATCTTGGCAGATCAGCAACATTTGAGCGGCCGCACTTAAGCTGTTGACACCAGTTTTTTTTTTACCGAAGTATGTGAAGGACAAGAATCACGAAACACTGGTTCCATCTCCCTTTGTATTTCTGTAGGTGTTTTTCCTTGAAACATCAGAAATTTTATCACAGCTCTGGCCTCCTTCTTTTCCATTGTTTTGTCAAATCTTTGGAGCAGCAGATCCGGTCAATAGGGTACATTGCGCCGTGCACCGTAGCGGGAAAACCCATTGAAGAAACAAACGCGTACTTTACACATTCAGTGCAAATATGATGAACTTTAAATGTGCCAAGTTTCATCTTCCTCCTGTGACTCCTTCATGGTCAGGCCCAAGACTTATGTCAATCCCCTTGTATACTCTCCCGAAAATAGTTACAATCAACAAAGAAAAGCGTTCAAATGACGGTGTTCATGAACAGTTTGATTACACTGTATAATGGAAAGAAACCAACAACACTCTAAGAATGTACTTCTATCTGCTCATCCGGGAACGGAAACAGCACACTATAATTAAAAACCCGTCAAGTTTGACGGGTTATTGCTAGTTTCTAATAATTATAGGTAGTTGATAAATGTTGTCAACTCTATAGTTTTTGTTGTTTTAATCACTTTTTACTTACTTTTTTTTTTTTTTTTTTTTTTTGTGTAACAACTTTCTAAACCTTGATAACGAATTAATTTGATTTATGTTTATTTTTATGGGGAAATCAATTTTCGATTAGCGCTCAATTTTTCAAGAACGAATTTTCAGCGCTAAGCTGGCGGTTGCTGTATTCAAAGATGTTAGATTGGAACTGATTTTTACGTTGAATTTAACTCACCACTTTTCACATGCCTTCATTTGAACGAATTTCCTAACTATTTATTGGCTACTACCAATACTGCTACTGCTGCTGCTATTACTACTTCTACTACTACTACTTCTTCTTCTACTACAACTACTTTAACTACTACTTCAACTACTACTTCAACTACTACTACTTCTACTGCTACTACTACTTCTACTACTACTACTTCTACTACTACTTCTACTACTACTTCTACTACTACTACTATTTCTACTACTACTACTACTACCACTCCTACCACTAACTACTCCTAGGTTGCGAGGTACTCGTCTCGCCACACGCAGGCAACACCGCACGGAAAACAAAATAATGGTTATGATAAGAACAAGGGCCCTCCAGATCATCAACTAGAAAACGTTAAGCAAAAGTGGCTCGGATACTGTGACAGTAAAGGGAAGAGAATAAAGTGCGTACAGTGTTTAGAGAGGTGTGTGTTGCGTTATACTATATAATATTGTAGGTTGTTAGATGAAGAGGTTTCTTCGGAGAGGACCTCTTCATTAATACGTATATGGATGCCGGTGACACTTTTCATTCAGCCTTCTTTCATAAAATTAATCTTCTATAATGAAGAAGATGCAAGGCCAGGTTGGACGATAGGACGACATCAGTTTATTACAATACAATACTCCAGTAAATACTTTCAAGAGATATCAATCGATAAGACAATGGCATGACCTAGCCAGTCTTGAACGTCATCATGTAGTCTTCTACTGACAAAATGTCCGTCGACATTGTTCTGCAAAGTTTATTGCATAAGTTCCAACTTACGTACACAAGAATACAGCATAAACTTCTCTCACTGTAAAATGTTAGCATCGACCCAACTCAACATGTGGGCGATCTAAAATGTTGGAAATATAACACACTCTCGGAGCTGAACACAATATACGTCCGTCCACCTTGAAGGCGACACAGAAAAGGCCCCGAACGCTCCTTGACGTATGCCAAGTTGAGACCGGTTTGACTTCTGCTAAAACAGTACCAAAAGTCAATGACGTACTTCCGGGTAACCCGTGGATACGGTCCCTAAACAAACATGGTATCAACAATCGATACCTATGTGAATACAGAATGCTGTGTTATGGGTTTTAATCATAACAGTGTGATAACTACATGTAGAAACAGACAATGAATAAGCAACTGGAAGAACGAATTGAGACTCTTGAGATGTGGATATATAAAAGAATGGGGCGCATCTGATGGAAAGAGAAGAAAACAAAAGAGGTCCTACAAAATCTAGGAATGAAAAGAGAACTAATGAGAGAGATCAAAGTTAGGCAGCTAAAATACTTTGGCCACATAACAAGGCATAACATCTTGCGGAAGACCATAATAGAAGGGGGAGTTGAAGGCAAACGTGCAACGGGAAGACAGCGTTATCAGTGGGAAGATAACATCAAGAGATGGACAGGAAAGAGTCTGTCAGAGTGCACCACCAAGACAAGAGACAGAAGACGTTGGAGATCCATTACAGCCAACCTTCGTTGTGGAGATGGCAGCTGATGATGATGATGACTACAAACCTCGGCGTACATGGTAGGAAAAATACCTAGATCTTTCTTTATGATTCTCTAATATTTCAGAACGCTGGTAACCTCATCATTTAAAACAAATCTCCATAGAAACCACCGCTGCAGACGCTTGTGAATGCTTGGTGCAGGCTTCCTACAACAATTGTGGCTCCTTGATTCGTAATGAGCGCAAAGGAAAATGGTGATGATATATTTAACGGCCCCGTATATTTACGGAGGCCTCTGAAGAGACAAATAAAGAATTGAACTCTTGCTTCCCCAGACGTATCAAACAACGCGATTAATATGAGGTTGTACAGAGGCTAGCAACCTCATCTTGATAGGAAACTCTTATTCAGAGCGATACAGCAATGTGATCATCAGAAACGTCCTCCGTCGATCAAGTGGTTCGGCCCTTCTCTCCTTAACAGTTGAAAGGGGCCGGCCAACTTGGCTTATGACTCCCAAATGTCAGCCTCCTGTTGCCAATCCGTCAAGAGTCCTAACATCTGGAAGTCAGCCATCTACAGTTAGTAAATATACAGGAATAGTGTTGTCAACCACAGAGACTTTGGTTTTACATAAGAACGTTAAGAATATCTTACTTACTTACTTAGTCGTTCCCCTTCTACCGTGAGGTGTAGAGGTTTGGAAGAGAGAGCGCCAGACTATTCTATCAGCTGTCTTCCTCCTGGCCTGGTTCCATTCTAGTCCTCGGTCCTTCAAAGATTGTCTAATGTTGTCCTCCCAGCGGACTCTGGGTCGTCCTCGGGGTCTGGATCCTTGGCTCTTTGTTTCCCATGCTTGTCGTGGTAGCCGATCTTCTCCCATTCTGCAGACATGGCCAAACCATCTTAGTTGGGACTGTTCTACTTGGGTCTGTAGGGGGCGGCATTTTAGGCCTTGACGTATCGTCTGGTTGCGTACCATGTCTCTTCTTGTTACTTCAACCACCTTCCTCAGATATCTCATTTCTGAGGTTTGGATCTGGCTTTTATGGGTTGTAGTCATTGCCCATGACTCGCATCCATATGTCAAGACTGGGACATAGGTGGAGCGGTATACAGCCATCTTCGTTTTCTTACCAACCTCTCTCTTGCTGAGGAATCCTCGATTTATGGCCTGAAAAAGTCTCCCAGCTGCTGCTTTTCGAGTGGCCAACTCTTCTTTGATGCCTCCCTTTCGGTCTATAATAGCTCCGAGGTATTTAAAGTGGTCGACCTGCTCCAGGACCTGTTCTCCCAGCTTAATCTGATGTCTTCTTTCTTCTCGTGATATCACCATGGATTTTGTTTTAGAGCTGCTTATGACCATCCCTCTCTTCTCCAGCTCTTCCTTCCATACTTGCAGGTTGGATTGGAGATGTGCCTCTGATTTAGCAATCAGGGCAACATCATCAGCAAATGCCAGCTCTGAAATATAGACCTGTCTCATCTTCCAGTACCCCACTGAATACTTTCTTGTTCTCTCCTTACATGCCTTGATGACATCGTCCATAAGGAGTATGAAGAGGTAAGGTGATAGGATATCACCTTGTCTTACACCACTGGTGGTCCTGAACTCTTCTGACTTATGGTTTGCTGTCCTCACATAATTTCTGCAAGACTTGTAGAAGCTCTGTATAGCATGAATCAGAGGTGCTGGAATATTCTTCCTTGCCAAACAGTCCCAAAGTTTGCTCCAAGGGACCCTGTCAAACGCCTTTTCCAGATCTATGAAACAAAGATGGATCTCACTCTTATACTCAAGGGCCTTTTCACTCAGCTGTCTGAGTGTGAAGATTAGGTCTTGAGTACTTCGGTTTGCTCGGAATCCGCACTGGACCTCATCCAATTGTGCCTCAGCTAGGCGTCGGAGTCTCTGCTCTAGGATTCTAGAGTAGATGTTAAGAATATCATTAACGTTAAATCGAGTACTGTGGACGTCATGAGAGAAGCTCGTGTGCAAAGTAAGCTTATTACTAACATTAGAAAACAGCAATATACGTCCTTTGATCGTGGTATGAGAAGAGAAATGGTGTAATATATAGTCAGATGGAAACAATTCCAGAAAACAGAGATCGATGACGACAAAGAGAGAAGATGTCAAACAGTTTGACATGACATCATGACACAGAGAGACGTCGGACAACGGAAGTGATAAACAGTACTGGAGACCAGGGCCGGTTTATCCATTAGGCTAAGTAAGTTGGTACTGGAGACCAGGGCCGGTTTATCCATTAGGCTAAGTAGGTTGGTACTGGAGACCAGGGCCGGTTTATCCATTAGGCTAAGTAGGTTGGTACTGGAGACCAGGGCCGGTTTATCCATTAGGCTAAGTAGGTTGGTACTGGAGACCAGGGCCGGTTTATCCATTAGGCTAAGTAGGTTGGTACTGGAGACCAGGGCCGGTTTATCTATTAGGCTAAGTAGGTTGGTACTAAAGACCAGGGCCGGTTTATCCATTAGGCTAAGTAGGTTGAAGCATAGGGGCCCAGAGCTCATGGGGGCCCGTGCATAAGTTTTAAAAAATAAATAAATAAATAAAATGCATAGATTTATGTACAAAAAGAAGATTTTAGCACTTTGCAATCGCATTCGTAACGTTCTAAAAAGACAGTAAAAACATAAATGGCTTAAAAAAATAATGCACCCCAGCATAATCATAACGCGTGTTTACATTAATTTAAAAAAATAATACTAATAAACATTAATTTTAAAAAATACTAATAAAAGAGGTAAGCAATGCTAACAAACTAACACACCAGTCTATTAATAATACTAGTCTATACCATCATCATGCTAAGGGGTTTGAAAAAAAAAAAAGTTAAAATTATTGCCTATGGGGTGAAGGGGCGCCCAGACACCAAAAGGTCTAGAGGCCCGTCTTGGCATAATCCAGCCCTGCTGGGAGACAGGAAGTTGTGGAGTGACATGATCGCCTGCGCCACCAGATGTGTTATTTGAAGAAGAAAACGTGACAGCCGCCATGATCTGTAGTAGTTTGTGATCTTTGTGCGTGACTCACGTGGCTGCTATAAATTCGTTTTAGAAGGCTAACATACTGTATGAAGATCTATTTAATCCTTGTCATTTTAACTCTATTTTATTGGTATTGATGGTGGGCGGGAGATTAAAACTGGAAGGGACGATAATGTGATCTTAGAGCGATCAGGCTGGATCTTACTTCTTCATTTACTGCAATTATTTTGTCGCTGAATCGTGTCTAAATTGTTTTGGAAGGTCTGCGAGGAAAAAGTTTGTACTTGAGTACTTGCGTGGCGCTTGACGTGAAAATGTGTAGGGTTTGTATGTGTTTTGAAGTTCTTACCTATGATTGATTCATTGTAGTTTTTTTTTCAGTAGGGACAGTGTTGACGCCCCTGAGCCTTGCAGCCCCGACCCAGTGGTCCCATTGTCTCTCCTGTGTAGCCGGTCCTGATATATCTTCCTGGCTATGTATCTCTCTGTCCATTTATCATACTACTAGTGTATCCATCTATCCGCCCATGTATTTTGGAGTTAACCTCTCCTATTTGTCGGTTCTTCCATGTAACCACTTCCATTCAAAGTCGGCTCTTGGCAGCACCCATTGCCGACTTGGGGGAGGCGCCGCCGAAATTTATTTAATTTAAAAAAAAAATAATAACTTTTTTTAAAAACCAAGAAAAATTAAACAGACAATTTCAAAGTAAAAATTATTGGCTAATATGATACCACTAGTTTTCCTTTATGTCTATATTTTCACTATTTTTTTTTTGTTTCTTTTTAACAGCGCTTTGTGCGTCCAACTGTAATTCGTAATGAATACAGAAGAAAAAAAATGTACCTACAAAAAGATTTGAGAAACATAAATGTATTATGCATTTTAGAATGCTACAGTAAACATCACATGCAGAAATTATAGTGTATTCCAGCTCTATACCGGTAACATTAAATTGTGTCGTGTAAGAATACATTCAGTTTTGCACATGTGAACGTTATCGTGAGACCTCGCGCAATCTTGGACAAACCCTAGGGCCTGCAATGATCGTATATGCAACACAATTTGCTTTGGCAAATCCCATTTCTCATACCACTTGAAAACGTCTAAACCGTATTACAGTGGTTCCCAAACTGTTTTCTCTGGGCCGCACTTTCGGAATGAAAATTTGCTCGCGCCACATCGATTTTTTTTAATTTATAAGAAATGTCTTAAAAAACAAAACAAAAAAACAATCAATTCTTAGCAGTGCTTTATGCATAAGACAGAAGACAACTACTTTATAATATGATCAAGAGACATCCAGAAAGTATAAAACAATACTGCTTTCTTCTTCTTCCTCAAGTACCATGCCTAGTTGCGCGTAGGAGATCATGTCTCTCCACAACTTCCAGTATCCAGTACAATTTATCAATTCTGCTGTTGACTTCTTTCCATGCCACGATGTCAAACTGTCCAGTATTTGCTCTATTTGTCTTCCCCTATATTTTTTACCTTCAATCTTACCTGTTGTTACGACATATTCCAGCTTTCCTGTTCTCATAGCATGCCCCCCCCCCCCCCCCACACCCCAAAAAAAAAGTGGATTGCTTCTTTCTAACTTGTGAAATAAGTTTCCTTTGTGCATTGCCCTCTTTCATGACATCCAATAAACAATACAGCTATATAAAAAAAAAACATTATTCATTCACAAATTCAATGAGAGGTGTGAGCTTGTCTTTGGTGGGTTATCTTTATAATTTACATTATTTTAACTATTTTATGATTATTATTATTATTAAAATCTTTTTGATATAACATAAATTATGTTACTTAATAAAATCTGGAACCTAATGAAAAATTCTACGGGTTTCTATACACAAATTTCCCATATTATACCGCATGTAACTAAATAAATAAGAAAAAGATCTTCATATATATTTTTGGCATATGAATTTTTTTGAAAATATATCTAAATCCTTGATTGTATTTGGATCTTCCCGCCACGTCTGCCATCCTCTCGCGCCGCACCAATGTGGCGCGTCGTACCGTTTGGGAACCACTTCTGTAATAAATGCCATCTATAATTCCAGTACTTCGTTCCCCGTCTCCTACCTTTCTGACGTCATCGGTTCAGTAATTTCTTCCATTATTACGCGTGTGTAAATCTCGCTACTCTAATCTCGTCTTACCTTGTTATGACAACTGTAGATCCACCTTCTTTACCCCCACCTTTCTGTTTGAATTATGTAGGTACTGTATATTGTCTTATGTTGCTATCTTCTCGACTTATCTGGATCAAAGGAAGGCACTACACTTTATGCTCACGAGCCACCAAGTTGAAAAGTTAACAGTTGAGAGCGTGAGTCGATAGAGCGATTATAAACAAGTCACGTGAGACAGCTATTCGATTAATGAAGAAGAGAGGACATCGGAAGGAAATATATAGGCTGAGAGAGAGAGAGAGAGAGAGAGAGAGAGAGAGAGAGAAAAGAGAGCCTATGGGGTGTTTGTGTATGCGTAAACTTAAGAAATGAGAAGTAACATATGATGATAAAAGGACAGAGAATGAAAAGAGAGAAAGAGAGAGACGGAGAGAGAGAGAGAGAGAAGACGAGCGGAAATGCCATGTACAGTTAAAGATTTTATGGGAGGAAGGGGGGGGGGGGTGAATGAAGAAGGATGTTGACAGAGCAGTTAGAGAGAGAGAAGTGCAATAAGATAAAAGTGTGAAGCACAGAAGTAATTGTCTGTGTAGTAAACTGAGATATGTGCGAGAGCAGACAGACAGATAGACGGGCAGGCAGACGCAGGCAGGCAGACACAGACAGACCAGACACAGACAGAGACAAACATACAGAGACAGACAGACAGATATAAAATACATATACAGGCAGTCAAAGGCAGACAGACATAGACAGGCAGGCAGACAGGCACAGACACACACAGACAGACTCAGACACACATATAGACATAGACAGACAGACGGACATACACAGACAGGCAGATATAAAATACATATACAGGCAGTCACAGGCAGACAGACATAGACAGGCGCGGACAGACTGAGACAGACACACACACAGACTCATACAGAAACAGACATATAGGCATAGACAGACATATAGGCATAGACAGACATATAGACATAGACAGACATAGACATACATACATATAGATATAGACAGGCAGACATATAGACAGACAGACATATAGACATAGACAAACACAAACAGACAGACACATACAGATTATAGGTAAGTTGGCTTGTTTATTGACTGGTGACTTGCTTTTTTTCGGCTGATTGGTTTCTTAACTTGTTAGTTGATAAGTTGGTTTGTTGATGCTGTCGTGAAACGAAGTGTAACCCACTACTTTGTTAATCACTATGTCGAGATACAGATTTGCTTCAACCAATCAACTTGCACCGTTCACCAGTCTCTGAGACAGAATAAATTATACTGTTCACGCAGTTCACGCAAGATGGCGGCTAAAAACTGAATAAAATTAGGCTGTACAGCGCTTGAGACTAAACCGGAGGAAACCAATCAACTTGCTCCGCCAGGAACCAACCGAAAGCTTTCCTCGAGTATTTACTTGCCTATATAATCGGGCGGAATTTTATGCTAAACATGCAACACCAAAAACGAAGCCAGACTGACCGACTGAAGAGGAAGAACCTGTCACTTTGATTTAGTGCTTACCTGAGGGCATCGACCTGCAACCTACTTCACTAAGTCGCATCAAAACCTGGCCAGTTTAAAATCTTAGGAGGGTAAATATATTTGCGATAACCTTTAGAAAAATAGGCCTTCAGCAGGTATATAATGTTGGTATTTGTTGTGTGTCATTATACTACCTACACCTGTATATATTTAATATATTTTGGGTTCACTATGAATGTATATGATTGATATAGACAAAGACTAATAGGACTCATACCTCAATCTATTGTCTCCTATAACTCAATCTATTGACTCACACGACTTCAGTCTATTATCTCAGATAAGACCAACTGCAATATAACCAAAACAGTCCTTGTTAGGACTCAACCTATTGTCTCCTTTACTTCAATCTATTATCTCAGACCAACTGCAAATATAACCAAAACAGTCCTTGTTAGGACTCAATCTATTGTCGCATCTAACTCCAATCTATTGTCTCCTATAACTCCAACCTGATATATCACCAAACAGTCCTCGTCGCATATACTCCTATCATAAGAACATAACAATATTGTTAGGATATATGTTACCAGCTAGTATAGCACTTGTCAGAGAGGACGTGGTATAGTATAGGGGGAAGGACATTGTTGTATCACACCTAGGAATACATATTATTGGATTTATTCATGTATTGATTTATATTATGGGATGTATTCATGTATTAAATGTATTCATGTATTGAATCTATATTATTGAATGTATCCATGTATTAGTTTATCAGAAAGAATGCTTTGCAAGTAGACACCTGTCTTGTCTCGCTATTGCTAAATCATACTGAGCCATGTTGTCATTCATCCTACATGCATACATCTGAGACACGCTCATTTCACTCACACTAGAAATAGGTGGGCTTGAGGACAGAAATTAGCCCCTATTTTTGCTTTGTTACAGGTTTATTTGTGTCCTAAAAAACCTGAGGTCGTATGTTCGAGTCAATCCCGCTGCCTGGAACTTCACAGGAGCATAGAGATTGTACAGAAGCTACATCTTTAGTCCCCCTCAGTCTTGGGTGGGCTAAAGTAACGAGCCTCAGCAGGAGTTGTGTGAACCCAACTAAGGAGAACAGAACGTTTTAAGAGATGAGTACACATTAGTACCATTTCTGTCGGCATTGTGAGCATAGAAACTGTCAGTGATGAGAAAGTGACTTAACATAGCAAGAGACAAAATTAATAGCATAGCTGAGAAGTGTTATATCCTTAATTAACAGCACAGCTGATCCATGTACTATAATTAATTAACAGCACAGCTGATATAATTTTTGTTCCTATAATTGGAAAACTTGTTGTCTATATAAATATAAATATTTGTAAAATATATGTAAACTTACAAATTCATTACGTTCCATTTTTTTCAACATTCACCCTTCAGCACAAGAGTAGATAGTGTATATACTAAATAAAATATAAGGAAATTGTATTTGAACGACTTGTCAATTTTATCAGTGTTAAGTAAAATCTGTTTCCTTGGTTTTTTAATATCACAGTTAGTTACACAGCGGAGGTGGCGCTTTATGTCGGTCTCCTCTCTACTATTGTTTCGAGATCAGAACATTCACAGCCGTAACTAATTTGTGATACCAGTAGTTCTCTCAGACACTGAGACTTCACCATTTTCTGCAGAAATTCTATTTCTGTAATTGTCAGTACTATATTGATCCAAGAGCCAAATAAAACCTCTCGCCACAGATGCGTGGAGGAATTTGTTTATGGATGGTTTAATAAACGGATGGATGGATGGACGGATGAATGGAAAGAAGGCTTTGTGGATGACTGCGTGAATATGATGGCTACGTAGGTAGGTGGATGGGTGGTATTTTTGTATTTACATGCATGTGGGATTAATTTTGAAAATGTGAGGCTGGCAGAGAAAGAGTGGAGAGAATAAATCTCGGAAATGAAATTAAACATAAGAACAAGTGAATTGTAAACATAAAATGACAGAAATCGTTATCTTAACAGTTGTTTTAACGATCACTCCAGTTCCAGGCCTGCATTTATGAACCGCGCATGACAGGGCCTGGCTGTCGACTGCTCCGTGAGCCGAGCGTACGAGCAGTCCAGTCACGCGAGGTTTTTGTTCACAGCCAGACATCCAAGGTGTGTTTTGTGGGGGGTGTTCGCTCCAACCACCTGGAAGCTGAATTATATTCTCGTGCTGCTAACGTTAGCACTCATTACCTGCGGACAGCGTAGGTTTGTCTTGTGACTCTCTGCTCTTTGTGAAAACAGATTTCTCGTGTTTTGTTTTACTTTTGTGATACTTTACTGAAGATTAATCGCTGTAAGTGTAATATTAAATTAACACACGCGTGGGGTTATAGATCAGTTGTGGTTATCTTTTACAGAGGAAACGGTATTTAAGAACTGTGATCTGATGTGGTTGAAACAAATTCAGTGTTTTAACAAATTCTCTCGTATGACACTGGTGATTAAGTTTCGCGTGCAACCTGCGGACCGTATTCTTTTTTTTAATTAGACAGACTTGTGCCATGTCTGTGGTGCTTTAAGAACAGATAAAATTTAGCCACGTGTTCTAGTGGTTGGTTTTAATCTTAATCATTCTATCTAATCCTTTAGACTTAGTTCATTGGTACGTTTATGTTTACTTCCTGGTTCTACTGGCCCGTGGCTGAAAGTAACCCTGATCCGACTTGAGTCGTTTTCTTCTTCTAGTTCTGTGGTCTTGTGGTAGAAAAATTACCTTTTTTTGTGTGTGGTCACTGATTTTTTTGTAACCGTAGTTCTGTGGACCATTGCATAATAAATTATTGGGTGCATACATGACGTGTAGTTGCAGTGGAGGGGGAGGGGGGAAATATAAAGAATATGACTACTGCTCCTTCAGGCCTTTCGCACGAGGCGACTAAAATGAGATTGTGCATGGGGTTAGCAGCTTCATCATGGTAAACAAATTGCCACCAAAAAACCACCGCTACAAGATAGTATGTGCTTGCTTGGTGCTGACTTCCTGCACGAGGACCAGCTGCCATGGCGACTCCTTGCTCCGTTCGTAGCGTAAAGAAAAATAATGATGTTGATGCATATAATGTTGATGCATATAATGTTGATGCATGGCTTAGGTGGTCTTAGTTCTTTCGATCTGAATAGATGAGATAGTCTAGATTTATGTTATAATTTGGATAATATTTTTTTTTAAAATAAAATTTTGCCTCGTTTTGGCGTGGCTCGTCCCGTACAACCTAGTCGGTTATATTAGGGCACATGTCCAAATATAAAAGACCTTTAAGTCTCACTTTGAAAAAGTTATGCAGTAAATAGTTGTTCTGATTAATTGTCTACCATAGACTATTTCGGAAAGGTAAAGGATCTCGTAACACGCCATTTGAGGCATGCTGGGAATATGGTGTTAGGCCCATATTTTCTTGACCATCGGCACACTAGTGGTCAGCATCAAGTCGGCCGCCTTAACCCTTCCAGAGCCAAGACTGGGTCGACCACCAAGAGCCGTTTGCGGTCTAAAAAAAATCCCACCTCAATTGGGGATGGAACCACGGACCACCGAGCTAGGAAGCCAGTGCACTAACCACAGCGCTATCGCGGCTGCATTTCGCCCATATGAAGTTTTTGAAATAGTCATGAAGTTTGTTCATTCGTTCATTTGCTACCCTTTAACTGTTCAAGGAGCGTTGACCTTCAACCAATTATGCCTAGTCTTCTCGCCTTATGCCATTCGCTCAATTTCTTTCCTTACTTTCTGTAACCTTTTCATTTCTATCACCAGTTCTCTTATTCGTGTGTTTTTGTTTTCTGTTTTCTTCTACCTCTCACAGCCTCGGGATTCCGGATTAAGCACTGCCTTGTAGTGCTATCCCTTCCACCTAGTTTTGCAGAATCCCAGGGTGTCACATCTTGTAGTCTCTCTTTGCTGCTATCACCTATGCAATCTTTCATTAATTGGGTGATGAGCTTACGTTCTAGGTGCCACATCTGGCGATTTTCCCAGAAGAAAAAAGGAGAATTAGCAGCCTAGACAACCGTTAGACTGTCTCTGTGCCGCGTCATTAACGTCATTGACAGGGGATCGTCTTGTGTCCTAGATGGATGAATTAAAGTATTTGAATTACATGTTTTTGGATGACTTCTTCAATTCGTTGATGTATTTTTTTAAATTTTTTTTTGGCTTCAAGTTTCTACAGGGTGGTCCCATGCTCAACCCTCCTTAGTCGCATTTTAAGATATGTCTGGTAGGTTATAGTGTTACTATTCTTTACTTCACGTTAGGATCCCTGTAACATGCGCTCTCTGTGAGTTGTTGATTGTTGGAAATATGTATCTGCCATTTCCCGTGTACAATCTTATTTTTGTGAATTCTCGCTCCAGAACATTTTGATTGTCTTTTTTAAACCTGACTTATATAGACTAGTGTTATAGCAACCTGTATCTTTCATGTGACATTTATAATCATGTATATGTTATTTGTTGCTGTTTGATGACCCAGATCTATATATCCCACCGTATAATTTCGTAGACCTCTTTCTGAAAACGGGATGATAGAAACAATACTATTATTATTATTCAATTATTTACAGTTTCCATATTTTTTTTATTGCTAAAGAGAGGAAGAAATTGATCATGCTGCAAAGAAATAACATACATGCTTTCTTCTATGTCTTATTTATGTTTTACGTCTTATTCTACTTTATTCTATTTTTTTTTTAATACGATTGAAATAGCTAGAACCGCTTTTACGTATATATTATTTTTTTTTTTCATAATTGTTATCACGACTTCTATACACCACGGCTTACACTGTCCTATCATTAGGACTTGATAAAGATTTGAGCGTTGTACGAATCGATAGCTCAGGTAGCCAAAAACAGGTATAATGTTTCTGAAGTAGTTTGACAGCAGGAGAAAAATGTTTCAGAACTGTAACTTTAATGAGGGATTATATTACTATAAAGATCTAGAGAGATTTTAATGGAGATAACAGGATTTAAACTAGTAGTGTACATAGATTTTTGTGTAGGTGTTTGATGTCAGCGTGATGGCCACTGACTGCTTTGACGGTCGGCGGCTAAGGATCAAAGAAGAAGAAGAAGAAGGTCTAGCGAGAGGTAAGGTGACCAGTTCCCTTCCTCGCTGCGTTTTCTTCCCCTAACTCAAGAGCAAAGTCAGGTACCCATTTACAGCTGAGTAGACTAGAGCGTGTTGATACCGTGAATCGAACCCTGCATTTTTACCGCGAGAGACCACCGCTGTAACCACTCTGTCACTCTAACTCTCTATCACCATTTATCACATACAACAAGAAATGAAACTTCTTGCAGTGGTAGTTACTGTACGTCTTGTAGCTGGACAGCGTTCTGACGGGTACATACATTTTGTTTTATGCCGTTTTTTAAAGCAAATATTGCTTAAGAAAGAATATAGCCACTAAATAATGCTTTAAAAATAATATATATATAATCGAGGAAGTGGAGGGGAACTGCGGTAAGACGTGGAATACAATGGATGGGTTTGAAAAAAAATCGAAAAAAGGTGATTCGTCTTACGAGGACAAAAGACAAAGAAAATAGTCTACGTTACGGCCACAAGGCCTTCGTCAGGAAAGGAAAGAAAGTGAAGGCTAGATAGGACACATAAAAACTAAATAAAATAAAAACTGGGTACTTCCCTGAAGGCAAGAACCGAAATTCTATCAAAATCACTGTCTGTTACTAAGCGCGTGGCTGAACAGAAAGCGACTTCCGCCGCCGGATGTACACAATGCGTACTAAGAAACTAAAAAACGAAACCGGAAAATAAACTACCCAACGTGATAAAAGTGGGGACTGACGATAATAGAAGGGACCAGATTCAGCCAGACACACAAATTAAATGTTTTATCGCTCAGCATAAAGTCTCAAAACCAGTTGCTATAGGCCCACTTGAAACAATGGTCCCGATCACGGCATGGTCCCATCGACATCCAGTTTCACAGCGATCCGATCCTGCTCCTCTGACACTGACGATAGCAAAGTCGAGACCCCCGAACAGCTTTGAGAACTAGTCTTATACAACGGCATGGGGTGTGAAAAACCAGAAATCCGGTCTCAACCACTTTTGACTTTGTCCTGAGGTCACCCTCTCCTCTCTTGCTCTATTTTACTCTTTCCACTCTTATCCTATTCTTCTACTTTTATTTCATATTTATTCATCTTTATTGGTGAATAGCCATAAGAAACATGTTCCGACCAACATTACGTTAAATGGGCAAACGTTAGAAGAAGTTAACACCTTTAAATATCTCGGGTCCACTATATGCAGTGATGGAAGATCAATTAAAGAAATCAAGACAAGACTTGAGATGGCCTCAGCTGCCATGACAAGGTTGAATGTGATCTGGAAAAGTAACATCAGTTTTCCTGTGAAGATCAAATTATACAAATCACTTGTATTTATCTATTCTCTTGTATGGGTGTGAGAGCTGGACTCACTGCAGATACGGAGCGACAGAAAGATTCAGGCTTTCGAGCATAAATGTTATAGAAGAATTTTGCGCATTTGCTATAAAGAGCACTAAACAAATGTTCTATGTTAGAGAGAAGATAAACACCTATGCAGGCCCACCAAGAACCACTTAAATGTCCAACAGTGAAACGTCGAAAGCCTTGCCTCTTATTGGGGCAATGTGAACTCTCAAGACTCCCATCGACAAGAAAACGATCTATCAGGGATCATCGATACTAACCAAATACGGAGAAGAGGAATGGCAGAGAAACCGTCTTATCCTGGGCTGATAACATCAAAGACATTTTCAACACCTTTTTGAGGTCACCACACTGTCTCATTCTTAGAGAGCAGTCTATGACCCTGTTTGATCTTTCCACCATGGCACCCCCTATTCTTCATAGACGGTTACGGGCTGAGATGAGATGATGATTCATCTCCCACTCATTCTGTCCCCTCTATTTCCAGTCCCCACTTTTATCACGTTGGGTAGTTTATTTTCCGGTTTCGTTTTTTAGTTTCTTAGTATGCATTGTGTACATCCGGCGGCGGAAGTCGCTTTCTGTTCAGCCACGCGCTTATTAACAGACAGCGATTTTGATAGAATTTCGGTTCTTGCCTTCAGGGAAGTACCCAGTTTTTATTTTATTTAGTTTTTATGTGTCCTATCTAGCCTTCACTTTCTTTCCTTTCCTGACGAAGGCCTTGTGGCCGTAACGTAGACTATTTTCTTTGTCTTTTGTCCTCGTAAGACGAATCACCTTTTTTCGATTTTTTTTCAAACCTATCCATTTAAAAATAATATAGACACTAAATATTATCTCAAATATAATATCATTATTAGTTTCTTTATGGAGCAAGGAGACACCGTTGCTGACAGTTCCCTCGTAGGAAGCCTGGACCAAGCAATTACATGCTCTTATAACAACAGTTTCTGTGTCCATCCCCCCCCCTTTACATGCTCTTATAACAACAGTTTCTGTGTCCCCCCCCCCCCCCCCCTTTACATGCTCTTATAACAACCGTTTCTGTGTCCATCCCCCCCCCCTTTTACATGCTCTTATAACAACAGTTTCTGTGTCCACCCCCCCCCCCCTTTTTACATGCTCTTATAACAACCGTTTCTGTGTCCATTCCCCCCCCCCCCTTACATGCCAGCCCCAGTCACAATCTTATATTAGTCGCCCTGGTACGACATGTCTGGTGGAGCAGTTATCTGGTTCTTTCTATGCCTCTTCAGAGACACCAACCACCACCTGGGGGGAATTACACAATTTAGCATACCAGAAATAAGGCGTCTGGCGGTAGTAAAAAGCCTTGACTGCTGTTCTGGTGCCTGTTTATATTTGATGTCTGGCAGGTGAGGCGTCGGATAGATTATCATTTTCGTCATCTTTTATCTTTACCCTTCAGCTCCCCCAGGAGCATAGGCCTTCAACAAACTTATACCAAGTCTTTCTGTCCAGTGCCATCTGCTCCAGTTCTTTTCCCTGTCTTCTTCGTTCTCTTTTCTTTTTGTCTCTTCTTCTTTTCTCCGTGTGTATGTGTGTGGGTGTTTTTTGTCCTCTTCACCTTTAACCCTGAGAGTCCCAGAACAAGAATTGCCTTTTAATACTATTCAAAAAAAGGTTTTCTGAACGTGTCATATCCATCACTGACGTTATCTTCTTCTTTCTGACAGGTAGTATAAATGCATTGCATATTGTTTCAAATATAACATAGACGTCAAATACTGCTTCAAACAGAATAGCGGCATAAAATTTTGCTTCAGAAACGACACCAAATAGTGTTTTAATGCGGTATAGATATGTCTTAGACGAATAAGAAGTGTGGACAAATATATCTTCAGCTTGAAGCAAATTATTTTTTTTTTTTAAATCATTAATTGTTTTGATTTTTTTCCCTCAAAGTTCAACCCAAAAAAAAAACACCATCACCAGTAAGAACGTATTTCTGCAAGAAAACATCCAAACTAAGTTCAATGTGAATATTAAATATAGCACCCAAGGAACAAAGTGATATCAGTTCCACAGAAGATATACAACTTATTTTGTGTCTAAAGAGTCGAGGGAAGACAAATCTTTCTGTGTGAAAACATTCAGGGAAGCAACATCTTCCGTGTAAAAACTCCGTGAAAACATATCCGCTTCTGTGATAAAATTCCGTGAAGAACAAGATTCCTGTGTGAAAAACAGAGAGAAGAATAAACACAACGTCTGTGTGGAAACACTGAGGGGGTAGTTGTGAACGTTGAAAAATAAAGAAGAACAGATAGGGATCGGGATGTGGATTTTGTAGATCTTGCGATGGATCGAACAACGAAACCAGCTTTCTTGTGTCTGCTGCAATGACTCGCGTCTTGAGAAGCTTATCAGAGGTAGGACAAGATATTTGTGCGTTTACGTCTTTCATTTTATTTATCCGTCTGTGTTTGTGTTAATGGGTAAGAAAGACCTGAACAAAAGTATTGTAAGAATAACAAAGACTCATCACGCTGTGTCGTCCAGACTCCGAACAGTGTGTTTATTATGTAAGTGTTGGTTTTATTTGTGTGTGTGTGAGTATAACAAATATAACAAAGAATGGGGCACATCTCACGGAAAGAGAAGAAAACAAATATAGAGGTCCTCAAAAACCTAGAAGTGAAAAGAGACTTAACGAAGGAGATGCAAATTAGACCGCTAAAATATCTTGACCATATAAAAAGACAAAACACCGTACAGAAGACCATAATTGAAGGCAAGACGTGAAGGCAAACGTGCAAGAGGAAGACAGCGATATAAGTGGGAAGATAACATCGAGAAATGTAAAGGAAAAAGTCTATCAGAGTGCACCATCAAGACAAGAGACAGAAGACGTTGGAGATCCATTGCAGTCGACCTTCAATGTGAAGATGGCACCTGATGATGACGATAACCAATACTGAGAAGGGACAATGTTTTATTCCGAGGGGGGGGGGGGGGGGGGGGGGGGGGGGAAGGGGGGTTAAACAAACGAGCAGCACACTTCACGATCAATCACAACCTTCTTTTGTGTAAAACAATCTTGAAGATTGATTGATTGTTGGCTTATGCACAAGAAAAATGGAGTTTATCTAGATCATGTACGAGTAATACCCGGGTCAATCCCATATTGGGTTATACTTTGTGTTTATAAACGGCAACGGTCGTCCTTATCCGCACGAAGAGAAGTAAAGTGTTAGAGACTTCACTAAAGTAGGTCTAGCTTTATGAGGTGGGGGTGACCAGTTCCCATTTTCGCTGCCTTTGCCTTCCCTAACTCTAGAGCTGAGTCAGGTATCCATTTACGGATGAGTAGACTGGAGTGTGAAACTACCGGATTTCAAACCTCTTAAATAAAGATAGGAACCACTGATGAGTGTAACTGTTTTCATTCATTCATAACCCTCCACTCCCAAAGGAGCATAGGCCTTCAACAAACACATGCCAAGTCCTCCTGTCACGTGCCATCATCTCAAGTTCTTTCCACGTTTTCCTCATCATTTTCACCTCTGTTTCCAGCTCTCTTCTCCGTGCGTTTCTTGGTCAACCTCTGCCTCTCTTGCCCTGGGAGTTCCAGAACAAGGACTGTCTTGTAATGCTATCAACAGGTTTCCTCAGTGTGTGTCCTATCCATCGCCATCGTCTTCTTCTCATCTCTTGTTCCACTGGCACTTGTCTAGTTCTTGTCCTCAGTTCCACGTTGGTAACCTTGTCATATCATTTTAATCCCTCTATTCTACGCAAGCACCCATTTATGAAAGTCTGTAGCTTTTTGGTTGTTGTCTTTGTTGTTCTCCATGTCTCAGAGCCATACAATAGGACTGACTTCACATTTGAGTTGAAGATTCTTATTTTCGTGTTGGACTTGATTTCTCTTGATCTCCATATATTTCCCAATGCAATGAAAGCTCCTCTTGCTTTTTGTATTCTTAGTTTGATATCACTGTCTGCCCCTCCAACTTTGTCTATATTGCTGCCAAGATATGTGTACGATTCTACATCTTGTATTGGTGTTTCTTCAAGTTCAACCCTGTTATCATTACCTGCATTTATTCTCATTATTTTTGTCTTTTCCCTGTGTATTTTCAGATCCAATTGCTGTGACCTTTCAGCGAGTGTTTTCAATTTGTCCTGCATCTGATTACGGTTATGGGACAGAAGAGCCAAGTCATCAGCAAAATCCAGATCATCCAACTGCTTAGTCAGAGTCCACTGGATTCCATTTCTGTTGTGTGTTGTCGATGATCTCAAAACCCAGTCTGTTGCTAGTAAGAAAAGAAATGGAGATAAGAGGCATCCCTGTCGCACTCCTGTTCTTATCTCAAACGGTTCTGTAAGCTGTCCTTCATGAAGAACTCTGCGTGTCATGTCTTCACATGTTTTCTTTATTAAATTAATGATCTTCAAGGGAACTCCATAATGCCTCATCAATTTCCAAAGTGATTCTCTGTCTACACTGTCAAATGCCTTTTCGTAGTCCACAAATCCGATGTATAGTGGTGAATTCCATTCCAGACTTACGTGGAACAGAGAAAACGCATATGGCCGACACCAGTACCATTCGTGGACAAGCTCTACGAAGATAGCCTCAAGCTGACTACAGTTTTCTTTGAGATCATTAAAGTAGACGTCATAAAGTGTACGAAGAAGAAACATCTTAACTTTGCACGGAGACGCAGCGCTCTAGCCACTGAGCCAGTCGACACTGAAAAACCATTAGCAGAGATGTCCACCAAATCGAATTTCCATCCCGTACATTTTATAACTTAAACTATAAATACAGAACTGATAAAAGCAAAATGAGGGAACTTTGCTTGATTTTTTTTTTTTCCTTCAGATTTAAAAAAAAAAAAAATTAAATTAAATGTTGCCTCGTTTTGGCGAGGCGCGCCCCGTTCAACATAGTCGGTTATATTTGTTCAAATGTAAAGAAGTTAAGCTTTTAATTATGTAAAATGGTATACAACAGGAATCCTCAATCTCTGCGGGCACATTTTAGATTTATACAGAAGGTGGTGGCCACCAACCAAATATCGAGACTCAAGTATTTTAAAAAGTTCCTTTTTACAACAGAATATACAAAATACATTACATATGGCTGAGTAAGCGCATTTAATGATATAAGAAATACTGAGGATTAAAAATAATTAATCTTCAGATTATTTGAGTCAAAATGTAAAATTAGTGTAATCGTTGGCACTAATTCTGGGAATCCCCAGGGAAAGAAAGGTAGAGGTTTTTAAAATAACACACGGGGACGAGAACTAGAGTGATAAATGAAAGGGTTAAAGAAGATATGAACAAAAATTGTGCCGATAGCACTAGACAGTAGGACATAGCACTAGACAGTAGGACATAGCACTAGACAGTGGGACATAGCACTAGACAGTGGGACATAGCACTAGACAGTGGGACATAGCACTAGACAGTAGGACATAGCACTAGACAGTAGGACATAGCACATATTTTTTTGAAAGCATCTGCTTTTGGGATAACTGAGGTGTCAGACCTAGAAAATGAAGCAGTAGTTTCAATCGCTGCTGCTGATAACACAGTTATTATCATCACACTTGTTTCCCTACATCTGGCTAAGTAGCAGGTTATCATTACATCACGATTTACTAGTTGAGACAAGTGATTCCGTATGTCAACTCATAAACGTGTGGGGGAACTACATCATGAGAGTAAGAGCGGGAAAGAGTGAGAGCAAGCGAACGCGATAAGAACAACACGATAAGAACGTGCACTATCTTGCACGCTCAAGACAGGTTCAAACGGGGAACATTTATCTCGGTCTTAATGCTTCAAAATAAGTTAAGAGCAAGAAGGAGAATTTACCACGTGTTACAGGGGGCCCGAAAGGTGAGCAAAGAATATCAATACTGTAACTACTATGTATGTCGTAAAATGTGGCTACGGGGGGGGGGGGAGGGGGGGGTTAGGCATAAGACCGTCTACCCCATCCAGTATAAACCTTAATTGAGGTACAAAAACGTCGAATGAACACATGGAAATACCTTGAGCTGAGGGCACGCGACATAGTCTTGTTGAGGGCACGCGACATGGTCTTGTTGAGGGCACGCGACATGGTCTTGTTGAGGGCACGCGACATGGTCTTGTTGAGGGCACGCGACATGGTCTTGTTGAGGGCACGCGACATGGTCTTGTTGAGGGCACGCGACATGGTCTTGTTGAGGGCATGCGACATGGTCTTGTTGAATGGGTGTGTTCATTGGAGAACTGAAGGGTCATGAAAAATAAGAATTTAGTTGTAATGTAGTTAGATGTACACTACATTCATTAATACTTCGAAAAAGAAACACAACTTAGTAAGATAATTAAGCAAAGTTAAAGTTAGTTCCGTAGTAGATACTGTGATGTTTTAGAGACTTCACCTTAATAGGTCCAGCATTTTATGAGGTGATGTGACCAGTTCCATTCCTTGCCGTCTCTCTCCTTTCTTCCCTGGAGAACAGAGTCAGGTTTCCATTTACAGCTGGGTAGAATGAGACGTGACGCTTCCAGGTTTTGGTCCCGGAACCCAGAAACTTTACCGTAAGAGGAGAGCGCTCTGACCTTTAGCCAAGTTTTCAGTTATATCATGCTTGAGCATTCTATGAAGAAAAATAATATAGTAATATACTTAGTGGTACATTTTATTATATAATGTTTAAGGCAGTAGTCAGCTACTAGGTTTGTCCAATACCACATGTCAAAGACTTGGTGCGTCACCAATACCTCGATTTATAAGAACTACGTGTTATATTGACGACAACAAAAAAAAAACTCTAACGAAACACCAGGTTGGTTTAATTATGTTCAAGACAAACTAGCTGATACTACAAACTCTGATTCTAATCCTGGCTAATCTAATGGATAAACTGGCACTTGTTACTATTAAACTTTGCCCCCCCCCAAAAAACCTCGATATTACCCACACCGGAGTAATTTATTCCTAATAGACGAGAATGGCTTCGGCATTCGAGGAAGAAACGAAAAATTTCGGAGTAAGATTAGACGTATATTCAATTCTATTATTCTTAAGCATTCGAGGAAGAAAAAAATGTTATGAATATAATTAGAGGTACATTTAATTATTATATAATGCTTAAGATAATAAGAAAAATAATTCAGTAATATAATTAAAGAAACATTTAATTTAATAGTATTTTTTTTAAAATCTTGACAGAAACACAATTATGGACTTGTCAAAGACGTTAATAATAACGACACTCAGAGAAAAAGACAAACTAGGGAAATGCACCAAAATTTAATATGAAATTCCATTAACAGAATCAGACAGAATATGTCGGACGAAACAAAAGCTAACAGAGATCATTGGGAAATTATTACGAACAAATACAAAAGAGGTATGGGGGGTGTGAAGCCTATACAAGAAATATAGATAGATACAATAAAAATGTTTGGAAATGTATTGTGGGTAGGATTTGATAAAGCTCCCTTTCCTAAGTAAACCACTGACTATTGCTGCTGCTGCTACTACTACTACTACTACTACTAATACTACTACTCTTACTACGACTACTACTGATGCTGCTGCTACTACCACTACTTCTACTACTGATGGTGGTGGTAGAAATAGTAGTTGACCTAGTTATATTTAAGCAGTAGTAGCTACTGCTGCTATTGCTACGGCAGTTATTATCACTACACTGTTGTCGTTCACCAATCTTATTTCGTTTACTTTTCACTGAAAGTTTTAATTTATTCCTAGTAAAAGATCAACTACCTCTTTAGAATTAAAAACGCTAATAATAATAAAATCCTCGAATGCTTAAGAATTATATTACTACGGATTCTCAAAAACCCTTGAAAAGTGCTCTGAGAATGCTTGAGTCTGTAGCAAAAGACCATAAAGATTCGAAAAGTATAAGAGGAATCATTGGATTCCACGTGATTAAATCAGCATTATCAGAACATGGTGCGAAGTGCTTCCAACGAGAAAAGGTAGGTAATATCTTTATTTTTTTTTTTTTGTATGCCTCGTTTTTTGTATGTTATAGTAACAGTTGATGTTTTGCACACACAATACATGACAGCAGGGCCGGCCTTAGGCCGATTTAACCTATTAGGCCCAATTGGGTCGCGCATACACTCGGGTTCCTACCTCCAGCTAAGAAAAAGAAAAAAAAAAAACCACAGGAACGAAGATTATTTCAAATTAGGTATCAGGAATGTGTGCAATTACTTTACATTAATAAAAAAATAAAACAAACTATATTTATTAGCTATATTTGTACATAAAACATGTTGCAACAAAACTATAATCCTAAGTCAATGGGGCCCCACCAGAATGGTCCAAATCAGGCCCCGCAATGACAACATGACAACATGACAGCATGACAACATGACAGGTTTGTATAAAAATTATTTGATTCATACAGAGCTGCAAAGATTCACTACCATCAGAAGTAGAAGGCAGATCTTAGGTCGGGCTAAAGCAAGCTTCATCATGGCAAATGTATTGAACAGTCGCATCCTTCCTTACTTACCTTTTTCAACCCAATGAAAGCGTAACGAGGGAACTGAGTTTGAGTTCTTGAGCAAAGTGTGTCGCGTTGGCTGCTCTGAGCCCGTGTTGTTGTAGGAAGTTTGATGTTGTCTATTCATCTGCTTCTTGGTCTTCTCTGTGCCCTGAAACCAGACCTTCTACTGTTGTAGGCACGTAGTAGTAATTTATCGGGCTTTATTCTCATGAGGTGACCAAACTTGTTAAAAACAAATTTCTGTGTAATTGATGCAGGATGTAGTTCATACAATCTATCATTTCTCGTTCTATCTCTCCTGGTAATATTCATGGTTTTTCTGATCTCACTGGGTGTCATTTTCCTCTCCTGGTAACATTCATGGTTTTTCTTATCTCACTGGGTGTCATTTTCCTCTCCTGGTAACATTCATGGTTTTTCTTATCTCACTGGGTGTCATTTTCCTCTCCTGGTAACATTCATGGTTTTTCTTATCTCACTGGGTGTCATTTTCCTCTCCTGGTAACATTCATGGTTTTTCTTATCTCACTGGGTGTCATTTTCCTCTCCTGGTAACATTCATGGTTTTTCTTAACCATTTCTTTTCACAGGATATGATTTTTCCCTCCTGTTCTTTGGCCAGGGACCATGTTTGATGCTGTCGTTTACTTTCCATGCGTATATTCTGATGCTAGAGTAGTGGTGACAGTTGGTACATCATTGCACTGGCTTATTCGTATCTTGTTTCAATTTCTTTGTCAAGTCTTCCCATAAGCCGCATCATTAACAACCATAAAAATAACACAAATAGCAACTTTCCCCGCAGTACTAAATAATTGTCAGATATAAAGGTGAAACGAGCTAAAATCAGCTTTGATATTTTGAGAAACGGGTGTGTCTGCTTTCTGTCTTCTTTCCTTTTTTTTTTCTCCTTTTTTTTTGCCCATTTTCAAACAGTCAAACTTCACACGGGATATTCACCATTTCAAGCGAATGCATGTATTATCAAAGAGAGAGGAACCCGAGCCCTGCGAGTCGTAAACAATTATCAGGAATGGGTAAAGATGGCAGACACTCGTCAGAAAGATAAAATGACGAATGACACCGTCGCCGTAGTACTGCTTTATTCCATTTCTAATTTTTGCCACAACTGATCTGAGGTCATAAATCGACATCACATAGTTCAATATTATAATCCTACACATCTTACAGTAAACAGTTTGGATTATCATACAAAATTTCATTTTAATGTGATATATCCTTCTGCTTAACTTCTTCTTGGTTCCTTAGCCCCTGACTGACACAGTAGTCAGTGACCATCAGGTCTAGTGGCGTCACGTAGGGCAGCAACAAACTGTCCCCATTTTGCTCGGTCGGTGGCCAGCCTTCGTGCCGTGCCCCAACTCTGGTTCATGCTTTGTATCTCAGCCTCCGCTGTTGACCGCCAGGTTGTCTTTGGTCTGCCTCTCTTTCGCCGTCCTTCTCGGGTCCATAGCATAGCAGTTCTGGTGATGGTGTCAGGGTCTTTTCTGAGGACACGGCCAACCCAGTTCCAGCGTCTGACCGCAATGATGGTGTGCATGCCTTACTGACTGCACCGTGTAAGCATTTCCTAGTTGGAGATGGTATCTGTTTAACTAGTAACCCAAAAACTTTGAACGCGTTTTTCTCAGAACGAGCTGTAGTGAAGAATGAGTAAAGCAATACTAAGGCGACGACGAAGTCAACGAATGGCACAGAACAAGAGAACTTTGCATAAATTGTTTAAAGTCTAGAGTCCCTGTGTAGCTGAAAGGCAATTATGATACTAATGACTGATCTGTATTATTTATACTTTGTTGTATGTGCATCGATATGTCTGCTTACTGTTTGTATATGCTACTCTGCAGACTGGAGACTTCATCAAGTGCTGGAAATCTCCAGAAGCTATCCAGACGGCTGGTTCTGAAGGACAGGAAGGATCCACTGTCACCCTCACGGAACCGATCTATAAGCCTAGACTGGTCAGTACCGTGTAGGCCAGAGATCGCCAAGCCTGGTGGCTTTTAAAATCGGATAGGAATAATTGGGAAAATGACAGGCACACATTGCTTCAGTTTGTTCTTAAATTAATATTTAATTTTAAAATTGTTTAAATTTACTACTAGCCCACAAAGGCATAACTTTATGAAGTCATAACATATAAATATTCCAACTGCTGCATTAGAAAATGAGAAATAGTATCGGTACACACAATACGGTTGGCACCTTATCATGTAAAAAAAACATTGCTACTTCTCCTTCTTCTTCTGCTGCGTTCGTCCTGAAAGGACGTTTGTTCCGTTGTGTCGCCGTTTACAGCAAAGCTGCGATATTTCTGCCTTTCAACCGGAGACATCCGGTTTCAGCATGGCATTATTGGGACCTGGTTAGCCTTCCCTCTTAGATCCTTATTTTCTCAGCCAGACTGCAGTGATGCAGCCTGTTTCCAGGACCACCACTTGAGGTGGAGTAGTGTCTTGGTCAGCACTGCTTCGCTGACGCAAGCAGTAAAGCTATGGGTCGCTGACTGCATTTATCACTGTTGCTGCGTCTTCGGTCCCAAACATTGCAACAGAAACTACCACTGCACTAGCCACATAAATGCCTGATGCAGGTTTCCTTTAAAGGGACCAGCTACAGTGGTAGTTCCATCCTCCATGAGAAGCAAATAGGGAAATGATGACGAGGTCAAATAAGTGAGAGAGTTCACTGAAGGTATGTGTCCGTGAATGAAGAAGAGAGCTTGTGAAATCGGCAGCAAATAAATGATTGATTGATTGAGCAAAGATATCTAGTACTTAGTTTTTATACTTAAACTGAAAAATGAACATTTCTACTTCTGTAAACACACACTCACTCATTCATTCATAAAGTGTTATCTATACATTCAAACATTCACTATGGAATTATAATGTGTAGGGAAATGCTAATACCATTAATAAGCCATTTAATCTGTTCTGAAAAATCGTTGAATGGAGTGCAAGAAAGCCTAATTTTTTTTTACTTCATCAAATAACCACACGATATGTATATTGCATGTTTCATGTGGTAACTGTGACATCTGTATGATTCTAACTAGTCTTAAATTTACAGAATTTGCAGTCCTGAGTAGACTTTTAATTGTGTAAATTAAATTGTTTCTACATACAACGTAATTTAACATTACCAATCAGAATGTGTGCTTTGGCTGGGCAGAATAGAACAACTGTTTGTTTGTTCACGATAGGGGAGTTGAAGGTAGATGGGGAACGACTAAGTAAGTAAGGGGAGTTGTTCAATGTTTGTTCACCACACACAGAGGAGATGCTCAATCTTTGTTCATACAGTGGAGATGTTCAATATTTGTTTGTTTACCATAGGGGTGATGGTCAATGTTTGTGTGTTCACCATAGGGGAAGTGTTCGACGTTTGTTTGTTCACCACTGGGGAGATGTTCACTCTTTGTTTGTTCACCACAGGGGAGATGTTTAATCTTTGTTTGTTCACCACAGGGGAAATGTTTATTCACCACAGGGGGTTTGTTCAATGTTTGTGTGTTCACAACAGGGGAGATGTTCAATATTTGTGTGTTCACCACAGAGGAGATGTTCAATGTTTATGTGTTCACCACTGGGGAGATGTTCAATGTTTGTGTGTTTACCACAGGGGAGATGTTCAATGTTTGTTTGTTCACCACAAGGGAGATGTTCAATGTTTGTGTGCTCACCACAGGGGAGATGTTCAATATTTGTGTGTTCACCACAGGGGAGATATTTAATCTTTGTCTGTTCACCACAGGGGAGATGTTCAATCTTTGTTTTTTTTTCACCACAGGGGAGATGCTCATACCCTCAAGCTGTTCTCATCCTCATCAGAAGACAGCGCGATAGATATCGTGTCAGGACTATCCGTCTCTCCAAGTGCTCCTGCTTACCTGAGTTACAAGGAGGAGCACAGTTACAGTCCAAAGATAAGGAGGGACTTGAAATTGTTAACAAGTGAGTATTGATGATTAAGGGACAATTTCCCAGCACTGCTCTTGTCAATCCAGTGCCGTCTTAAGGCATGGACACACTGGGCTGTGCTGAGGGTTCCCACGATTCTAGGGGCCCCATGCTGGGATGCTGCCATATTGATCATAAGACATCATTTTTATTCCCATGGGTGGGTAGGGGGCCCAGTGCATTGCTGTGCCCAGGGCCTACAATGCTGTTAAGACGGCCCTGTGTCAATCAATACCTTTTAAGCTCACTGTAGAGCTCAAGTCCTCAATGAAAAACATGCCAAGGCCTTCTTGTCATTCTTTGAAAGTCTTTTCACCATCATTTCACCATCATCATTTCACCACCATTTCACCATCGTCATTTCACCACCATTTCACCATCGTCATTTCACCATCATTTCACAGTCTTTCCTTGTCTTCTTTATCCCTTTCCTGGCTGACTCCAGTTCTCTTGTCCGTGTGTGTTTAGTCTCTCTCTCTCTATTTCTCTTACCCTGGGGTAAACTCAACACATTTTGTGCACTATGTTCCCAGTGTTTGTTATCTAATTTGTTATCCTGATACAACAGAGGCAACATAAAATCTGCTAATTTCTTGCACAATATTCCCAGTGTTTATTCTCTAATTTATCAATTATGACAGAAGCAACATTAAAAAACTTCAATTCTTGCATTTTATTCCTGGTGTTTATCTAATTTATTATCAAATTACCACAGAAGCAACATAAAAACCTACTCAATTCTTGCACTATATTCCCCATGTTTGTTATCTAATCCCTTATCAAACTTCCACAGAGGCCACATTAAAAAAACCTACTCATTCTTTGTACTCAATTCTCCAGATTCTCAAAAGAAAAAAAGTACAAGTGTTGATGGTTCTGATGGACAAATCCTGGGTAAACGAAAACTGGATAAAGAGAAGCGAGGTATATTTGACACATTAGATTAGAATGCTTTATACAGGATATGTTATTCTATATGCCACTAGGCGTAATGGCCACTGACTGCTTTGACGGTCTGTGGCTAAGGACAGAAGAAGAAGAAGAAGAAAAGTTATTCTATATACATGATATGTTATGCTATATACATGATATGTTATGCTATATACAGGATATGTTATGCTATATACAGGATATGTTATTCTATATACATGATATGTTATGCTATATACAGGATATGTTATTCTATATACATGATATGTTATGCTATATACATGATATGTTATGCTATATACAGGATATGTTATGCTATATACATGATATGTTATGCTATATACAGGATATGTTATTCTATATACATGATATGTTATGCTATATACAGGATATGTTATGCTATATACATGATATGTTATGCTATATACAGGATATGTTATGCTATATACATGATATGTTATGCTATATACAGGATATGTTATGCTATATACAGGATATGTTATGCTATATACAGGATATGTTATGCTATATACATGATATGTTATGCTATATACAGGATATGTTATGCTATATACAGGATATGTTATAAGAATTAGAGAAATTAATACTGGAATTGTGAATATTCTTGCCTCTAGTTATTAATATGCAAAGAGTGGTCCAGTTCTTTATACATTTTATGCAGGAATTTGAAGGTGTGATGTTTAATTAATTAAGATGATACCCAGAAGGAAAGAATCTTACATGTTAATTTGTAGTGGCAGTTAAGTTGTGTGTGGAGAGCGAGATGTTATACATTTTTATTTGTTTGTTATTGCTAATGCAATTGTTGTTTTAGTTGTTTATTTATATTTATGATAAGTTTTACTCTCTCTTCTGTCCCACCTGTTGCTAAAAAAAAAAATAACTAAAAAATCCATAATTTCAGCTCTGTTTGATGCCGTTGAACAGCAGGACTTGGAACTGACAAAGGCCATACTTGATAGCTTGTCTGTGGACATTAACAGGTAGGGCTCTGGTTTTCATTTGTTAAAGATGCTTATTTAAAATAATCTGACCTGGGCAATGAAATATGAACATATCTCATAATTGATATGAAAAGCTTTGACCATTTTTTAAGTTAGCTGTAGATGATTAAAGAAGAGAACTGGAGACAGGGAAAGAATGTTGAGCTGATGGCATGCAACAGGAAGACTTGGCATGTGTTTATTGAAGGCCTATGCTCCTTGGGAAGCTAAAGGGTATTGATTGATTGTTGCCATAAGGTCAAGAAAATATGGGCCTAACACCGTATTCCCAATATGTCTCAATGGGCATGTAAAGTTACACCTTTCTTGTTGTCTTATTATGTGGCAGGTTAGACAAGGTAGTTATAATCTCCTTATATTAATACGTTTGGCTACATTACTGTTTTATTTACCACATAATTTACAGTTAGCCTCATTTATTATATACAATATATGCACTGACATTATATGTGTATAACTGTCATATTTTTGCTTCACACACTCATGTTTGACCTGTTCCCTGCAGTTTGAATGGAGAAAACCTGACTGTCCTTGACATTGCTGTGATGACCAATAACATTCCTATGGCTAAGATGTTACTTGCTAGAGGTGCCAGAGAGAGTCCAATATGTGAGCAATAGCTTATAATGATGATTAATACCTAAATAATATTCTTTCTTTTTGTATTTGCTGTCTTCTTCCAGACGTAGTTTTTGCTGGTATCACTAAGTATATTACAATTGCTTCCATAACCCGCGCAGCCTTTTATAACCACTACTCACAGTATATCACGACCCAAGTACTTATTTGTACTATCTCCCCCCACACACAAAATTACTTTTTGAGAAATAGTACATTCTGTCTTCAGTCTTAGAGATTATAAGAGATAGAATAAAACTGAATGCTTGTTCAGCATAACCAGGGATATAATCGTCATAAATAACTCGTTACATGTTATAGCCCTTCCATTTGTTATGGCCCTTCCATTTGTAGTGATAACTGAGTTAGAACAAACAAACACTCAAGATGCGATATGTATCAAATACATTCCATATTCCTGTACTCAAAGACATTTCTTCTTCACCTTACATTAGTTTTAAAACTGGGTTTTGTTAGTAACAAAAAACTATGCATAACAATGGCATTTGCTGTCTTCTTTGTGCACTGTCAGCATCATTCTGATTGTTATGGCATCTTCTATGTCTTACTCTGTTTCTCTTTCTGTGCTGTTGTTTTCCACTTGTCCTAGTTTGATTCAGTTGTATTCTGGTCTTTGTCAAACTTTTCATATTTGTACTGACATTATTTTCAGTAATAAATTAGTGACTAGTGTATATGTGTTTAAAGGACAGAAGCAAAGCAACAGAGATCTGGAAGTTTTAGAAAGTGGACAAAAATCAGAAAAACAAATAAAAAAATGTATTTACATATTGATCAATGAGAATGTATGGTGTGGAACTTGGTTATTTAACTGTCTAGACTGTTATACTGAATTCATTTAGGCAAAAAGTCTGCAGTATTAGTGCTCTACTACAGGTCTCTGATCTGAACACATGAAGTAATGTTATCACAGAAAGCTAGTGAACTGTTACATAGTAATGTAATGAGCCTGTAACATTCAAGGTAATGTGTGACAGGAACAATAAATGAAATAAGAGAAATTAGAAGGAATTTATGGAAGATTTACCTGAGGCAGATTTTCACACAATATTTATTATGAATGATGATGTTTGTTTTCTTTTTTTTCCCATTTCTTGTGATCAGTCCAACGAGGTGAGTGTCGACTGCATAGGCTGGAGTCACTAGTAATGGAAGCTGAGAAACGAGTCATAGACCTAACTGCCACAGTGCTTAATGCCTCCTCAGGCAATGCTAACATATCACCAGCACAGCTTCGAGTGAGTCTCATAGATTTCCGTGTCTTGTCTTGTCAAAATGTCAATGTCTTGTCTTGTCTTGTCTTGTCTTGTCTTGTCTTGTCTTGTCTTGTCTTGTCTTGTCTTGTCTTGTCTTGTCTTGTCTTGTCTTGTCTTGTCTCGCCACAGGTGGACCCTGGCTATCACTGTCTAGTTACTTTTTTGTGGTCCACTATTGGCATGAAGTGTCATAGGAAGATGTAGTATTTATTCTTAAGCCAAGTATGTTCCATTAGCTGATGTGAGCCTGTATTGATGTAGGATGTCAGCAGTTATTGCTTATCTATCTACCTCTTCATCTTCCTTTTCCCCTAAAACAAGATCTTTTACTGTTGTAGGCACATGGTGCATACTGTTATGGTGGTAACTGATCAGGCACCATTCTCACGAGATAGTCAAACTACTCTCTCTCTCTCTCTCTCTCTCTCTCTCTCTCTCTCTCTCTCTCTCTCTCTCTCTCTCTCTCTCTCTCTCTCTCTCTCTATATATATATATATATATAATGTACAATGCCAAGAAATCCATAATGGCTAATCTGAATTAAACGTACAGGAACATTGGCTCCTAAATACCATCGCAATAAGGAAGCTGAAATTTTTCGGTCATGACTTCCTTTTCCTTAGGGTCTATATAAAAAAGACTAATAGTACTGGAAAAAAAACAGTGATGGAAGGCATGGTCCCTGGAAAAAGGGGAAGGGGTCGACCTAGACGACGGTGGACCCAGGACATCACAGAGAGTCTGAACTTGTCTTTGGCTGATGCAGGTCGACTTGCCCAGAATCGTGATGCGTTCAGAGCAGCTGTAATGGAGACAACGTTCTGGAAAGAATATGTCACATGATGATGATGATATATATATATAGTTTCTACACTTTTTTAAATGTTATCATTTCTCTGTCTCTGCTCTCCTGATAGCATTAATAGCTATTCTTGTGAAAGTTTCTTCATTATTATTCTCATAATACTGTCCTGCAAGTCAATGAGTCATTTACAAGTGAAGGTATGATTACTGTTTAATTAAAAGATTTGCCAATAGTTTCTGAGTTTGACACCGTCTTCAGCTCCAACATTACAGATCCTTTTTATACATGTATTCATTAGTTGATTCCTCTTGTTTGCATGTTGTTTTGCCAAGCAAGTAACAAAATTTAATTTAAAATTTGTGTTGAAGGAACATGAAAAACAGCTTGGGCACTGGGAGTTCCGGCACCGATTACTGAAAAGGATGAAGGCTGGCTATGAGCATGCAAGTAAGTGATGAATCTATAGTCATGTCAGAGTTTTGGTGCTATGAATGTCTTAGTTTTCTCTCCTTTCATTCTTTGAACTTATGGATTACAGCGTAAATTTAAAAAAAAATAAATACGTTAATGTAACTTTTGTCACACATGAGTGCTCTTTATTTTGTTCATCATCTCTTCCTTAAATTTTCTGAACCCTTAAGGGTAGCATTCTCATCTCCTTAGTCTTATGTCATGGTTACTCAACATAAATCATTTTCATCTCACACTGAACCTGCATTTATTTGATGTTCCCAAGTCATTACCACATATTCTATTTCATATGTTGACAATTGAGAGATTTATTTAGTTTGTGATTTCTTTATTTGTTATACTTAACTTGTTCTGCTCTACGTAATAATACTACACTTGTCTCCATGCAATCACTAAAGACACATGATTACAAAGGGGCTTTCAATTTAATTTTTTTTCAAATCTCATCAAGGGCACCCAGAACCTCCAACAAATGTAAAGCTTGAAGTGACCAGCAATTCCTCTTTGTTGGTCAGCTTCTCAGAGCCCCGAAGCCACAATGGAGCAGTGGTTACAAAATATAAAGGTCAGTAAATACTATCTCTTGTTTTGTTTCATCGCCTATATGTATTTGTTCTTACCACTGCATAAAATTTAATTTCATTCTAATTCCAGGTTTTACATGTTCTGCGCATTTCATAATTTCCCTTTTCATTCCTTATGGAGCCACCATTGCAGCAATGATGATTTGCTTTCTGATCTTTCAACTGATTCTCAGCTTATTGTGTCTGAAACATCCAAACATGAAATACTTACTTACTTACTTATTCGTTCCTCTTCTACCGTGAGGTGTAGAGGTTTGTAAGAGAGAGCACCATACTATTCTACCGGCTGTCTTCCTCCTGGCTTGGTTCCATTCTAGTCCTCGGTCTTTCAAAGATTGTCTAATGTTGTACTCCCAGCGGACTTTGGGTCGTCCTGGAGGTCTGGATCCCTGGCTCTTAGTTTCCCATGCTTGTCATGGTAGCCGATCTTCTCCCATTCTGCAGACATGGCCAAACCATCTTAGTTGGGGCTGTTCTACTTGGGTCTGCAGGGGTTGGGTTTTTAGGCCTTGATGTATCGTCTGGTTGCGGACCATGTCTCTTCTTGTTACTTCAATCACCTTCCTCAGATACCTCATTTCTGAGGTTTGGATCTGGCTTTTGTAGGTTGTAGTCATTGCCCATGACTCGCATCCATACGTCAAGACTGGGACATTTGTTGAAATACTAGAGCAGCAAGGATACACAGACTCCGTATTTCACAACAGCTATGTTTACACCTTATATATGTGTGTATTTGTGTGTGAAACAAGAAACACTTTCAGCTGTGCTAAGAAACTTTAGTACATGAGACATTCATTAGCACATTCAGTGATGTCACTGTGAGTAGTCTTTTTAGGTGATAAATATTTTTGCAAGGTATCTGTTAAAATTAACACTTCAGTCAAACAGCTTTCTTTAATTTTTCTCTGTGTACCACAAAGCCTTACAAGATTTACTCCATGTACCACAAAACGTTATACACATATTTTTCTTTCCATTGTTCACAGTGGAATGGAGCGACCATGAAAACTTCATGCCACTTGCAGGAGAAGCAGTCATGGAAGATGTGTCTCGCCTGGAACTAGAGATTAAAAACCTGGCAAGAGGAAACACATACTTTGTGCATGTTTGTGCTTGGAACATGAAAGGTTATGGGTCATTCTCCAGCAGTGAACCTGCTTCAGCAGTACCTTCAAGTATGTTTTTTTTCTTTTTAAAATGTTTTTTTATATTTTCTCAACTTCATTTCTGTACATCTTTCTGACAAGACATTTTTAATATCTGGATTTCTGCAACATTTTATGAAAATCTGACAGCGATTTGAACACAGGACTTTTTAAATATTTATATATGTTAATAAATCAGAGATAAGAAAAAGGCATGGAAATACCTGGAGCTGATGGCACAGGACATTATGACTATGCATGTTTGTTGAAGGCCTATGGTCCTTTGGGAGCTTTGGTTAAACTTTTAATCTTCAGTGGCTAAAAAACACGTCAGATATTTCACCGACATATTTCATTTTGATATTTTCAACATATATATCTGAAGTTGCCTTTGTTTTTAGTCAACACTAACAGTTGCATTAAAGGATGGATGAACACGAAGGCCCAATAAGCACTAATGTGCAAATATGCAGGTTTCTGAAATACAGAATAGTTAAGACTTGACTAAGTCTTAGGTATTTTATTTTCCATAAACCTGTTTACTGGACTCGAATCAAACATACCATAAAATTGTCAGCAGTTATGTGATTTATATGTCACACTTTCACATTTTCTAACAGATAATTTTTACACAATTTGTGACAGGTTGGCGGGAAGTAGAGGATATACCATCAAGGTTAGAAGGCAAGGTTGCATCTTTGTACACATTATACCATCAGGTCAAGAGGTCACGGCCGCCAGACACTGCTGAAATGAAAGGTAGTTTGTTCAGGTCATGGTCATTAGTTTTGTTTCCAAGTGTTAGAAGAAATTTGACTTTAGAGCAGTGCTCCACAACCTTTTTACTTCACGGCACATGCTAAGTGCCCTTCAAAGTTCCATGGCACACTATATTTTAATGCATGGGTATGATAAATATTTGAAATTTTGCTGCAATTATAAGACAACGCTGCCTAATTTTTGTGTGGATTGGTGGATGAAAGTTCTACTTATTATTCATAAAATTGTATGTGTCAGATTCTTTTGTAATATTTTACCATAACATATAATTGTGTTTATCATTACATATTGTATTCTGCCTGGTGTTACGGCACACCAGGCAGATGCCCATGGCACACTGTTGTGCCACAGCACTGTAGAGAAATAGAAATACGTGCCCAAGAAAAAATAGTTTTGAATTACTACAGTCACTGATTTATATTCAGAAAAGAGGTTGTGTTTAGAGAGAGAGAGTGGTATGTGCAGGGGCGAACTTAAAGTATGTGGCACCCTAGGTGCAGCCTTACTTTGGCACCCCCTCCCCCATAAGTAAACATACAGAAAAATATTGTGCTTGCAAGTAAATTTTGAAACTGTACAGTATTGTCATAACATTATCTGATGGCACCCCCCTTCAGACTGTCACCAGGGGCCGACCACCCCCCCCCCCCCCTTTTTTTTTTTAGTGCGCCACTTGGTATATATCATTGATCAAACACAAAAAATATAATTAAAACCATTTTTTTTTCTAGAAAGATATCATTACAATCACTTTATTTCCGGAAGGTATTAAAATCATCTTATTTTGTTAAGATGCAGATACTATAATTATGTCTGAAATATCATCCTCAGATATCTTAAACAAAGGTACGGAATCTCCAATGCAGAAAAAAAGAATCAGCATTAAGAACTTATTTGTCTCTGCACCCAAATTTCAAAAGACCATAAAAAGGTATGTTGCTGAGTTATAAAGGCATCGTTATTATGGTGTTTCATGATGTGGTATAGGATGTTTTTGCTTACCAGCTATGGTTCCCTGCCATCAAATCTGTCTGCTTCAGTATCTTTCACATTGTGATTGTTTATAGTAGTGGTTGTAAGATTCACATATAATATTATGACGTTTGTGGTGGTTATAAATTTGACATACTACAATAATGAGGATGGTTGTAGTTGCAGCAGTAAAGTAATGGTTGCGGTTGTGTCTGACTTTCATCATCATCATCTCGTTTTTTTGCTCTTTATGAAGCTTATAGCCCCCACTATTCTACTACTATGCTAATGGGCCCCTTAAGGAAGCATGTGGCAAAGGACAAACTCTTTCATTGGTTGTTTCTATGGCAATTTGTTTTACATGATGAGGTTTGTGTCTGATATTAAAATATAGTAATGATTTTATGATGTTCATAACATTGACAAATAATAACATGCTGATGGTGTTTGACAGTCATATGATTATGATGTGATGGCATTATAAGATTGTATTATGCTAGGAAGCTCTATACAGAGTGATACCACAGGAGGCAATCTGATCATCAGAAAGAGTCCCCCCCTCGAACAAGTGTTTTGGCCCATTATTCTCCTTTACACTCTAAGGGAGGGTCGGGCCCACCTGGGTCATGACTCCTGAGTGTCTCAGCCTCCTATTGTCTTGTGTAGAAAATGAACCTATTCCATATATGCCACACCTTGGAGATGAAAAACCTGTACAAAAAATCCAAAATTCTGTACAAAGACCCGCAAAACCTGTACAAAGACTGAAAAAAACATATCAAAAGAGTTAATTCGTGTAAAAATATTTTAAATTACAGTGGTCTGCATTATAAATAAGGCACAGAGACTTTGCCTTTTAAAGCAGGTCTTCACTTATTTTAAAACCCAAAACAATAAATGTCTGAGTTTATTTGACACTGTAAAAATTATGTGATGGTGTCATCATTTAGTGTATTTCTGTGCTTAATTATCACTAACAGTCTGGGAAATCCTGTGTTAATAGGCCCTATAAAAGAACTCTGAGACACAGTAATAAAGGGAATGGGATAGAAAACCTGTACAGAAATTATGTACAGGGTGTACACATCTGAAAATGCAAACACCTTGTACAGATTATGGGTAAACCATAGCATGTGGCATGTATGACCCATTCCACCTTGGGTGCAGCTTTAAAATCCACAATTCCGCCAGCAGGAGGCAATTGTGAAAGTAACAAAGTGAAGACAAATTATTGCGGTCGTTCCGTAGCACACCACTGACATGCCTGCGTGAAGCCAACAAAGCATGAATTCTTTGCGAGCCGGCCGGCCTCTGAAATCTTACTTCGCCTAACACCCAATATAATGCACCGCCTGTTTCTTGTAATGCCGCCATCCTTTCACCAATACAATGAAAAACTTGTATTGTGGACTTACACAAATTCAGGGTGTTTCCTGTACCACAGGTTGGGCTAGATTTTACTGTCCCGAGTTCCATAGCCCATTGCGGTTGTTCCACAGCCAGCATGATGCCCTTTCCACAGTTTCACTAAGCTTCTTCAGTGCCCTTGTTCTATAATGATCTTGGTGGTGAGTCAATAATTCATGTATTATTTATTTATGATAATAATGATAATTTTCTATTGTCAAACAGAGGTGTATATATGGCCTGCCTTTTCTACTATGAAGACAAAATACTGGTAACATGTGAGGAACTTTTGCCAATTATTGAAGTAGACGAGACATTTTCCAGCCCTTCCATCCAGGCTGATTTGTACTGGCTGCTAAAAGTAAGTTCTTGTGCTCTTAAGTCAAGAAGTTACATTTGTCTTATTCATTTATGTCCAGAAAAGATTAATGCATTTCTGAATCAACATTTGTTGATTCATGTCCAAGAAATATTCACACTTAATGTATTATTGAGTGAAGAGTATTAATCCTCTTTTTTTTTTTTAAATTCTTGTCCAGGTAAGATTAACACTTAATGTGTTCGTGAGTAAACAGCATCACTTGTTGCCTTTATTCATGTCCAAGAAATATTCACACTGAATATATCCCTAAGTGAAAAGTTACAATTGTCATTTTTCATTCTTGTCCAGGCTAGATTCACACTTAATGTGAATCAACAGCTTCCCTTGTCTCCTTCATTCATTCATTCATAACCCTCCACTCCCAAAGGAGCATAGGCCTTCAACAAACACATGCCAAGTCCTCCTGTCACGTGCCATCATCTCAAGTTCTTTCCATGTTCTCCTCATCATTTTCACCTCTGTTTCCAACTCTCTTCTCCATGTACTTCTTGGTCTTCCTCTGCCTCTCTTGCCCTGGGGGTTCCAGAACAAGGACTGCCTTGTAATGCTATCAACAGGTTTCCTCAGTGTGTGTCCTATCCATCGCCATCGTCTTCTTCTCATCTCTTGTTCCACTGGCACTTGTCCAGTTCTTGTCATCAGTTCCACATTGGTAACCTTGTCATACCATTTTAATCCCTCTATTCTACGCAAGCACCCATTTATGAAAGTCTGTAGCTTTTTGGTTGTTGTCTTTGTTGTTCTCCATGTCTCCGAGCCATACAATAGGACTGACTTCACATTTGAGTTGAAGATTCTTATTTTCGTGTTGGATCCTATTTCTCTTGATCTCCATATATTTCCCAATGCAATGAAAGCTCCTCTTGCTTTTTGTATTCTTATTTTGATATCGCTGTCTGTTCCTCCAACTTTGTCTATATTACTGCCAAGATATGTGTATGATTCTACATCTTGTATTGGCGTTTCTTCAAGTTCAACCCTGTTTTCATTACCTGCATTTATTCGCATTATTTTTGTCTTTTCCCTGTGTATTTTCAGACCCAATTGCTGTGACCTCTCATCGAGTGTTTTCAATTTGTCCTGCATCTGATTACGGTTATGGGACAGGAGAGCCAAATCATCAGCAAAATCCAGATCATCCAACTGCTTAGTCAGAGTCCACTGGATTCCATTTCTTCCTTCATTCATGTCCAAGAAATATTCACACTTCATATATTCCTGAGTGAATAGATGCAGTTGCCTTTTCTCATTCTTCTCCAGAAAAGATTCACACTTCATATATTCCTGAGGGAATAGATGCAGTTGTCTTTTCTCATTCTTGTCCAGAAAAGATTCACACTTCATGTATACCTGAATGAACAGCTTCACTTGTCTCCTTCGTTTATGTCCAAGAAAGATTTGTACTTACTGTGTTCCTGAGTCAACATGTACACCTGCCTCATTCATTCATGTCCAGATATATTTAAACCAAACAAAATAAAAATGTTTTGACTACAGCACACAAAAATTTTATAGCATATATTTTATGCTACATGATGAAATATACTGAAGGATTGTGATTATTAGATTTTATGGTGAAATTAGTTGGTTTTTTTCTGGAGTTAACTGGCTCAGTCGTAATTTGAATGTTAAATTCTCATTAACAAAAGTATGTTGAACATGTACTTAATACTTTATATCATCATCATAGCCCTCCGCTCCCCAAGGAGCATAGGCCTTCAACAAACACATGCCAAGTCCTCCTGTCATGTGCCATCATCTCAAGTTAACTTGAAATGAAATACTTTATATGTCCTTATACAATTTTTAAAAAATATTTAATCATTCAAATTGTGAGGGGGAATGTTTTGGACAATCATGAAGTTTAATGTAAATTATGTCTTTTAGTATAGCTGAAATCAACCTTGAATAATGATGATGTGTTAAAAACAAATCTTGTCTTATAAATTAGCAAAAAATAGACATCATTTGGTGGCTAAAAACAGAATGAACTTAAGTATAAGCAGTATTCAGAACAGTAAGGAATCGAGATGATAATGAAACATGTCCAAACATGGAGAATTCACGTTATGATGATTATGATTCTGTGTGGCTGAACAAGATGCAGCAAATGTTTGAATTATATTGCAGTAAAATTTTAGTGTGTAGAAGGCATATAGAGATAAAAAGATTCTTGTTTTTAAAGGAGAGTTTTGAATTTTTTTTTTTTCCTCAAAATTTGTATTAATTTTTCTAATCCAGGTTTCATGCATGTGGGAGGACATCAAGGTACTGAAGCAAGATATGGAAAAGACTAGCAGTGCTGGGTCAGCTTTCAGACGTAAATTACTCCAGGCAATCATTTCATTACAGGTAAAGATGGTTCTCTAGCTGCTTAAGGACATCTTCTTCAGAAGATGCTGTTATTACAGTTTGTAGAGTTTAAGTAATTTATTTTTAAATTTTGCCAGGGCAGCGGCCATATGGAATGTGGAAATTTAGAAATTAGGAAACCTACCCACCGCAAAAATAATTACAGATTGTGTGATTCCTGTATACACAAACTTGGATCCTTGATGGTACTACAGAGTTCATGCACTGTGCTGAGATCCTCCTTGTGTGATCTAAGGGAGGAGATCAGAGCACTTATGGAGTTGCCCGTGTGCGGTGAACATGGTCCTTAAAATCCAATCCAAACCAAGTAATTTATTCATGGCCCTGCAAACTCACAAGACATGGCAGTATTAAATTACATATTATTTTAATAACTTTGCTATAATTCTTATAACAAAACTGCTTATTAAAGGTTATGATTTATTCTTATTATGAAACATTTTATGGAAAAAATAGATTTTGCTGAAATTAATATTTCTATATTCTAAACAAGTTTTAAACATAATTTTAGTTTGAAATCCAGACAGTTTAATTTGTCAAAAAGCCTGTTGGTTATTGTTACTGTGGTTTAGAATCTACCTCATTGTACTCTAGGCAAACTCAAACGTGCACAGTTTCCCTCATCAAATGTCAGCTTCCCTCATTAAATGTCAGTTTCCCTCATTAAATGTCAGTTTCCCTCATCAAATGTAGTTTCCCTAATTAAATGTCAGTTTCCCTCATCAAATGTCAATTTCCCTAATTAAATGTCAGTTTCCCTTATCAAATGTCAGTTTCCTCCATTAAATGTCAGTTTCCCTCATTAAATGTCAGTTTCCCTCATCAAATGTCAGTTTCCCTCATCAAATGTCAGTTTCCCTCATCAAATGTCAGTTTCCCTCATTAAATGTCAGTTTCCCTCATTAAATGTCAGTTTCCCTCATTAAATGTCAGTGGGTATGAATGCTGATTGCCCATTACAGCGCACTAGTTGTATACACATCTGACCTATCCTCTCATATGTCCATCCCCACTAGTTTTACATTTGATGCTAAATTCCAACAGTCTGGGTTATGTGGATTCATGGATTACAGTGTCTAAAAGGTGTTCATGTTCTGCATTATTTCTCCCTTACCGATTTCCAATGTCCCCTCTTTGGGTGCAAGCCAGTTTTTAGGAACATTATTAAATATGAGAAGGGAGGTTGGCAGTCCTGGAAATGTCATCATTATGCTGAACTGTGCCCTTCTTCTTTCAGTCTGGACTAGGTATACAAGACCTGGGGCAATTCTTCCATCGACCTGTTAGGGACAACAACAGCAGCATTATCTTCACAGTAGTTAATCAGATCCATGACCCCAAAACTGTGACCTTGGGTTCCAGTAAATGGGTCACATTTGGCAAGTTGGCTCGGCGACAGAGCTTGTCCACAGTTGATGTCACAGATGCTCACACCTTGCTTGTCAGTGCAGTGCCCGTAAGTTGTGCATAAGTGATTTATGGTAAAGTTACAGTTGATTGTAGTTCTGTTTAATGTAATAATAAAAGTAATTTATGGTAAAGTTACAGTTGATTATAGTTTGGTTTAATGTAATAATAAAAGTAATTTATGGTAAAGTTACAGTTGATTATAGTTCTGCTTAATGTAATAATAAAAGTAATTTATGGTAAAGTTACAGTTCATTGTAGCTCTCTTTAATGTAAGGTTCAAAGTGATATATGGTAAAGTTACAGTTGATTGTAGTTTTAAAAAAAAAATAAAATGTTCTTCATTTTTGCGAGGAAAGCCCCTTTCAATCTAGACAGAGGTTCCATCGGTTATATTAGGGCATATGTCTAAATATAAAAGACCTTGTGGTCTTTTTATTGTAGCTCTGTTTAATGTAATAATAAAAGTAATTTATAGTAAAGTTACAGTTGATTAACATGCAGAAAAGAATTGGAGGCAGAAGTGAAAATGATTTTAAAAAACACGCGAAAGAGCTGACAGCACAGGACAGGAGGACTTGGCATATGTTTGTTGAAGGCCTATGCTCCATGGGTGTTTGAAGAGTATGAGGATGATTAATTAATAGCCCATGATGGATTTCAAATTGTGAGGACAAAAATGTCACAACTTTTGATAATTTGTTTCGGAGATCTATTTTTGAGGACATGTTTTTGTACAAAATATGGCTGAGAGAAAGACAAGAAGAAAGACACTACAATATGACAAAAGGATGCAAAAAAATAAAAGAAAGCCTAAATTATGTGTAAATGTTGTAGTTTCTTCATCATCATCATCACCATCATTTCCCTCTTTGCTCCTTATGGAGCATGGAGCCACTGCTGCATTTGATTCCCTTTCAGGAAACATGCACCAAAAATTCTCATACTCTTACAGAAGTGGTTTCTGTAGCAAAGTATTTCACATGATGAGGTTGGCAGCCCCTTGCATAGCCTCATATGAGTCACGTTGCCTGTGGGAGCAGTAGTAGCCTTGTTCTGTCTTTGTCTCATCAGAAACCCCCTGGCAACTACACGGGGGCAATGTTGTAGTTTGATTACAAATAAGACAAGAAGAAATTTTTCATCAGCCTTCAGTGAGACATTCATCTGTATAGCATCATGGTCTTTATATTTGCATTCTTGTTCAGGAGATGATCTTGTACCACCAAGTTAGTGGAAGTTGCCTTCCAAGAGGTCTTTACTTAGGATATATCAAGCTTCAGGCCTCAGTGGAAGTGTTGAGAGTGATGGTTCCGAACAGGGCACCAAACTGTGTGCCACATGTCAAAATTAGAGACTGTTCAAATGTATCCAGGTCAGTGGATGTGGGTTCCTGCTTGTTTTTATTTATGCTGGTGTTTTAAAATTTACATGTCTAGGATTAGTGTGTTTTTCTTCTTTATTCAGAAATGAGTGAGGTGGTTCTGTGTCATAGACATTGTCCTTTCACCTTGGGGTGAAAGTTTCGACAGCCAACTCCAACGTCCTGACAGTTAATTATATGATAAAAACTCTAGTTGTTCAATCCAACACATTTAATACAGTGACAGCTTCACAGTATTTCATTGTAATGATAGAAGATGTATTCTTAGGCAAAACATTATTCATTAGTACAAGACACAAATGTTATGCATTCTCTATATTCATCATACCTGCTACTGAATGACATTTATCAACAAATTAACGTTTCAAAGTCCGAATCTTCCAGTATGAATATTCATTTACATTCCATTTCCTGCGAGACACATACTCATTAGCATGCAATTCAGGGAATATAATATTGTAATAGATTCATAGAGATCTGGGCCTGTTCTACTGACATTTTATCATTTCAGCCCAAACACTTCAATCCTTGCTTTTCTGAGTCAGACACACCACAATAATGCTCACATCTCTAGTGTACAAAACCCACGTCATCACATAACCACAATAATGCTCACATCTCTAGTGTACAAAACCCACGTCATCACATAACCACAATAATGCTCACATCTCTAGTGTACAAAACCCACGTCATCACATAACCACAATAATGCTCACATCTCTAGTGTACAAAACCCACGTCATCACATAACCACAATAATGCTCACATCTCTAGTGTACAAAACCCACGTCATCACATAACCACAATAATGCTCACATCTCTAGTGTACAAAACCCACGTCATCACATAACCACAATAATGCTCACATCTCTAGTGTACAAAACCCACGTCATCACATAACCACAATAATGCTCACATCTCTAGTGTAAAAAACCCACGTCATCACATAACAACACAAAATTCTCAAACTTTGATGCATTTTTATGTGACAAGTCATTTTAAATACAATTTCCCCAATATTTCACATGACAGGGTGGGGTGGCCCGCCCCGCCCCATGCACAACCTCATATTAGTCACTACTTATGTCATGCCTGAGGTGCAGTAGTTACTGTTCTTTCTTTGTCTCTTCAGTGGGAACAGCTAAATTTATGTTGTATGATCTATATTATTATGATCTATATTATTATGATCTATATTATTATGATCTATATTATTATGATCTAGACCTATATTATTATGATCTATATTATTATAATCTATATTATTATGATCTCTATTATTATGCTTTAATTTATTAATAACTAAATAACTTCAGAGATGTACAATCTGTCCATGCCGTGTGTAATTCCTTGGTTCTTATCTTCCTCATATCTACCTAGAAATATTGCTGGGTGAGAATTTTCTTGAAATAAGTTATTTTGTTCCTTATATAGAGTGATTAATTTTTGGCTGCCTAATTTGTTCATGTGGTGCCTGACGTTTCAACTGTCTTCAACAGGGAGGAATGGGAATGGCTACTGAAACATGACAGCAATAAGCTCAGTGACAACATGAGCGTTGCACAGAAAAGCTTCCATCAACTTTTGGCAGATGCCACAAAGAAACTTTTTGCACAGCTTGGTGAGTGCTGAAACGTTTTTTTTTTTTTTTTTTTTTAAAGAAATTAAAGGGAGGGTGGAGGTAAAGGAACATTTTAATTGGGTTTACTGGGAGACAGCGTCCGACTGGCTAAGCAGTCTGAGTTAATGGGTTCTGAGATCAAAACCTGGTAGCATTACGCTCCAGTTTACCTTGCTGGAAAAGGTACCTGACTCTGCTCTTGAGTAAGGGAATGCGAAGGCAGCGAGGAAGGAAACTGATCACCCCACCTCATAAAGCTGGACCAAGTAGCCTATAGTGAAGTCTCTAACAATTTACTCCCCTACAGCAATATCTGCTATTGGCAAATCAGAATATTCATAGCCATGTCAATGATATCAAAACAAAGTTGATTAATTACTTATTTTTTGTATCTTCTTTACTTCAAGAATAGAATAAAGCCTTTAGTGGAATTGTCAGAAATGATAAAATAGTTTTTGGTTAACTCTATTTATAAAACTACATTTCATTCTCTTAAATCAAAGAAGAAGTAGCTTAGCTAAGACACAAGAAAAGAATTATCATCGTCATGAGAGCCTAGACCTTCAACAAATGTATACCACGTCGTCCTGTTGCTTGATAGGTCAAGGTTTCTCCATGTCTTCCTAACCATTTTCATTTATATCTCCAGTTCTCTTCTCCAAAAATTTTAGAGAATAATCGTATGCATAAAAACTAAACTATTTAACTCCATTTTATTTCATAAACATACGAAAGCAACAATTATCATTCTGAAATTAACGTACACATTGTGAATGTAAATAATATTTCTCATCAGTGAATGACCTTATATAATGTTACTGATCATAAATAATATTTATCATTAATGAGTGACCTTATATTTCATTACAAATCGTAAATAATATTTCTCATTAGTGAATGACCGTATATTTTGTTACAGATCTCCCAGAAGATGCTATAGCCAGTCATCGCATTTATGACCTGGAAGTTCTGGAGTTATCTCCCTCAGTGACAATGATTCTATTGTTGCCTTCCATAGAGGACATCTGCATAGTTCCAGGACACTCAGACAGCCTTGCCAAGAGAGCAGACTTCAATTTTTTACCTGTGCAAATTTTTGAGTCCAGTAAGTGATTCACAGATTTACCTGTAAAGGAGAGGCAGAGAAATTCAGAAGATGAGGGAGATAATATGTGTGAGAATTAATTTATTCATTTCCTGTTTCACTGCTTATAGAGCGCTGGAACTTCAATTGCAGCTGGTCCACTTGCAGAACAAAGTATTCATGTTCTACAGCGATTGTCCAATATGTAATTGCGAAGGATAGTCTAGATCGACTGATAAAAACACATGGTCAACATCTGAGAAGGCAGGAAAAGGAACCAGTAGTTATCCCTCCTGTGGATGCTAGCAAGAGGAAAACATATTGGGAACCAATACCGGGTGAAAACGAAGAGGACAACAACGGGACAAATAATAAGAGTATAGATCAGTTGCGGATACTACCACAAGAGAGGACTGGAACAACACTAAAAGAAAGTGACTGAATGTGAACAGGAGAGGAGACAACTGGATAGTAGTACCGAGCCAGAGTGAAGAGGACGTGATAGGGAACACTTCCAGCGACGACTATGAACACACACCGGGGAGCAATCAGATTGTTACGAGAGCAGAAGTCCATGCAGAACCTAGGACAACATCTAGTCGGTTAACCCCACCCCCTCCCCCAAAACATATACAGTGGTTTCTGTAGCAATTTGTTTCACCTGATGAGGTTGCCAGCTCGTATGACATGCTAGAAGGGGCAGTAATCCAATTTTTTCTTTGTCTTCTTGGTGACCCCATGGGAACTACGTAGAGCGTATGAGAGAATAAAAATGGTTATACTTGTATGTTGGTATAGAAAATGTTATATGTTGGTATAGAAAATGTTATATGTTGGTATAGAAAATGAGATGGGGCAAAGTTCATTTTTGACAGAAAGTTCACTTCTATTATTATCTTTGGGTGGGGAAACAGCCTGATTGAAAAAAAAAAAAATTTAATCAGGTGAGATAATGGGATAAAATGTATTGTTTGTGACAGTGAGAGGAAATTCATTTTGTGAATCTGCTGGAAAAAAGAGAACTATCTTTGTTTAAAACATATATGAAGTCTGTGCCAGAAAAATGTTTATACATTTATTTTGTGCATCTGTGGCAGAAAGTTTGTTGTATGGAAAAAAAATGTATTATTTGAGACTGTTATTTGCATATAGAAACTTATTAATAATGTAAATCAATAGGAAACATTTATTATGTGAAGAAAAATCATCATGTCAGTGGAAGACTTCTTGAGAGTAGTCATGATTGGAATAAATTAAAAAAAAAAAAAAAACAGTTTGCCGTGCTGCAGATACAAATTGAATGAGCCATTAAATTGCAATGCTTTAAGAGAACATTTTTCTTTTTTGCAGTTCAAATGAATTTGTAATGAAAACTCCAGATCGGCAAATGTTCTTCAGTTGAAGAGTTTAGTCATCTATCTTTGGAATAATGCAATGCTTTACAGATACAGCCTTAAAAAATTTCTTGAGAAACATTTTTCTTTTTTGCAGTTCATATGCATGCCTACTTGCCTGAGTTTTTCTCCCTGTATGCTCGTCTCTCAGCAATAGTAGAAATGGATGGAGTACTTGCTCAGCAAGGCCACCGGGAGGTTAGTACTACTACTAGTTTCTCTGTTTATCTCTCTCTGTCTCTCTATCTCTCTCTCCGATCCATGAAGAAATGCCTTGGTAATATTATTTTTAGAATTTCTAAAATGCAGATAGCTTACATACTTAGTCATCTCTCTTCTACCACGAAGTGTAGAGGTTTGGAGGAGGGAGCGCCATACTATCCTATCAGTTGTAAAAAAAAAAAATGCAGATAGCACCTTCTAAAAAGGTAAAGGTAATCCCATAGCAGATACTACCATAGGGGAGTAAAGTGACTTCATTATACTAGGTCCAGCTTTATGAGGTGGGGTGACCAATTCCCTTCCTTGCTGCCTTTGCCTTCCTTAATGCAAGAGCAGAGTCAGATACCACTTTACACCTGGCCATGATACTATCAGGTTTTAATCCCAGAACCTGATAACTTTGCCATGAGAGGCAAGTGCTTTAACTTCTTAGCCAATCAGCAGCTCTTAGTAACATTGAAAAATAACGTGTTGTTCTTAAATGCCCAGTATATTTTAATAACTTAACTGTCTAAACATCTGATCTGAATTGAATTATTTAATTCATTTTAAAAAAAAATTTTTTTAACTTAAACCCAGATAGCTCCAGGTTCCACTGCAACATTTGTTTAACTGCATTTATCCTATTAATTGTAATATCTTTTTAGATTTTCAACCACTTTCTGTCGTTAAAAAGTAACAACATGTAACGTTGAAATTCCAGAAATAATATTTTTTATGATTGCTAAACTGATATTTCTATCTTATCTTTTATATGTCATATCCTTTCTGGCACTTTATCTCTCCATATTGTTTACAGTAGTCGTGCAAAAACTTTTTTTTCTTCTAAATTCTTCATAAGGTACATAAAAACGATAGATCTGTTGTGTCAGCTTCTGACCACATTTCTGAATTTCATTTGTAGAATTTTTTATTTCACAAATTTACTCTGTAAAATAAAGTGATTTTTATAAAAAATAACTTTAGTTGTTGCTCATAAATTTTGGGACCCAAAGATGCAGCAATAGTGAATGCAGTTAGTGACCCATAGCTTGACTGCATGCGTCACGGTCAGCGAACCAGAGCTGACCAAGACCCTACTCCACCTCCACGTGGTGGTCCTGGAAAGAGGCTGCATCACTGCAGTCTGGCTGAGAGAGTAGGGATCGAAGAGGGAAGGCAAATCCGGTCCCAAAAAATGCTGTGCTGAAGTCGGATGTGTTGGCCGAAAGGTATAGATATCACAGCTTCGGTGTAAACAGACACAACGCAACCAACGTCCTTTTCAGGACGGACGAGGAAGAAGAAGGAAGGAAGGCTCATAAGGGTTTAGTAAAAATAATACAAGTATACTAGGATATCTTTCATTTTCAGTATTGAGCGGCCCTTTCGATGATGTCCCCGTCAATAGCGAAAATTTATAAAATAATGTTTACACTGAACAATTTAGTTACGTGCATGATATAGGGGTTTCATTTCTTCACATTTTGATATATAACACTTTATGTTATCTTTATAAATAAATTATTTATTGCAAAATCTGTAATGGTAGTCATGAAATTAGCTCGTATACTAAGAGTTAATATTGCATTTTCTCTTTTTTGCTGTAGGCCTTTTCAACGGAGGAACTCAGTAAAGCCAAAGAACAAGTAGCAGTCACGACACATTTGCAGCAAAATCTGGACAGAATATGGAAATGTGCTCGCTGGATACGCGACATTACTACCTATGCAAGAAACAGGGAGAAGAAAGCTGGTATCCATCTCTATCACATATTTACAAATAATCTGATGGCTGACAACAGCTGTAATACCTTGACAATTGAAAACAAACTGAATACATCAAAAATAAATGGTGGATCAGACAATAATAACAGTATATTAGTTAGTTCTTCCACTCTGTGTTTGCAAAGTGCTAACCCAAGCTCAGATGTTACTGAGAATGATCGCAGACAGATTACTAATTTTTGTGATTTTAATGAGGAAAATCCTCACAGCTCTTTCAGTATTATCAGTGATGGGGCTTCCATGAGTCCCACTGACAAAGAAACAGATATACCTGAAGCACCTGCTTCAGTACCATCAACTCCTTCACAGCTCACCACTCCTCAAACTCAGGTCTACCCTTCACCTTCATCCATATCAGCTCCATCATCAAATTTGACACCAACAGAATCTTTACAGACACAAGAATCATCATATGCCATAATTAAGGTTCACGCAATGTATGATACTGGACTGAACAAAAATGTGAACATCAAACTCCACATCACAGAACAAACAACATCAAGAGACATCATCAATCTTGTTGTCAGACATCTCAATACCATTGTTCAAAACAAAGGAAAAGGAGTATTGGTCTACTCAGAGGACTCACTGGCCAGTTTCTGTCTAGTTTTAAAATTCCAGGGACATAAGAAGGTTCTAAGGGATGACTACAAATTGCTTCAGCTGAGAGGTCAGTTGCAGAAGGCCAAAGTTTGCATCACGATGCTGGATACAGTGTTTTCAGAGGAAGAACTAGGACAAGCCTCAGTTGTGTAGTTCTGTTTTAGAGGATGAACTAGAACAAGATATGCTAGTGATAATTGTGCAATTATATATTTAGAGAAGGAACTGAGACCAGCTACATTTGTGTAGTTCTGTTTTAGATGGTAAACTAGGACACAATATGTTTATTTGAGTGGTGTAATTGTGTCGTTAAAGAAGAGCAGGGACAAGCTACAGTTAAGTAGTTCTACTTTCATAAAAACTGGGAAAAAAACCACAGTTGTTCTTTTTACCAAAAAGAAACAAAGATTTGTAGACTAAGTGTGTATGTACTCCTGTTCAGTGAATGTCCTGCCACTTTTTAAAAGGTTTTATGAGATGTTTATAGATTTGATCACACTTCTGTAATTTTAAATTTATTTTAAAGACAGAAGCCATTAGCTATCTGTAAGCTACGATCATATTTTTATATTAACTGTGATATCATATGTTTTGAAGAAGCCCGTCGGTTGTTGTGCATGTTTACATAAACTATTTTATTTGTCCACATAAATTCCAATCTTATTTAATTTTAAGGAGTATCCATGGATAATGCCTCCAAATCAGATAGCCAGATGTAATTAAAAACAGAGGGCTATAGAAAAGAACAAGGCAACAACCAATACATCTGATAGGGCATACCCTCAGCAAACAACCTGCCATTATAAACAAACATGTGTGGCCCAGAAACCACAAAGGAAAAGTGGGGAAGCCAAAGAGAATTTGAAAAAGAATAGGGAAAAATTAAGCCACGGCAACCAGAACTGAAAAAAAAAATCCAAAATTTTTGTTTAATGGCAAGCAAGAATTGCAGCCCTGTGAAATGGAAAGAAAAAAGGAAGTATGGTTAATCACTGCAAAAAGTAATGCTTTGAGATTTTAAAAAGTATTTAAATATACCATCATAATTTATTGTCATTTTATATTTCCTGAATTTCTGCAACTTTTAAAGAGCCTTTTAAAGTTCTTTGTTTGCTACCCCATTCTTTATGATGTTTCATTACTGCTACTAATTATCTTAGTAAGAATACTGACTTTGTAAGGTGCTGATAGGTAGCAAGAAATATCTGGGTAGCCAAAACTGCAGCCTGTTTTTTAAATTTCAGACGAGAATGAGTTTATATCAAATAAAACTTAATTACTCTGGAAGAAAAAAGAAAATATACCTAGAATGTTAGCAGAGCCATCTAACTTGTGATTGTTTTTTATTTTTAATGATCTCATTATTTTAAGAAATCTACAATCATTCATAAATTGTTAACGTTACATATTTTAAGTTATATGTAAATAGACATGAAAAATATTACCATGTTATCTATGTTAGTTTTTCTACTAATATTTATTATTGTGCAATAGCATTATTGTTGTTATTATATCTAGCCTCGTTGATGTAGATATGTTTTAAAATCTCACACATTCAGTAACGATGCCCCAGCTGTGTCAGTCATGATGATTGGATTACTGGATGTATGAATCCATAAGCTGGAAGAATAGACCCTGTCAAATTATTTTTGTATATGATTATTCTTCCTGGAAAAATATAATTTTGTTTGAAATAGAACTCTGGGAACTTGAATTTATGCCCTGAAAGAAACCGTACATCGAAATATAGAAATATGGACTGTCATCATTGCCTCTAAACACTGATAAATCTTTGGGCATATTCACGCTGAATACAATCAAAAAATAAAAACGTCATGTATTTCTTCTTCAGCAAGTCATTGAAGTTCTGTGATGCATTCCTTGTTTATTCGTCTTTGTTCTTGATGATCTTTCTTGAACCCTTTCTTTCCTGCTGTTTCATCTATTCTGGAACCACCTTTTTCTTGGTCTTAATTTTTTTTATCTATACACTGTATACTTTCCTTGGTCCTGTAAAGTTCCTGTGAGTGTTGGAGGAGACAAAGAAAGATTATAACTCTTGCTTCTCCAGGCACCTCATAAAAGTTGGCTAATATGAGGTTGTAAATGGGGATATATGGATTGACAGAGTGGTTAGAACGCTGGTTTCTCGCGGCAAAGGCGCCAAGTTTGAATCACGGTACCGACACTCTCCAATCTACCCATCTGTAAAAATGGGTACCTGACTTGTGCTGTTTGAGTCGGGGAAGGAAAAGGCAGCAAGGAAGGGAACTGGTCCCCCCCCCCACCTCTCAATGCTGGACCTAGTATGGTGAAGTCTCTAACACTTCACTCCCCCATGGCAGTATCTGCTATGGGATTACCTTTTTTTACATGGAGCTAGCCAGATCAAGTGAAATAAACTGTTACAGACCACTATGAAAGAGCATGAGTGCTTCGGTGTGGGCTTCTTGCAACAACAAAGGAAAGGGAGGGTAGCTACAGTGGTGACTTCATGCCCCATAGGGAACAAAAATGGAAATAATGATGAAACGTTCCTTGTTAGTTATCTATTTTTGACACGACTTTAATTTTTTTTTGGTCCATGGCCAAGAAAACTGGTGTTCTGTCTTATGCATTGGGTACCCAGTTCAGCCTTATGTGGGTTTTTAATTTGGGTATATAGTGTTCTCATCCATCACATTCTGTTAGAATGTTGGTTAGCCATGGTGATTTTTTTTTTTTAGAACTCATATAGCTCAGTGTTATTGCTTTAAATTCTGAATGTTAATATCTTTCACTGGTTCATAAATTTGTTTCCATATTCTGTTTTCAAAATATTTGACTTCTCGTAAACCTTTACATGCTCCAGACCAGGCATTGAAATCATATAGGGTTGTAAACATAGTTTATGTTTTACACAGCTATGGTTTTTTTTCTTCTTCTTCTAGCGACAGAAGTTTTTACGCCTGATCCTTTCTGTCCTGTCTCATGAGCCTTCTGTAAAGCATTCTTGCTTGCCTCAATCTTTGCCAACTTGATGATGTTGATGCTTATGTAGAATGTGCTCAGTACATTTAAATGTATGCCTGCTTCCCTCAGTCTTTGCCCATCCAGACACACACCAAACTTGCATTGAGAGTGCTGAGTTGCTAATTTGTTTTTTTTTTTGTAACAATTTATACAATTGCGTACATTATCAACATTAATGGTAATGGCAGAATGTGTTAGTGCATGGCATACTGGAAATTAAGAGTACAGAATATTAATGATAGTGAATCCAAACTTTCTCATTCAAACCTTAATTGCTGAATTCCAGTTGAATGAATAATTTCTTCAACATCATTTTTCTATAATGCCGTGTCTTCCAAGAATATTGCTGTCGTCTTACACGAGAAACAGTTGTACTTTTAACATTTCATTCATTGTTATATATATATGTATGTATGTATGTATATATATATATATATATATATATATATATATATATATATGTATATATATATATTTATTTTAAAGTCACTGATAATAACTGGCTTTGTAATATTTTGTGTGAAAGACATCATGATAATTGGACTGAGTTTTGAAACTGATCACACAAACAAGATTATTGTATTCAGTTCCATTGCATTAAATTTTTTTTGCGGTGATTATTCTACCATAACTCTTGTCAATTACTTTGTCCCATCTGGTCTTGTTTTGTATATTTAAATTCACTCTTTCTACATTCACCATCACTACAAAAAATTCATCTGCTGAAACCACATTACTAAGCCAGTCAGTAATTATAAATTCACCAAGAGCTGATGCTCAATGACAGTGGATCAAAAAAGTAATTATGAACACTTTGTATATTTATGCATTAATTTATTGGTTTTGCTCATTTTCTGGATTAATTGTAGATTCTTAAGTTTCCATCTACTGATTTTAAACCAGTTTTTCTTTCCAGTTTCTGTGGCACGTTTTAGATTTTCATTATGAGGAACTGAGTTTACACTTTTATTGCTGATGTTTGGATTCATCATGATGAGGATGTTGATCGTTTCTGTTCCACTGTGTTCAGCTGTTCTATATGTTTTGTGGAACAGTTTCATTGTTAATTCAAGAAATCCAGTGTAGATAATGCATATTTATTCTATAGTCATAAATATAATTAGTGTGATAATCATGAGTGATAGGAGGTGTTGTGTGAATTGATTCCATGTACAGAAAAAACAGTGGAAGAAAGAACCAACAGAGATGTTAAGGCGGGTATTCTCTAAGTTGGAGGAATAGAAGAGGAAACTATAGGGCAATTGAAAAGTAACTGCCAATGTTTACATTTGCATATTTTCACTTGTATCTACTGCATGAAAAAAATGTCAAAATAATGAGCAAAAACTGTCATTCACTAATAAGTAATTTTTAAATCCCAGAAACAATGCATGGAGGCATATCTGGAGTCATCCTTATATGACAACCAGCTATACACAATGCTACAATACATGTACGTGGAAGTGAACCTATGTCTGTGAGGCTAATTACATCCTCATTGACTCTTGAAATCATCCACACACTTCCAAGGATTCCCCCTGTGGTGAAACTTGTTGAGAACCCAGCATTGCACACTAAGCTTGAAGAAGTCACTTGAGCCCCAGGTATAATTCTTTGGGATCGACTTGGTTGACTGCTTGCAGAATGATCTCACTGTAGACCCAGTGATAGGCAGGGGAAGCTGAGAAGTGGCTCTGTGCAGGACGTGACAATTCCTTGGGAGAGCCCAGAACCAGAGTACAGTATTTTAGCTCTGCATAATTGGAGAGCCCCCTTGGATGGCATGGAATGCACAGTATGTCACACACTTTTTACTCCTAGTTTGGGACCAGATGTGATGATCCTTTAAATGCCAGCCAAGCTGGAGAAACTGGAGCTCATAACCTCAACTCAACATGTTTCAGAATGGCAGAAAAGCTACAGGAAAAGCCTAGATCTACAGTGTAGATAATACCAAGGAGTCTTCAATTTGGTATTGGCTGCTAAAGAGCGAGAAGCTCAGCAGACCTAGTTAAACTACAACAAATCCCAGAAACAAAATAAAACCTAAAATAATCCTAAGATATCACATTACTAGAGACAGAAAAAATGTCTGCCTGCTATGTAATCATGTGTTTATCTCATTTATCTCATACTGAGTAGTAATGTTGATGTGATATAATATTTTATGTAATAACATGCAGGTATTTCTCCATATTTTGACATTTATTTCATATAAATTAGTTGGATAGAAGTGAATAAATAACAATATAAAAATAGGAAAGGACGTTTCAATCACCCTATAGATAACAGTGTAGGTAGAATGACAGTCTTTCTATTTGCATATATTGGTACTACCTTCTGCTGTTTGTGGCTGCATCTGTTGGTGAATGTTGTATGTCAGTTTTTTTTTTTTTAAATAAAGTTTTGCCTCGTTTTGGTGAGGCGCGTCCCGTTCAACCTAGTCTGTTATATTAGTGCGCATCTCCAAATATGAAAGACCTTTAGGTTGGATTAGGAAGAAACTTTGTATGTCAGTTAATATTGGTCATGGAAAGGGATCAGTAAGCTTATTTATACCCAGTAGGACTACAGTGCAATGCAAAGTTTGTCAAGAAGCAAATATAGATTATCTGCATTTCAAAAAGATAGAACTAATTAAATACAGAATTAACTTAGAGGCAATAGAACACCCACTTGATAAGAGGTCACAGCAAGTGGATCTGAAAATACCCAGGGGAAAGACGACGATAATGAGAATTAACTGCAGGAAATGATAACAATATTGTACTTGAAAAAACATCACTACACTATGTGGAATCATGCAATCATCTTGGCAGAAATATAGACAGAGTTGGTGATTTCAAAATAAGAATACAATAGAGAGGTACAGGGATGCAAAAACAAAACACATGGAGAAGAGAACTGGAGGAAGACTTTGAGCTGATGGCATGGGACAGGAGGATTTAGCATAAGTTTGTTGAAGGCCTATGCTCCTTGGGTAGCTGAAAGATGATGATTTTCTTTAATTTGTAATGCTATAGTTTTGTATTTCTTGTGTGTCCTCTTTAATGCATTTACTTTGCTCATTAGCTATTCTTCCTTTTACCCTCTTCAATCAGCTCCCTTTCCTCCCCCATCACATGAATACAGCTCAGAATCTGCAAATGGTGGACATACTAATCCATTATATTGAGGGTTAACTGTGTGGATTACACTGTATGATCACATCTTTTGCCTTTCTATCTTACCTTGCTAGCACGTCTGTTCCACACTTGTCTATAATAAGATAATATAACAGTTCTTTTACTATCTTCTCCAACTGTTCAGATTTCACTTCTGTGTAAAAACATCAACCAGACACATTGGAACACCTAAGAGCCAGGTCTACTAAAACTGTAAGAACATTTCCTCTATACAATGCTTTTTAGTACACATCTTTATCCTTTAATAAAAATCCCAGAGGACAGCTGTATTTTGGAAACCAGATTTTTCAAATGTTGCCCTAATCACTTTAGAAAACTAGCCCAAGTCGCCCATATTGTAATAGAAGCGTAGCCCAAAGAAACTTTCGACTTTCAGAATATTTAAGTTTTCAAGTGTTCAGATAAAAAGATATAGACCTGTATTTTTTTTTTTACTATTAATAAAGAAAAATATCTCGTTCAACCTCTGATGGGTTATAATTAGGATATATATTGTTTTCAATTCCAAATAATATGAAAAACTGCCGATTTGAGAAAGTGGCATCACATTTGTCAAATCATTGTAAATAGGGACAATCACAATTGTGCTTATACGTTAAATAAATAAACAAAAAAAAACAAACAAACAAAATCAAGAAGAAACTCTGAACAAGAATAATATTAAAGTGAAGGGGTGTAAAGGCCTGGCGGTTCCAGTTACATAACTGATTTTAACAGATAAATTACCTGTAGGAGTTTTGCTTGCTTCATTTTGGTCAGGCATGTCCCATCCAACCTAGACAAAAGTTGTTGTTGCTTGTATTAGGGCACATTTTCAAATATTAAAGGTTTTTTTCCCATACCTTCTCAGGTATGGTGTAGAAAGACAGCAGAGTTCCTGCTGAGGAAAGTTAGCAACATCTTGCATAACTTAAAAGTTATATTCTGCAGGATAATCTGTATCACTCATTGTGTGATGTATGTGGTCTGTTTAAACATATTTCATAGGATGTGGTCATTTTATGTGATAAATTGGACATAAAAGCTTTAACTTGTAAAAACCACCTCATATCAGGGCCAATCTGCAGTATGTGATGATGTATGAGTGACGACCAAAATGTTCTAGCTTTGTATGTGGTTACGATGCCAAATGAACAGTCTGTTTTAACATATCATCCTTTTTAACAATGTGATGAGCTGTCAATCAAAGATAGTGATCATGTGAAAATTATGTGATACGTGTTTACATTTTTTAATTTATTGTTTTTTTTTTTAAAATAAACATTGCTGAAGAATTACATTGTTATAATACTTAATTTTTATATTCGTTTTACATCTGTAGTGTAATGTTTGCTAAAATTAAAAGTATGCCTTTCAATGCCAATCAGTATTTGGGGCTGAGGTGACTAAGGTAACTCTACCAAGAATAAAATTAGAAGATCGAGGCCTGACAAACTTATACGTAAGAAATAAAAAAAAGGCAGTCCCATAGCATATACTGCCGAAGGCAAATGAATTGTTTGAGACTTCACATATACTACTAGGTCTTAGCTTGAGTACAAGGATTCTGTAATACATTAGAGGTAAACCCCATTATTCTTTTAAATCTGCCTTTCTTTTGGTCTTTGACCAACATAAAGTATTAATATATAGTGAGCACTGAAATGATGCTGTAATAGAAATACAACTTTTTTAGTTTATGCAAGGCTATTGATCCAATGATGGATTTCAAATTTTGTTTAAAAACCAGGATAACTGAGTAGCAATGTTTATGATGGATAAAAGAAATGTTTTATTACATCAGAGTGTCACATCTGTTATATTACATCTGAGTGTCCAGCGTGTGGGACATTAGTAGCTGTGGGAATGAGGGTCCAAGTCCAGTAAACTGGAGCAGTTTTATTTAGTTTTCAGATAAAACGTAGAATGTGAACAAGAAGATAATGAAGTCACATACTTTGAGAAAAAGAGAGCTATCCAGACTATCAGAAGAGAACAGAACCAACCCAAAGACGACTATCACACTCTCGACCGGCAGGGACAGATAACTATTTTTCGACTCAGGACAGGGCATAACAAACTGAATAAACACATGCACAAGCTACGATTGTCTGCTTCACCACTGTGCATGTGGATTAAACGAACAAACTGCTGAGCATGTTCTACAGGACTGTCCTCTGTATGACCAGTTAAGAAAGATATACTGGCCCAATGACTCAACACTAAACTCAAAGCTATATGGAGTTAAAGAGGAACTTCAAACAGCAGTCGAATTCATCATGAGAACTCGTCTGACGGTGTAATCATCAAAGATGCGATCGCAAGAAGAAGAAGAAGATAAAACGTGTCATATTACCTCTGAGTATCTAGGGGGTGGGACACTGGTAGCTGTGGGGATGAGGGTTGAAGTCCAGTAAACTGGAAAAGTTTTATTTAGTTTTCACAGATAAAACATTTGTCATATTACCTCTGAGTGTCCAGGGGGTTGGACATTGGTAGCTATGGGGATGAGGGTTAAAGTCTAGTGAACTGGAGCAGTTATGTTTAGTTTTCACACTTCTCATATTAACAGACTATGGCAATAGCAAACGGTTTTAGCTTAAGAAATCCTTCTGGAAGACATGCTACCGTTAGCACAGCTCTAAGGGTCACTGGGATCTATTCTTTGTTCCATCATAAGATACAATGTTCTTTTTTTGTAAAAATAAACTTTTGCCTCGTTTTAGCAAGGCGCATCACGTTCAACCTAGTCGGTTATATTAGGGCGCATGTCCAAATGTAAAAGACCTTTAGGTCTGGTCATACAGAGGGTGCAGGGAAGAGAACATACACTATTCTGGAATTATTGCGGTGAGACGGGCAGGGAGAGACCAAAAAAAGACGTCGAGAAGGAACTAAAGACAAGACATCAAAAGCATAGAAAAAGAAATGGAAAGACCTTGAACTCAAGTCAAGTTTATGTCGAAGACCTGAGCTCCATATAGAGCTAAATGTTATTGATAATGATGAAGAAAGTACTGAAAAATATACCAACTGGAGAAAAGATGTACTGCTTGCAACGTATTTCTAGTATGATCACTGCTTGCAACGTATTTCTTGTATGATCACTGCTTGCAACGTATTTCTTGTATGATCACTGCTTGCAACATATTTCTTGTATGATCACTATCATTTTTCCATTTCACACTTTATGGACCATGGAGCCACCATCACAGTTGGTCCTCTTACAGGAAGCCTGTTTCACACATTTGCGTATTCTTGCAGCAGTGGATTCTGTAGTTGTGTGTTTTTGCATGATACATTTGCCAGCCTCATGCTGGAGCTGGGTTGGCCATGTCCTCAGAAGAGACCCCGATGCCATCACAAGAACAGCTATGCTATGGACCCCTGAAGGAAAACGAAAGAGAGGCCGACCAAAAACAACTTGGCGGAGGACTGTGGAGGCTGAGATGCAAAGAATGAACCAGAGTTGGGGCACTGTACGAAGGATGGCCGCCGACCGAGCAAAGTGGAATCAATTTGTTGTTGCCCTACAAGACGCCACTAGGCGTAATGGCCACTGACTGCTTTGACGGTCGGCGGCTAAGGATCAAAGAAGAAGAAGAAGATGCTGACCTTTACACTAATTGCCTTGTACGACATGCCAGAGAGAGCACTTGTAGTTTTATCCTTTCTTTCTTTCATTAGAGATAAACCCCTTTCCCGGGAACTACACAGGTTTGGTTTGGTTTGTAAGGACTATCTTCATTGCACACGGACAACGCCATCAGTACTCCGATCTCCTTCCAAAGATCACACAAGGAGGATCTCAGCATGTGTGTATATAATGTATAGGAATCACACATTCTATAAATATTTTTGTGGTGGGTAGGTTTCCTAATTTTTTTAATTTTTGCCAGGGCAGCGGCCTGATTAGCCCTACTCTATACGATTTCCAACTGCCAGGGGATTTTTAACGTGCGCAACTTGCACACAGGACAACCTATTTTGTCGCCTTTATCCGAGAAGGCTAGGCATCCAATCTCACTACCCATGAGACCAGGGGGGAGTGTGACGTAATAAGAACCACGGGTTCTGAAAAAAATATTTCAATAAATTATAATCCCTCAACTGGGATTCGAACCCAGTACCTCTTGAATACGAGGTGGACGCCATACCTCTGAGCCACCCCGACACTACACAGGGCATAATATAAGACATCACAAGCAAACAACATTTGAAGATAAAAAAAACTAGTATAATTAACATCCAATTTGTTATAAACTTTTTATAAAATCTCTTATTTCTACAATGATGAGTTCTGTCAGACTGACAGAGTGGTTAGAGCGCTTGTCTCTCACGGCAAAGGTGCCGGGTTTGAATCATGGTACTGACACACTCGTCTACCCAGCTGTAAAGGGGTACCTGACCAGAGTCTGGGAAGGAAAATGCAGCGACGAAGGGAACTGGTCACACCACCTCTCGATGCTGGACCTAGTATGGTGAAGTCTCTAACACTTCCACTCCCCTGCAGCAGTATCTGCTACTAGACTACCTTTACCTGTTTTTACACTAAATTCTCAGTGAAACCCAAGATGATATAGGTCAGAAACAAGTTATGTATCACATATAAGTTCAACATGCTGATCTAAGATGATAGGTCAGAAACAAGTTATGTATCACATATAAGTTCAACATGCTGATCTAAGATGATAGGTCAGAAACAAGTTATGTATCACATATAAGTTCAACATGCTGATCTAAGATGATAGGGCAGAAACAAGTTATGTATCACATATAAGTTCAACATGCTGATCTAAGATGATAGGTCAGAAACAAGTTATGTATCACATATAAGTTCAACATGCTGATCTAAGATGATAGGGCAGAAACAAGTTATGTATCACATATAAGTTCAACATGCTGATCTAAGATGATAGGTCAGAAACAAGTTATGTATCACATATAAGTTCAACATGCTGATCTAAGATGATAGGGCAGAAACAAGTTATGTATCACATATAAGTTCAACATGCTGATCTAAGATGATAGGTCAGAAACAAGTTATGTATCACATATAAGTTCAACATGCTGATCTAAGATGATAGGGCAGAAACAAGTTATGTATCACATATAAGTTCAACATGCTGATCTAAGATGATAGGTCAGAAACAAGTTATGTATCACATATAAGTTCAACATGCTGATCAAGATGATAGGGCAGAAACAAGTTATGTATCACATATAAGTTCAACATGCTGATCTAAGATGATAGGGCAGAAACAAGTTATGTATCACATATAAGTTCAACATGCTGATCTAAGATGATAGGTCAGAAACAAGTTATGTATCACATATAAGTTCAACATGCTGATCTAAGATGATAGGGCAGAAACAAGTTATGTATCACATATAAGTTCAACATGCTGATCTAAGATGATAGGTCAGAAACAAGTTATGTATCACATATAAGTTCAACATGCTGATCAAGATGATAGGTCAGAAACAAGTTATGTATCACATATAAGTTCAACATGCTGATCTAAGATGATAGGTCAGAAACAAGTTATGTATCACATATAAGTTCAACATGCTGATCTAAGATGATAGGGCAGAAACAAGTTATGTATCACATATAAGTTCAACATGCTGATCTAAGATGATAGGGCAGAAACAAGTTATGTATCACATATAAGTTCAACATGCTGATCTAAGATGATAGGGCAGAAACAAGTTATGTATCACATATAAGTTCAACATGCTGATCTAAGATGATAGGGCAGAAACAAGTTATGTATCACATATAAGTTCAACATGCTGATCAAGATGATAGGTCAGAAACAAGTTATGTATCACATATAAGTTCAACATGCTGATCTAAGATGATAGGTCAGAAACAAGTTATGTATCACATATAAGTTCAACATGCTGATCTAAGATGATAGGTCAGAAACAAGTTATGTATCACATATAAGTTCAACATGCTGATCTAAGATGATAGGTCAGAAACAAGTTATGTATCACATATAAGTTCAACATGCTGATCTAAGATGATAGGTCAGAAACAAGTTATGTATCACATATAAGTTCAACATGCTGATCTAAGATGATAGGTCAGAAACAAGTTATGTATCACATATAAGTTCAACATGCTGATCTAAGATGATAGGGCAGAAACAAGTTATGTATCACATATAAGTTCAACATGCTGATCTAAGATGATAGGGCAGAAACAAGTTATGTATCACATATAAGTTCAACATGCTGATCTAAGATGATAGGTCAGAAACAAGTTATGTATCACATATAAGTTCAACATGCTGATCTAAGATGATAGGTCAGAAACAAGTTATGTATCACATATAAGTTCAACATGCTGATCTAAGATGATAGGTCAGAAACAAGTTATGTATCACATATAAGTTCAACATGCTGATCTAAGATGATAGGTCAGAAACAAGTTATGTATCACATATAAGTTCAACATGCTGATCTAAGATGATAGGTCAGAAAAAAGTTATGTATCACATATAAGTTCAACATGCTGATCTAAGATGATAGGTCAGAAACAAGTTATGTATCACATATAAGTTCAACATGCTGATCTAAGATGATAGGTCAGAAACAAGTTATGTATCACATATAAGTTCAACATGCTGATCTAAGATGATAGGTCAGAAACAAGTTATGTATCACATATAAGTTCAACATGCTGATCTAAGATGATAGGTCAGAAACAAGTTATGTATCACATATAAGTTCAACATGCTGATCAAGATGATAGGTCAGAAACAAGTTATGTATCACATATAAGTTCAACATGCTGATCTAAGATGATAGGTCAGAAACAAGTTATGTATCACATATAAGTTCAACATGCTGATCTAAGATGATAGGTCAGAAACAAGTTATGTATCACATATAAGTTCAACATGCTGATCTAAGATGATAGGTCAGAAACAAGTTATGTATCACATATAAGTTCAACATGCTGATCTAAGATGATAGGTCAGAAACAAGTTATGTATCACATATAAGTTCAACATGCTGATCTAAGATGATAGGGCAGAAACAAGTTATGTATCACATATAAGTTCAACATGCTGATCTAAGATGATAGGTCAGAAACAAGTTATGTATCACATATAAGTTCAACATGCTGATCTAAGATGATAGGGCAGAAACAAGTTATGTATCACATATAAGTTCAACATGCTGATCTAAGATGATAGGGCAGAAACAAGTTATGTATCACATATAAGTTCAACATGCTGATCTAAGATGATAGGGCAGAAACAAGTTATGTATCACATATAAGTTCAACATGCTGATCTAAGATGATAGGGCAGAAACAAGTTATGTATCACATATAAGTTCAACATGCTGATCTAAGATGATAGGTCAGAAACAAGTTATGTATCACATATAAGTTCAACATGCTGATCTAAGATGATAGGTCAGAAACAAGTTATGTATCACATATAAGTTCAACATGCTGATCTAAGATGATAGGTCAGAAACAAGTTATGTATCACATATAAGTTCAACATGCTGATCTAAGATGATAGGGCAGAAACAAGTTATGTATCACATATAAGTTCAACATGCTGATCTAAGATGATAGGTCAGAAACAAGTTATGTATCACATATAAGTTCAACATGCTGATCTAAGATGATAGGTCAGAAACAAGTTATGTATCACATATAAGTTCAACATGCTGATCTAAGATGATAGGTCAGAAACAAGTTATGTATCACATATAAGTTCAACATGCTGATCTAAGATGATAGGTCAGAAACAAGTTATGTATCACATATAAGTTCAACATGCTGATCTAAGATGATAGGTCAGAAACAAGTTATGTATCACATATAAGTTCAACATGCTGATCTAAGATGATAGGGCAGAAACAAGTTATGTATCACATATAAGTTCAACATGCTGATCTAAGATGATAGGGCAGAAACAAGTTATGTATCACATATAAGTTCAACATGCTGATCTAAGATGATAGGTCAGAAACAAGTTATGTATCACATATAAGTTCAACATGCTGATCTAAGATGATAGGTCAGAAAACAAGTTATGTATCACATATAAGTTCAACATGCTGATCTAAGATGATAGGTCAGAAACAAGTTATGTATCACATATAAGTTCAACATGCTGATCTAAGATGATATAGGTTATGTATCACATAAAGTTCAACATGCTGATCTAAGTATCAGAAACAAGTTATGTATCACATATAAGTTCAACATGCTGATCAAGATGATAGGTCAGAAACAAGTTATGTATCACATATAAGTTCAACATGCTGATCTAAGATGATATAGGGAGTTCAACATGCTGATCTAAGATGATAGGTCAGAAACAAGTTATGTATCACATATAAGTTCAACATGCTGATCTAAGATGATAGGTCAGAAACAAGTTATGTATCACATATAAGTTCAACATGCTGATCTAAGATGATAGGTCAGAAACAAGTTATGTATCACATATAAGTTCAACATGCTGATCTAAGATGATAGGTCAGAAACAAGTTATGTATCACATATAAGTTCAACATGCTGATCTAAGATGATAGGTCAGAAACAAGTTATGTATCACATATAAGTTCAACATGCTGATCTAAGATGATAGGTCAGAAACAAGTTATGTATCACATATAAGTTCAACATGCTGATCTAAGATGATAGGGCAGAAACAAGTTATGTATCACATATAAGTTCAACATGCTGATCTAAGATGATAGGTCAGAAACAAGTTATGTATCACATATAAGTTCAACATGCTGATCTAAGATGATAGGTCAGAAACAAGTTATGTATCACATATAAGTTCAACATGCTGATCTAAGATGATAGGTCAGAAACAAGTTATGTATCACATATAAGTTCAACATGCTGATCTAAGATGATAGGTCAGAAACAAGTTATGTATCACATATAAGTTCAACATGCTGATCTAAGATGATAGGTCAGAAACAAGTTATGTATCACATATAAGTTCAACATGCTGATCTAAGATGATAGGGCAGAAACAAGTTATGTATCACATATAAGTTCAACATGCTGATCTAAGATGATAGGTCAGAAACAAGTTATGTATCACATATAAGTTCAACATGCTGATCTAAGATGATAGGTCAGAAACAAGTTATGTATCACATATAAGTTCAACATGCTGATCTAAGATGATAGGTCAGAAACAAGTTATGTATCACATATAAGTTCAACATGCTGATCTAAGATGATAGGTCAGAAACAAGTTATGTATCACATATAAGTTCAACATGCTGATCAAAGATGATAGGTCAGAAACAAGTTATGTATCACATATAAGTTCAACATGCTGATCTAAGATGATAGGTCAGAAACAAGTTATGTATCACATATAAGTTCAACATGCTGATCTAAGATGATAGGTCAGAAACAAGTTATGTATCACATATAAGTTCAACATGCTGATCTAAGATGATAGGTCAGAAACAAGTTATGTATCACATATAAGTTCAACATGCTGATCAAGATGATAGGTCAGAAACAAGTTATGTATCACATATAAGTTCAACATGCTGATCTAAGATGATAGGTCAGAAACAAGTTATGTATCACATATAAGTTCAACATGCTGATCTAAGATGATAGGTCAGAAACAAGTTATGTATCACATATAAGTTCAACATGCTGATCTAAGATGATAGGTCAGAAACAAGTTATGTATCACATATAAGTTCAACATGCTGATCTAAGATGATAGGTCAGAAACAAGTTATGTATCACATATAAGTTCAACATGCTGATCTAAGATGATAGGTCAGAAACAAGTTATGTATCACATATAAGTTCAACATGCTGATCTAAGATGATAGGTCAGAAACAAGTTATGTATCACATATAAGTTCAACATGCTGATCTAAGATGATAGGTCAGAAACAAGTTATGTATCACATATAAGTTCAACATGCTGATCTAAGATGATAGGTCAGAAACAAGTTATGTATCACATATAAGTTCAACATGCTGATCTAAGATGATATAGGTCAGAAACAAGTTATGTATCACATATATAAGTTCAACATGCTGATCTAAGATGATAGGTCAGAAACAAGTTATGTATCACATATAAGTTCAACATGCTGATCTAAGATGATAGGTCAGAAACAAGTTATGTATCACATATAAGTTCAACATGCTGATCTAAGATGATAGGTCAGAAACAAGTTATGTATCACATATAAGTTCAACATGCTGATCTAAGATGATAGGTCAGAAACAAGTTATGTATCACATATAAGTTCAACATGCTGATCTAAGATGATAGGTCAGAAACAAGTTATGTATCACATATAAGTTCAACATGCTGATCTAAGATGATAGGTCAGAAACAAGTTATGTATCACATATAAGTTCAACATGCTGATCTAAGATGATAGGTCAGAAACAAGTTATGTATCACATATAAGTTCAACATGCTGAGTTATGTATCACATATAAGTTCAACATGCTGATCTAAGATGATAGGTCAGAAACAAGTTATGTATCACATATAAGTTCAACATGCTGATCTAAGATGATAGGTCAGAAACAAGTTATGTATCACATATAAGTTCAACATGCTGATCTAAGATGATAGGTCAGAAAACAAGTTATGTATCACATATAAGTTCAACATGCTGATCTAAGATGAGTAGGTCAGAAATAAGTTATGTATCTAATATAAGTTCAACATGCTGATCTAAGATGATAGGTCAGAAACAAGTTATGTATCACATATAAGTTCAACATGCTGATCTAAGATGATAGGTCAGAAACAAGTTATGTATCACATATAAGTTCAACATGCTGATCTAAGATGATAGGTCAGAAACAAGTTATGTATCACATATAAGTTCAACATGCTGATCTAAGATGATAGGTCAGAAAACAAAGTTATTATGTATCACATATAAGTTCAACATGCTGATCTAAGATGATAGGTCAGAAACAAGTTATGTATCACATATAAGTTCAACATGCTGATCTAAGATGATAGGTCAGAAACAAGTTATGTATCACATATAAGTTCAACATGCTGATTAAGATGATAGGTCAGAAACAAGTTATGTATCACATATAAGTTCAACATGCTGATCTAAGATGATAGGTCAGAAACAAGTTATGTATCACATATAAGTTCAACATGCTGATCTAAGATGATAGGTCAGAAACAAGTTATGTATCACATATAAGTTCAACATGCTGATCTAAGATGATAGGTCAGAAACAAGTTATGTATCACATATAAGTTCAACATGCTGATCTAAGATGATAGGTCAGAAACAAGTTATGTATCACATATAAGTTCAACATGCTGATCTAAGATGATAGGTCAGAAACAAGTTATGTATCACATATAAGTTCAACATGCTGATCTAAGATGATAGGTCAGAAACAAGTTATGTATCACATATAAGTTCAAACATGCTGATCTAAGATGATAGGTCAGAAACAAGTTATGTATCACATATAAGTTCAACATGCTGATCTAAGATGATAGGTCAGAAACAAGTTATGTATCACATATAAGTTCAACATGCTGATCTAAGATGATAGGTCAGAAAACAAGTTATGTATCACATATAAGTTCAACATGCTGATCTAAGATGATAGGTCAGAAACAAGTTATGTATCACATATAAGTTCAACATGCTGATCTAAGATGATAGGTCAGAAACAAGTTATGTATCACATATAAGTTCAACATGCTGATCTAAGATGATAGGTCAGAAACAAGTTATGTATCACATATAAGTTCAACATGCTGATCTAAGATGATAGGTCAGAAACAAGTTATGTATCACATATAAGTTCAACATGCTGATCTAAGATGATAGGGTCAGAAACAAGTTATGTATCACATATAAGTTCAACATGCTGATCTAAGATGATAGGTCAGAAACAAGTTATGTATCACATATAAGTTCAACATGCTGATCTAAGATGATAGGTCAGAAACAAGTTATGTATCACATATAAGTTCAACATGCTGATCTAAGATGATAGTTTCAGAAACAAGTTATGTATCACATATAAGTTCAACATGCTGATCTAAGATGATAGGTCAGAAACAAGTTATGTATCACATATAAGTTCAACATGCTGATCTAAGATGATAGGTCAGAAACAAGTTATGTATCACATATAAGTTCAACATGCTGCTGATCTAAGATGTATATGATCGAAGATGATAGGTCAGAAACAAGTTATGTATCACATATAAGTTCAACATGCTGATCTAAGATGATAGGTCAGAAACAAGTTATGTATCACATATAAGTTCAACATGCTGATCTAAGATGATAGGTCAGAAACAAGTTATGTATCACATATAAGTTCAACATGCTGATCTAAGATGATAGGTCAGAAACAAGTTATGTATCACATATAAGTTCAACATGCTGATCTAAGATGATAAGTTATGTATCACATATAAGTTCAACATGCTGATCTAAGATGATAGGTCAGAAACAAGTTATGTATCACATATAAGTTCAACATGCTGATCTAAGATGATAGGTCAGAAACAAGTTATGTATCACATATAAGTTCAACATGCTGATCTAAGATGATAGGTCAGAAACAAGTTATGTATCACATATAAGTTCAACATGCTGATCTAAGATGATAGGTCAGAAACAAGTTATGTATCACATATAAGTTCAACATGCTGATCTAAGATGATAGGTCAGAAACAAGTTATGTATCACATATAAGTTCAGCATGTGATCAACATCAGCTGATCTAATAAAGTTTTGATAAGATGATAGGGCAGAAACAAGTTATGTATCACATATAAGTTCAACATGCTGATCTAAGATGATAGGTCAGAAACAAGTTATGTATCACATATAAGTTCAACATGCTGATCTAAGATGATAGGTCAGAAACAAGTTATGTATCACATATAAGTTCAACATGCTGATCTAAGATGATAGGTCAGAAACAAGTTATGTATGACATATAAGTTCAACATGCTGATCTAAGCTGATAGGGCAGAAAAACAAGTTATGTATCACATATAAGTTCAACATGCTGATCTAAGATGATAGGTCAGAAACAAGTTATGTATCACATATAAGTTCAACATGCTGATCTAAGTTGATAGGCAAGAAACAAGTTATGTATCACATATAAGTTCAACATGCTGATCTAAGATGATAGGGCAGAAACAAGTTATGTATCACATATAAGTTCAACATGCTGATCTAAGATGATAGGTCAGAAACAAGTTATGTATCACATATAAGTTCAACATGCTGATCTAAGATGATAGGTCAGAAACAAGTTATGTATCACATATAAGTTCAACATGCTGATCTAAGATGATAGGTCAGAAACAAGTTATGTATCACATATAAGTTCAACATGCTGATCTAAGATGATAGGTCAGAAACAAGTTATGTATCACATATAAGTTCAACATGCTGATCAAGATGATAGGTCAGAAACAAGTTATGTATCACATATAAGTTCAACATGCTGATCTAAGATGATAGGGCAGAAACAAGTTATGTATCACATATAAGTTCAACATGCTGATCTAAGATGATAGGTCAGAAACAAGTTATGTATCACATATAAGTTCAACATGCTGATCTAAGATGATAGGTCAGAAACAAGTTATGTATCACATATAAGTTCAACATGCTGATCTAAGATGATAGGTCAGAAACAAGTTATGTATCACATATAAGTTCAACATGCTGATCTAAGATGATAGGTCAGAAACAAGTTATGTATCACATATAAGTTCAACATGCTGATCTAAGATGATAGGTCAGAAACAAGTTATGTATCACATATAAGTTCAACATGCTGATCTAAGATGATAGGGCAGAAACAAGTTATGTATCACATATAAGTTCAACATGCTGATCTAAGATGATAGGTCAGAAACAAGTTATGTATCACATATAAGTTCAACATGCTGATCTAAGATGATAGGTCAGAAACAAGTTATGTATCACATATAAGTTCAACATGCTGATCTAAGATGATAGGTCAGAAACAAGTTATGTATCACATATAAGTTCAACATGCTGATCTAAGATGATAGGGCAGAAACAAGTTATGTATCACATATAAGTTCAACATGCTGATCTAAGATGATAGGTCAGAAACAAGTTATGTATCACATATAAGTTCAACATGCTGATCTAAGATGATAGGGCAGAAACAAGTTATGTATCACATATAAGTTCAACATGCTGATCTAAGATGATAGGTCAGAAACAAGTTATGTATCACATATAAGTTCAACATGCTGATCTAAGATGATAGGTCAGAAACAAGTTATGTATCACATATAAGTTCAACATGCTGATCTAAGATGATAGGGCAGAAACAAGTTATGTATCACATATAAGTTCAACATGCTGATCTAAGATGATAGGTCAGAAACAAGTTATGTATCACATATAAGTTCAACATGCTGATCTAAGATGATAGGTCAGAAACAAGTTATGTATCACATATAAGTTCAACATGCTGATCTAAGATGATAGGTCAGAAACAAGTTATGTATCACATATAAGTTCAACATGCTGATCTAAGATGATAGGTCAGAAACAAGTTATGTATCACATATAAGTTCAACATGCTGATCTTAGATGATAGGTCAGAAACAAGTTATGTATCACATATAAGTTCAACATGCTGATCTAAGATGATAGGTCAGAAACAAGTTATGTATCACATATAAGTTCAACATGCTGATCTAAGATGATAGGTCAGAAACAAGTTATGTATCACATATAAGTTCAACATGCTGATCTAAGATGATAGGTCAGAAACAAGTTATGTATCACATATAAGTTCAACATGCTGATCTAAGATGATAGGTCAGAAACAAGTTATGTATCACATATAAGTTCAACATGCTGATCTAAGATGATGGGTCACAAACAAGTTATGTATCACATATACATTCAACTTGCTGATCTCAGTTGATGGATCAGAAACAAGTTATGTATCACATATAAGTTCAATCATGCTGATCTAAATGTTCAGAAACAAGTTATGTATCACATATAAGTTCAACATGCTGATTAAGATGATATGTCAGAAACAAGTTATGTATCGCATATAAGTTCACCATGCTGATCTAAGATGATAGTGTAGAAACAAGTTATTTATTACATATAAGTTCAACATGCTGATCTAAGATGATAGGTCAGAAACAAGTTATGTATCACATATAAGTTCAACATGCTGATCTAAGATGATAGGTCAGAAACAAGTTATGTATCACATATAAGTTCAAACATGCTGATCAAGATGATAGGTCAGAAACAAGTTATGTATCACATATAAGTTCAACATGCTGATCTAAGATGATAGGTCAGAAACAAGTTATGTATCACATATAAGTTCAACATGCTGATCTAAGATGATAGGTCAGAAACAAGTTATGTATCACATATAAGTTCAACATGCTGATCTAAGATGATAGGTCAGAAACAAGTTATGTATCACATATAAGTTCAACATGCTGATCTAAGATGATAGGTCAGAAACAAGTTATGTATCACATATAAGTTCAACATGCTGATCTAAGATGATAGGTCAGAAACAAGTTATGTATCACATATAAGTTCAACATGCTGATCTAAGATGATAGGTCAGAAACAAGTTATGTATCACATATAAGTTCAACATGCTGATCTAAGATGATAGGTCAGAAACAAGTTATGTATCACATATAAGTTCAACATGCTGATCTAAGATGATAGGGCAGAAACAAGTTATGTATCACATATAAGTTCAACATGCTGATCTAAGATGATAGGGCAGAAACAAAGTTATGTATCACATATAAGTTCAACATGCTGATCAAAGATGATAGGTCAGAAACAAGTTATGTATCACATATAAGTTCAACATGCTGATCAAGGTTGTAGGGCAGAAAACAGGTAAGTATCAACTATTAGTTCAACATGCTGATCTAAGATGATAGGGCAGAAACAAGTTATGTATCACATATAAGTTCAACATGCTGATCTAAGATGATAGGTCAGAAACAAGTTATGTATCACATATAAGTTCAACATGCTGATCTAAGATGATAGGTCAGAAACAAGTTATGTATCACATATAAGTTCAACATGCTGATCTAAGATGATAGGTCAGAAACAAGTTATGTATCACATATAAGTTCAAAATGCTGATCTAAGATGATAGGTCAGAAACAAGTTATGTATCACATATAAGTTCAACATGCTGATCTAAGATGATAGGGCAGAAACAAGTTATGTATCACATATAAGTTCAACATGCTGATCTAAGATGATAGGTCAGAAACAAGTTATGTATCACATATAAGTTCAACATGCTGATCTAAGATGATAGGTCAGAAACAAGTTATGTATCACATATAAGTTCAACATGCTGATCTAAGATGATAGAGGAGAGAAACAAGTTATGTATCACATATAAGTTCAACATGCTGATCTAAGATGATAGGTCAGAAACAAGTTATGTATCACATATAAGTTCAACATGCTGATCTAAGATGATAGGTCAGAAACAAGTTATGTATCACATATAAGTTCAACATGCTGATCTAAGATGATAGGTCAGAAACAAGTTATGTATCACATATAAGTTCAACATGCTGATCTAAGATGATAGGTCAGAAACAAGTTATGTATCACATATAAGTTCAACATGCTGATCTAAGATGATAGGTCAGAAACAAGTTATGTATCACATATAAGTTCAACATGCTGATCTAAGATGATAGGTCAGAAACAAGTTATGTATCACATATAAGTTCAACATGCTGATCTAAGATGATAGGTCAGAAACAAGTTATGTATCACATATAAGTTCAACATGCTGATCTAAGATGATAGGTCAGAAAACAAGTTATGTATCACATATAAGTTCAACATGCTGATCTAAGATGATAGGTCAGAAACAAGTTATGTATCACATATAAGTTCAACATGCTGATCTAAGATGATAGGTCAGAAACAAGTTATGTATCACATATAAGTTCAACATGCTGATCTAAGATGATAGGTCAGAAACAAGTTATGTATCACATATAAGTTCAACATGCTGATCTAAGATGATAGGTCAGAAACAAGTTATGTATCACATATAAGTTCAACATGCTGATCTAAGATGATAGGTCAGAAACAAGTTATGTATCACATATAAGTTCAACATGCTGATCTAAGATGATAGGTCAGAAACAAGTTATGTATCACATATAAGTTCAACATGCTGATCTAAGATGATAGGTCAGAAACAAGTTATGTATCACATATAAGTTCAACATGCTGATCTAAGATGATAGGTCAGAAACAAGTTATGTATCACATATAAGTTCAACATGCTGATCTAAGATGATAGGTCAGAAACAAGTTATGTATCACATATAAGTTCAACATGCTGATCTAAGATGATAGGTCAGAAACAAGTTATGTATCACATATAAGTTCAACATGCTGATCTAAGATGATAGGTCAGAAACAAGTTATGTATCACATATAAGTTCAACATGCTGATCTAAGATGATAGGTCAGAAACAAGTTATGTATCACATATAAGTTCAACATGCTGATCTAAGATGATAGGTCAGAAACAAGTTATGTATCACATATAAGTTCAACATGCTGATCTAAGATGATAGGGCAGAAAACAAGTTATGTATCACATATAAGTTCAACATGCTGATCTAATGATGATAGGTAAGAAACAAGTTATGTATCACATATAAGTTCAACATGCTGATCTAAGATGATAGGTCAGAAACAAGTTATGTATCACATATAAGTTCAACATGCTGATCTAAGATGATAGGTCAGAAACAAGTTATGTATCACATATAAGTTCAACATGCTGATCTAAGATGATAGGTCAGAAACAAGTTATGTATCACATATAAGTTCAACATGCTGATCTAAGATGATAGGTCAGAAACAAGTTATGTATCACATATAGTTCAACATGCTGATCAAAGTTGATAGTCAGAAAACAAGTTATGTATCACATATAAGTTCAACATGCTGATCAAGATGATAGGTCAGAAACAAGTTATGTATCACATATAAGTTCAACATGCTGATCTAAGATGATAGGTCAGAAACAAGTTATGTATCACATATAAGTTCAACATGCTGATCTAAGATGATAGGTCAGAAACAAGTTATGTATCACATATAAGTTCAACATGCTGATCTAAGATGATAGGTCAGAAACAAGTTATGTATCACATATAAGTTCAACATGCTGATCTAAGATGATAGGTCAGAAACAAGTTATGTATCACATATAAGTTCAACATGCTGATCTAAGATGATATAGGTCAGAAACAAGTTATGTATCACATATAAGTTCAACATGCTGATCTAAGATGATAGGTCAGAAACAAGTTATGTATCACATATAAGTTCAACATGCTGATCTAAGATGATAGGTCAGAAACAAGTTATGTATCACATATAAGTTCAACATGCTGATCTAAGATGATAGGTCAGAAACAAGTTATGTATCACATATAAGTTCAACATGCTGATCTAAGATGATAGGTCAGAAACAAGTTATGTATCACATATAAGTTCAACATGCTGATCTAAGATGATAGGTCAGAAACAAGTTATGTATCACATATAAGTTCAACATGCTGATCTAAGATGATAGGTCAGAAACAAGTTATGTATCACATATAAGTTCAACATGCTGATCTAAGATGATATAGGTCAGAAACAAGTTATGTATCACATATAAGTTCAACATGCTGATCTAAGATGATAGGTCAGAAACAAGTTATGTATCACATATAAGTTCAACATGCTGATCTAAGATGATAGGTCAGAAACAAGTTATGTATCACATATAAGTTCAACATGCTGATCTAAGATGATAGGTCAGAAACAAGTTATGTATCACATATAAGTTCAACATGCTGATCTAAGATGATATAGGTCAGAAACAAGTTATGTATCACATATAAGTTCAACATGCTGATCTAAGATGATAGGTCAGAAACAAGTTATGTATCACATATAAGTTCAACATGCTGATCTAAGATGATAGGTCAGAAACAAGTTATGTATCACATATAAGTTCAACATGCTGATCTAAGATGATAGGTCAGAAACAAGTTATGTATCACATATAAGTTCAACATGCTGATCTAAGATGATAGGTCAGAAACAAGTTATGTATCACATATAAGTTCAACATGCTGATCTAAGATGATAGGTCAGAAACAAGTTATGTATCACATATAAGTTCAACATGCTGATCTAAGATGATAGGTCAGAAACAAGTTATGTATCACATATAAGTTCAACATGCTGATCTAAGATGATAGGTCAGAAACAAGTTATGTATCACATATAAGTTCAACATGCTGATCTAAGATGATAGGTCAGAAACAAGTTTATGTATCACATATAAGTTCAACATGCTGATCTAAGATGATAGGTCAGAAACAAGTTATGTATCACATATAAGTTCAACATGCTGATCTAAGATGATAGGTCAGAAACAAGTTATGTATCACATATAAGTTCAACATGCTGATCTAAGATGATAGGTCAGAAACAAGTTATGTATCACATATAAGTTCAACATGCTGATCTAAGATGATAGGTCAGAAACAAGTTATGTATCACATATAAGTTCAACATGCTGATCTAAGATGATAGGTCAGAAACAAGTTATGTATCACATATAAGTTCAACATGCTGATCAAGATGATAGGTCAGAAACAAGTTATGTATCACATATAAGTTCAACATGCTGATCTAAGATGATAGGTCAGAAACAAGTTATGTATCACATATAAGTTCAACATGCTGATCTAAGATGATAGGTCAGAAACAAGTTATGTATCACATATAAGTTCAACATGCTGATCTAAGATGATAGGTCAGAAACAAGTTATGTATCACATATAAGTTCAACATGCTGATCAAGATGATAGGTCAGAAACAAGTTATGTATCACATATAAGTTCAACATGCTGATCTAAGATGATAGGGCAGAAACAAGTTATGTATCACATATAAGTTCAACATGCTGATCTAAGATGATAGGTCAGAAACAAGTTATGTATCACATATAAGTTCAACATGCTGATCTAAGATGATAGGTCAGAAACAAGTTATGTATCACATATAAGTTCAACATGCTGATCTAAGATGATAGGTCAGAAACAAGTTATGTATCACATATAAGTTCAACATGCTGATCTAAGATGATAGGTCAGAAACAAGTTATGTATCACATATAAGTTCAACATGCTGATCTAAGATGATAGGTCAGAAACAAGTTATGTATCACATATAAGTTCAACATGCTGATCTAAGATGATAGGTCAGAAACAAGTTATGTATCACATATAAGTTCAACATGCTGATCTAAGATGATAGGTCAGAAACAAGTTATGTATCACATATAAGTTCAACATGCTGATCTAAGATGATAGGTCAGAAACAAGTTATGTATCACATATAAGTTCAACATGCTGATCTAAGATGATAGGTCAGAAACAAGTTATGTATCACATATAAGTTCAACATGCTGATCTAAGATGATAGGTCAGAAACAAGTTATGTATCACATATAAGTTGCTGATCATACATGCTGATCATAATAAGATGATAGGCAGAAACAAGTTATGTATCACATATAAGTTCAACATGCTGATCTAAGATGATAGGTCAGAAACAAGTTATGTATCACATATAAGTTCAACATGCTGATCTAAGATGATAGGTCAGAAACAAGTTATGTATCACATATAAGTTCAACATGCTGATCTAAGATGATAGGTCAGAAACAAGTTATGTATCACATATAAGTTCAACATGCTGATCTAAGATGATAGGTCAGAAACAAGTTATGTATCACATATAAGTTCAACATGCTGATCAAGATGATAGGTCAGAAACAAGTTATGTATCACATATAAGTTCAACATGCTGATCTAAGATGATAGGTCAGAAACAAGTTATGTATCACATATAAGTTCAACATGCTGATCTAAGATGATAGGTCAGAAACAAGTTATGTATCACATATAAGTTCAACATGCTGATCTAAGATGATAGGTCAGAAACAAGTTATGTATCACATATAAGTTCAACATGCTGATCTAAGATGATAGGTCAGAAACAAGTTATGTATCACATATAAGTTCAACATGCTGATCTAAGATGATAGGTCAGAAACAAGTTATGTATCACATATAAGTTCAACATGCTGATCTAAGATGATAGGTCAGAAAACAAGTTATGTATCACATATAAGTTCAACATGCTGATCTAAGATGATAGGTCAGAAACAAGTTATGTATCACATATAAGTTCAACATGCTGATCTAAGATGATAGGTCAGAAACAAGTTATGTATCACATATAAGTTCAACATGCTGATCTAAGATGATAGGTCAGAAACAAGTTATGTATCACATATAAGTTCAACATGCTGATCTAAGATGATAGGTCAGAAACAAGTTATGTATCACATATAAGTTCAACATGCTGATCTAAGATGATAGGTCAGAAACAAGTTATGTATCACATATAAGTTCAACATGCTGATCTAAGATGATAGGTCAGAAACAAGTTATGTATCACATATAAGTTCAACATGCTGATCTAAGATGATAGGTCAGAAACAAGTTATGTATCACATATAAGTTCAACATGCTGATCTAAGATGATAGGTCAGAAACAAGTTATGTATCACATATAAGTTCAACATGCTGATCTAAGATGATAGGTCAGAAACAAGTTATGTATCACATATAAGTTCAACATGCTGATCTAAGATGATAGGTCAGAAACAAGTTATGTATCACATATAAGTTCAACATGCTGATCTAAGATGATAGGGTCAGAAACAAGTTATGTATCACATATAAGTTCAACATGCTGATCTAAGATGATAGGTCAGAAACAAGTTATGTATCACATATAAGTTCAACATGCTGATCTAAGATGATAGGTCAGAAACAAGTTATGTATCACATATAAGTTCAACATGCTGATCTAAGATGATAGGTCAGAAACAAGTTATGTATCACATATAAGTTCAACATGCTGATCTAAGATGATAGGTCAGAAACAAGTTATGTATCACATATAAGTTCAACATGCTGATCTAAGATGATAGGTCAGAAACAAGTTATGTATCACATATAAGTTCAACATGCTGATCTAAGATGATAGGTCAGAAACAAGTTATGTATCACATATAAGTTCAACATGCTGATCTAAGATGATAGGTCAGAAACACGTGATGATAATAGGGCAGAAACAAGTTATGTATCACATATAAGTTCAACATGCTGATCTAAGATGATAGGTCAGAAACAAGTTATGTATCACATATAAGTTCAACATGCTGATCTAAGATGATAGGTCAGAAACAAGTTATGTATCACATATAAGTTCAACATGCTGATCTAAGATGATAGGGTCGAAACAAGTTATGTATCACATATAAGTTCAACATGCTGATCTAAGATGATAGGTCAGAAACAAGTTATGTATCACATATAAGTTCAACATGCTGATCTAAGATGATAGGTCAGAAACAAGTTATGTATCACATATAAGTTCAACATGCTGATCTAAGATGATAGGTCAGAAACAAGTTATGTATCACATATAAGTTCAACATGCTGATCTAAGATGATAGGTCAGAAACAAGTTATGTATCACATATAAGTTCAACATGCTGATCTAAGATGATAGGGCAGAAACAAGTTATGTATCACATATAAGTTCAACATGCTGATCTAAGATGATAGGTCAGAAACAAGTTATGTATCACATATAAGTTCAACATGCTGATCTAAGATGATAGGTCAGAAACAAGTTATGTATCACATATAAGTTCAACATGCTGATCTAAGATGATAGGTCAGAAACAAGTTATGTATCACATATAAGTTCAACATGCTGATCTAAGATGATAGGGGAGAGAAACAAGTTATGTATCACATATAAGTTCAACATGCTGATCTAAGATGATAGGTCAGAAACAAGTTATGTATCACATATAAGTTCAACATGCTGATCTAAGATGATAGGTCAGAAACAAGTTATGTATCACATATAAGTTCAACATGCTGATCTAAGATGATAGGTCAGAAACAAGTTATGTATCACATATAAGTTCAACATGCTGATCTAAGATGATAGGTCAGAAACAAGTTATGTATCACATATAAGTTCAACATGCTGATCTAAGATGATAGGTCAGAAACAAGTTATGTATCACATATAAGTTCAACATGCTGATCTAAGATGATAGGTCAGAAACAAGTTATGTATCACATATAAGTTCAACATGCTGATCTAAGATGATAGGTCAGAAACAAGTTATGTATCACATATAAGTTCAACATGCTGATCTAAGATGATAGGTCAGAAACAAGTTATGTATCACATATAAGTTCAACATGCTGATCTAAGATGATAGGTCAGAAACAAGTTATGTATCACATATAAGTTCAACATGCTGATCTAAGATGATAGGTCAGAAACAAGTTATGTATCACATATAAGTTCAACATGCTGATCTAAGATGATAGGTCAGAAACAAGTTATGTATCACATATAAGTTCAACATGCTGATCTAAGATGATAGGTCAGAAACAAGTTATGTATCACATATAAGTTCAACATGCTGATCTAAGATGATAGGTCAGAAACAAGTTATGTATCACATATAAGTTCAACATGCTGATCTAAGATGATAGGTCAGAAACAAGTTATGTATCACATATAAGTTCAACATGCTGATCTAAGATGATAGGTCAGAAACAAGTTATGTATCACATATAAGTTCAACATGCTGATCTAAGATGATAGGTCAGAAACAAGTTATGTATCACATATAAGTTCAACATGCTGATCTAAGATGATAGGTCAGAAACAAGTTATGTATCACATATAAGTTCAACATGCTGATCTAAGATGATAGGTCAGAAACAAGTTATGTATCACATATAAGTTCAACATGCTGATCTAAGATGATAGGTCAGAAACAAGTTATGTATCACATATAAGTTCAACATGCTGATCTAAGATGATAGGTCAGAAACAAGTTATGTATCACATATAAGTTCAACATGCTGATCTAAGATGATAGGTCAGAAACAAGTTATGTATCACATATAAGTTCAACATGCTGATCTAAGATGATAGGTCAGAAACAAGTTATGTATCACATATAAGTTCAACATGCTGATCTAAGATGATAGGGCAGAAACAAGTTATGTATCACATATAAGTTCAACATGCTGATCTAAGATGATAGGTCAGAAACAAGTTATGTATCACATATAAGTTCAACATGCTGATCTAAGATGATAGGTCAGAAACAAGTTATGTATCACATATAAGTTCAACATGCTGATCTAAGATGATAGGTCAGAAACAAGTTATGTATCACATATAAGTTCAACATGCTGATCTAAGATGATAGGTCAGAAACAAGTTATGTATCACATATAAGTTCAACATGCTGATCTAAGATGATAGGTCAGAAACAAGTTATGTATCACATATAAGTTCAACATGCTGATCTAAGATGATAGGTCAGAAACAAGTTATGTATCACATATAAGTTCAACATGCTGATCTAAGATGATAGGTCAGAAACAAGTTATGTATCACATATAAGTTCAACATGCTGATCTAAGATGATAGGTCAGAAACAAGTTATGTATCACATATAAGTTCAACATGCTGATCTAAGATGATAGGTCAGAAACAAGTTATGTATCACATATAAGTTCAACATGCTGATCTAAGATGATAGGTCAGAAACAAGTTATGTATCACATATAAGTTCAACATGCTGATCTAAGATGATAGGTCAGAAACAAGTTATGTATCACATATAAGTTCAACATGCTGATCTAAGATGATAGGTCAGAAACAAGTTATGTATCACATATAAGTTCAACATGCTGATCTAAGATGATAGGTCAGAAACAAGTTATGTATCACATATAAGTTCAACATGCTGATCTAAGATGATAGGTCAAAAACAAGTTATGTATCACATATAAGTTCAACATGCTGATCTAAGATGATAGGTCAGAAACAAGTTATGTATCACATATAAGTTCAACATGCTGATCTAAGATGATAGGTCAGAAACAAGTTATGTATCACATATAAGTTCAACATGCTGATCTAAGATGATAGGTCAGAAACAAGTTATGTATCACATATAAGTTCAACATGCTGATCTAAGATGATAGGTCAGAAACAAGTTATGTATCACATATAAGTTCAACATGCTGATCTAAGATGATAGGTCAGAAACAAGTTATGTATCACATATAAGTTCAACATGCTGATCTAAGATGATAGGTCAGAAACAAGTTATGTATCACATATAAGTTCAACATGCTGATCTAAGATGATAGGTCAGAAACAAGTTATGTATCACATATAAGTTCAACATGCTGATCTAAGATGATAGGTCAGAAACAAGTTATGTATCACATATAAGTTCAACATGCTGATCTAAGATGATAGGTCAGAAACAAGTTATGTATCACATATAAGAAACAAGTTATGTATCACATATAAGTTCAACATGCTGATCTAAGATGATAGGTCAGAAACAAGTTATGTATCACATATAAGTTCAACATGCTGATCTAAGATGATAGGTCAGAAACAAGTTATGTATCACATATAAGTTCAACATGCTGATCTAAGATGATAGGTCAGAAACAAGTTATGTATCACATATAAGTTCAACATGCTGATCTAAGATGATAGGTCAGAAACAAGTTATGTATCACATATAAGTTCAACATGCTGATCTAAGATGATAGGTCAGAAACAAGTTATGTATCACATATAAGTTCAACATGCTGATCAAGATGATAGGTCAGAAACAAGTTATGTATCACATATAAGTTCAACATGCTGATCTAAGATGATAGGTCAGAAACAAGTTATGTATCACATATAAGTTCAACATGCTGATCTAAGATGATAGGTCAGAAACAAGTTATGTATCACATATAAGTTCAACATGCTGATCTAAGATGATAGGTCAGAAACAAGTTATGTATCACATATAAGTTCAACATGCTGATCTAAGATGATAGGTCAGAAACAAGTTATGTATCACATATAAGTTCAACATGCTGATCTAAGATGATAGGTCAGAAACAAGTTATGTATCACATATAAGTTCAACATGCTGATCTAAGATGATAGGTCAGAAACAAGTTATGTATCACATATAAGTTCAACATGCTGATCTAAGATGATAGGTCAGAAACAAGTTATGTATCACATATAAGTTCAACATGCTGATCTAAGATGATAGGTCAGAAACAAGTTATGTATCACATATAAGTTCAACATGCTGATCTAAGATGATAGGTCAGAAACAAGTTATGTATCACATATAAGTTCAACATGCTGATCTAAGATGATAGGTCAGAAACAAGTTATGTATCACATATAAGTTCAACATGCTGATCTAAGATGATAGGTCAGAAACAAGTTATGTATCACATATAAGTTCAACATGCTGAGCTAAGATGATAGGTCAGAAACAAGTTATGTATCACATATAAGTTCAACATGCTGATCTAAGATGATAGGTCAGAAACAAGTTATGTATCACATATAAGTTCAACATGCTGATCTAAGATGATAGGTCAGAAACAAGTTATGTATCACATATAAGTTCAACATGCTGATCTAAGATGATAGGTCAGAAACAAGTTATGTATCACATATAAGTTCAACATGCTGATCTAAGATGATAGGTCAGAAACAAGTTATGTATCACATATAAGTTCAACATGCTGATCTAAGATGATAGGTCAGAAACAAGTTATGTATCACATATAAGTTCAACATGCTGATCTAAGATGATAGGTCAGAAACAAGTTATGTATCACATATAAGTTCAACATGCTGATCTAAGATGATAAGGCCAAAAACAGGTATGTATCACATATAAGTTCAACATGCTGATCTAAGATGATAGGTCAGAAACAAGTTATGTATCACATATAAGTTCAACATGCTGATCTAAGAGATGATAGGTCAGAAACAAGTTATGTATCACATATAAGTTCAACATGCTGATCTAAGATGATAGGTCAGAAACAAGTTATGTATCACATATAAGTTCAACATGCTGATCTAAGATGATAGGTCAGAAACAAGTTATGTATCACATATAAGTTCAACATGCTGATCTAAGATGATAGGTCAGAAAAAAGTTATGTATCACATATAAGTTCAACATGCTGATCTAAGATGATAGGTCAGAAACAAGTTATGTATCACATATAAGTTCAACATGCTGATCTAAGATGATAGGTCAGAAACAAGTTATGTATCACATATAAGTTCAACATGCTGATCTAAGATGATAGGTCAGAAACAAGTTATGTATCACATATAAGTTCAACATGCTGATCTAAGATGATAGGTCAGAAACAAGTTATGTATCACATATAAGTTCAACATGCTGATCTAAGATGATAGGTCAGAAACAAGTTATGTATCACATATAAGTTCAACATGCTGATCTAAGATGATAGGTCAGAAACAAGTTATGTATCACATATAAGTTCAACATGCTGATCTAAGATGATAGGTCAGAAACAAGTTATGTATCACATATAAGTTCAACATGCTGATCTAAGATGATAGGTCAGAAACAAGTTATGTATCACATATAAGTTCAACATGCTGATCTAAGATGATAGGGCCAAAACAAGTTATGTATCACATATAAGTTCAACATGCTGATCTAAGATGATAGGTCAGAAACAAGTTATGTATCACATATAAGTTCAACATGCTGATCTAAGATGATAGGTCAGAAACAAGTTATGTATCACATATAAGTTCAACATGCTGATCTAAGATGATAGGTCAGAAACAAGTTATGTATCACATATAAGTTCAACATGCTGGTCTAAGATGATAGGATCAGAGTTATGTCAGAAACAAGTTATGTATGTATCACATATAAGTTCAACATGCTGATCTAAGATGATAGGTCAGAAACAAGTTATGTATCACATATAAGTTCAACATGCTGATCTAAGATGATAGGTCAGAGAAACAAGTTATGTACCACATATAACTACAACATGCTCATCAAAATGATAGGTCAAAAACAAGTTATGTATCACATATAAGTTCAACATGCTGATCTAAGATGATAGGTCAGAAACAAGTTATGTATCACATATAAGTTCAACATGCTGATCTAAGATGATAGGTCAGAAACAAGTTATGTATCACATATAAGTTCAACATGCTGATCTAAGATGATAGGTCAGAAACAAGTTATGTATCACATATAAGTTCAACATGCTGATCTAAGATGATAGGTCAGAAACAAGTTATGTATCACATATAAGTTCAACATGCTGATCTAAGATGATAGGTCAGAAACAAGTATAAGTTCAACATGCTGATCTAAGATGATAGGTCAGAAACAAGTTATGTATCACATATAAGTTCAACATGCTGATCTAAGATGATAGGGCAGAAACAAGTTATGTATCACATATAAGTTCAACATGCTGATCTAAGATGATAGGTCAGAAACAAGTTATGTATCACATATAAGTTCAACATGCTGATCTAAGATGATAGGTCAGAAACAAGTTATGTATCACATATAAGTTCAACATGCTGATCTAAGATGATAGGTCAGAAACAAGTTATGTATCACATATAAGTTCAACATGCTGATCTAAGATGATAGGTCAGAAACAAGTTATGTATCACATATAAGTTCAACATGCTGATCTAAGATGATAGGGCAGAAACAAGTTATGTATCACATATAAGTTCAACATGCTGATCTAAGATGATAGGTCAGAAACAAGTTATGTATCACATATAAGTTCAACATGCTGATCTAAGATGATAGGTCAGAAACAAGTTATGTATCACATATAAGTTCAACATGCTGATCTAAGATGATAGGTCAGAAACAAGTTATGTATCACATATAAGTTCAACATGCTGATCTAAGATGATAGGTCAGAAACAAGTTATGTATCACATATAAGTTCAACATGCTGATCTAAGATGATAGGGCAGAAACAAGTTATGTATCACATATAAGTTCAACATGCTGATCTAAGATGATAGGTCAGAAACAAGTTATGTATCACATATAAGTTCAACATGCTGATCAAGATGATAGGGCAGAAACAAGTTATGTATCACATATAAGTTCAACATGCTGATCTAAGATGATAGGTCAGAAACAAGTTATGTATCACATATAAGTTCAACATGCTGATCTAAGATGATAGGTCAGAAACAAGTTATGTATCACATATAAGTTCAACATGCTGATCAAGATGATAGGTCAGAAACAAGTTATGTATCACATATAAGTTCAACATGCTGATCAAGATGATAGGTCAGAAACAAGTTATGTATCACATATAAGTTCAACATGCTGATCTAAGATGATAGGGCAGAAACAAGTTATGTATCACATATAAGTTCAACATGCTGATCTAAGATGATAGGGCAAAAACAAGTTATGTATCACATATAAGTTCAACATGCTGATCTAAGATGATAGGTCAGAAACAAGTTATGTATCACATATAAGTTCAACATGCTGATCTAAGATGATAGGTCAGAAACAAGTTATGTATCACATATAAGTTCAACATGCTGATCTAAGATGATAGGTCAGAAACAAGTTATGTATCACATATAAGTTCAACATGCTGATCTAAGATGATAGGTCAGAAACAAGTTATGTATCACATATAAGTTCAACATGCTGATCTAAGATGATAGGGCAGAAACAAGTTATGTATCACATATAAGTTCAACATGCTGATCTAAGATGATAGGTCAGAAACAAGTTATGTATCACATATAAGTTCAACATGCTGATCTAAGATGATAGGTCAGAAACAAGTTATGTATCACATATAAGTTCAACATGCTGATCTAAGATGATAGGTCAGAAACAAGTTATGTATCACATATAAGTTCAACATGCTGATCTAAGATGATAGGTCAGAAACAAGTTATGTATCACATATAAGTTCAACATGCTGATCTAAGATGATATAGGTCAGAAACAAGTTATGTATCACATATAAGTTCAACATGCTGATCTAAGATGATAGGTCAGAAACAAGTTATGTATCACATATAAGTTCAACATGCTGATCTAAGATGATAGGTCAGAAACAAGTTATGTATCACATATAAGTTCAACATGCTGATCTAAGATGATAGGTCAGAAACAAGTTATGTATCACATATAAGTTCAACATGCTGATCTAAGATGATAGGTCAGAAACAAGTTATGTATCACATATAAGTTCCACCATGCTGATCTAAGATGATAGGTCAGAAACAAGTTATGTATCACATATAAGTTCAACATGCTGATCTAAGATGATAGGTCAGAAACAAGTTATGTATCACATATAAGTTCAACATGCTGATCTAAGATGATAGGTCAGAAACAAGTTATGTATCACATATAAGTTCAACATGCTGATCAAGATGATAGGTCAGAAACAAGTTATGTATCACATATAAGTTCAACATGCTGATCTAAGATGATAGGGCAGAAACAAGTTATGTATCACATATAAGTTCAACATGCTGATCTAAGATGATAGGTCAGAAACAAGTTATGTATCACATATAAGTTCAACATGCTGATCTAAGATGATAGGTCAGAAACAAGTTATGTATCACATATAAGTTCAACATGCTGATCTAAGATGATAGGTCAGAAACAAGTTATGTATCACATATAAGTTCAACATGCTGATCTAAGATGATAGGTCAGAAACAAGTTATGTATCACATATAAGTTCAACATGCTGATCTAAGATGATAGGGCAGAAACAAGTTATGTATCACATATAAGTTCAACATGCTGATCTAAGATGATAGGGCAGAAACAAGTTATGTATCACATATAAGTTCAACATGCTGATCTAAGATGATAGGTCAGAAACAAGTTATGTATCACATATAAGTTCAACATGCTGATCTAAGATGATAGGTCAGAAACAAGTTATGTATCACATATAAGTTCAACATGCTGATCAAGATGATAGGTCAGAAACAAGTTATGTATCACATATAAGTTCAACATGCTGATCTAAGATGATAGGTCAGAAACAAGTTATGTATCACATATAAGTTCAACATGCTGATCTAAGATGATAGGTCAGAAACAAGTTATGTATCACATATAAGTTCAACATGCTGATCTAAGATGATAGGTCAGAAACAAGTTATGTATCACATATAAGTTCAACATGCTGATCTAAGATGATAGGTCAGAAACAAGTTATGTATCACATATAAGTTCAACATGCTGATCTAAGATGATAGGTCAGAAACAAGTTATGTATCACATATAAGTTCAACATGCTGATCTAAGATGATAGGTCAGAAACAAGTTATGTATCACATATAAGTTCAACATGCTGATCTAAGATGATAGGTCAGAAACAAGTTATGTATCACATATAAGTTCAACATGCTGATCTAAGATGATAGGGCAGAAACAAGTTATGTATCACATATAAGTTCAACATGCTGATCTAAGATGATAGGGCAGAAACAAGTTATGTATCACATATAAGTTCAACATGCTGATCTAAGATGATAGGTCAGAAACAAGTTATGTATCACATATAAGTTCAACATGCTGATCTAAGATGATAGGTCAGAAACAAGTTATGTATCACATATAAGTTCAACATGCTGATCTAAGATGATAGGTCAGAAACAAGTTATGTATCACATATAAGTTCAACATGCTGATCTAAGATGATAGGTCAGAAACAAGTTATGTATCACATATAAGTTCAACATGCTGATCTAAGATGATAGGTCAGAAACAAGTTATGTATCACATATAAGTTCAACATGCTGATCTAAGATGATAGGTCAGAAACAAGTTATGTATCACATATAAGTTCAACATGCTGATCTAAGATGATATAGGTCAGAAACAAGTTATGTATCACATATAAGTTCAACATGCTGATCTAAGATGATAGGTCAGAAACAAGTTATGTATCACATATAAGTTCAACATGCTGATCTAAGATGATAGGTCAGAAACAAGTTATGTATCACATATAAGTTCAACATGCTGATCTAAGATGATAGGTCAGAAACAAGTTATGTATCACATATAAGTTCAACATGCTGATCTAAGATGATAGGTCAGAAACAAGTTATGTATCACATATAAGTTCAACATGCTGATCTAAGATGATAGGTCAGAAACAAGTTATGTATCACATATAAGTTCAACATGCTGATCTAAGATGATAGGTCAGAAACAAGTTATGTATCACATATAAGTTCAACATGCTGATCTAAGATGATAGGGAAAGAACAGGTTCTGTATCACATATAAGTTCAACATGCTGATCTAAGATGATAGGTCAGAAACAAGTTATGTATCACATATAAGTTCAACATGCTGATCTAAGATGATAGGTCAGAAACAAGTTATGTATCACATATAAGTTCAACATGCTGATCTAAGATGATAGGTCAGAAACAAGTTATGTATCACATATAAGTTCAACATGCTGATCTAAGATGATAGGTCAGAAACAAGTTATGTATCACATATAAGTTCAACATGCTGATCTAAGATGATAGGGCAGAAACAAGTTATGTATCACATATAAGTTCAACATGCTGATCTAAGATGATAGGGCAGAAACAAGTTATGTATCACATATAAGTTCAACATGCTGCTCAAAGATGTTAGGGCCGACACACGTTATGTATCACATATAAGTGCAACATGCTGATCTAAGATGATATAGGTCAGAAACAAGTTATGTATCACATATAAGTTCAACATGCTGATCTAAGATGATAGGTCAGAAACAAGTTATGTATCACATATAAGTTCAACATGCTGATCTAAGATGATAGGTCAGAAACAAGTTATGTATCACATATAAGTTCAACATGCTGTATCACATATAAGTTCAACATGCTGATCTAAGATGATAGGGCAGAAACAAGTTATGTATCACATATAAGTTCAACATGCTGATCTAAGATGATAGGTCAGAAACAAGTTATGTATCACATATAAGTTCAACATGCTGATCTAAGATGATAGGTCAGAAACAAGTTATGTATCACATATAAGTTCAACATGCTGATAAAGATGATAGGTCAGAAACAAGTTATGTATCACATATAAGTTCAACATGCTGATCTAAGATGATAGGGCAGAAACAAGTTATGTATCACATATAAGTTCAACATGCTGATCTAAGATGATAGGTCAGAAACAAGTTATGTATCACATATAAGTTCAACATGCTGTATCACATATAAGTTCAACATGCTGATCTAAGATGATAGGGCAGAAACAAGTTATGTATCACATATAAGTTCAACATGCTGATCTAAGATGATAGGGCAGAAACAAGTTATGTATCACATATAAGTTCAACATGCTGATCTAAGATGATAGGTCAGAAACAAGTTATGTATCACATATAAGTTCAACATGCTGATCTAAGATGATAGGTCAGAAACAAGTTATGTATCACATATAAGTTCAACATGCTGATCTAAGATGATAGGTCAGAAACAAGTTATGTATCACATATAAGTTCAACATGCTGATCAAGATGATAGGTCAGAAACAAGTTATGTATCACATATAAGTTCAACATGCTGATCTAAGATGATAGGTCAGAAACAAGTTATGTATCACATATAAGTTCAACATGCTGATCTAAGATGATAGGTCAGAAACAAGTTATGTATCACATATAAGTTCAACATGCTGATCTAAGATGATAGGTCAGAAACAAGTTATGTATCACATATAAGTTCAACATGCTGATCTAAGATGATAGGTCAGAAACAAGTTATGTATCACATATAAGTTCAACATGCTGATCTAAGATGATAGGTCAGAAACAAGTTATGTATCACATATAAGTTCAACATGCTGATCTAAGATGATAGGTCAGAAACAAGTTATGTATCACATATAAGTTCAACATGCTGATCTAAGATGATAGGGCAGAAACAAGTTATGTATCACATATAAGTTCAACATGCTGATCTAAGATGATAGGTCAGAAACAAGTTATGTATCACATATAAGTTCAACATGCTGATCTAAGATGATAGGTCAGAAACAAGTTATGTATCACATATAAGTTCAACATGCTGATCTAAGATGATAGGGCAGAAACAAGTTATGTATCACATATAAGTTCAACATGCTGATCTAAGATGATAGGTCAGAAACAAGTTATGTATCACATATAAGTTCAAGTTCAACATGCTGATCTAAGATGATAGGGCAGAAACAAGTTATGTATCACATATAAGTTCAACATGCTGATCTAAGATGATAGGTCAGAAACAAGTTATGTATCACATATAAGTTCAACATGCTGATCTAAGATGATAGGTCAGAAACAAGTTATGTATCACATATAAGTTCAACATGCTGATCTAAGATGATAGGTCAGAAACAAGTTATGTATCACATATAAGTTCAACATGCTGATCTAAGATGATAGGTCAGAAACAAGTTATGTATCACATATAAGTTCAACATGCTGATCTAAGATGATAGGTCAGAAACAAGTTATGTATCACATATAAGTTCAACATGCTGATCTAAGATGATAGGTCAGAAACAAGTTATGTATCACATATAAGTTCAACATGCTGATCTAAGATGATAGGTCATGATAGGTCAGAAACAAGTTATGTATCACATATAAGTTCAACATGCTGATCTAAGATGATAGGTCAGAAACAAGTTATGTATCACATATAAGTTCAACATGCTGATCTAAGATGATAGGGCAGAAACAAGTTATGTATCACATATAAGTTCAACATGCTGATCTAAGATGATAGGGCAGAAACAAGTTATGTATCACATATAAGTTCAACATGCTGATCAAGATGATAGGGCAGAAACAAGTTATGTATCACATATAAGTTCAACATGCTGATCTAAGATGATAGGTCAGAAACAAGTTATGTATCACATATAAGTTCAACATGCTGATCTAAGATGATAGGTCAGAAACAAGTTATGTATCACATATAAGTTCAACATGCTGATCTAAGATGATCGGCAGAAACAGTTATGTATGTATAATGTTCACATGATAAGATGATAGGGCAGAAACAAGTTATGATCACATATAAGTTCAACATGCTCTAAGATGATAGGTCAGAAACAAGTTATGTATCACATATAAGTTCAACATGCTGATCTAAGATGATAGGTCAGAAACAAGTTATGTATCACATATAAGTTCAACATGCTGATCTAAGATGATAGGTCAGAAACAAGTTATGTATCACATATAAGTTCAACATGCTGATCTAAGATGATAGGTCAGAAACAAGTTATGTATCACATATAAGTTCAACATGCTGATCTAAGATGATAGGTCAGAAACAAGTTATGTATCACATATAAGTTCAACATGCTGATCTAAGATGATAGGTCAGAAACAAGTTATGTATCACATATAAGTTCAACATGCTGATCTAAGATGATAGGTCAGAAACAAGTTATGTATCACATATAAGTTCAACATGCTGATCTAAGATGATAGGTCAGAAACAAGTTATGTATCACATATAAGTTCAACATGCTGATCTAAGATGATAGGGCAGAAACAAGTTATGTATCACATATAAGTTCAACATGCTGATCTAAGATGATAGGTCAGAAACAAGTTATGTATCACATATAAGTTCAACATGCTGATCTAAGATGATAGGGCAGAAACAAGTTATGTATCACATATAAGTTCAACATGCTGATCTAAGATGATAGGGCAGAAACAAGTTATGTATCACATATAAGTTCAACATGCTGATCTAAGATGATGGGCAGAAACAAGTTATGTATCACATATAAGTTCAACATGCTGATCTAAGATGATAGGTCAGAAACAAGTTATGTATCACATATAAGTTCAACATGCTGATCTAAGATGATAGGTCAGAAACAAGTTATGTATCACATATAAGTTCAACATGCTGATCTAAGATGATAGGGCAGAAACAAGTTATGTATCACATATAAGTTCAACATGCTGATCTAAGATGATAGGGCAGAAACAAGTTATGTATCACATATAAGTTCAACATGCTGATCATAAGATGATCAGAAACAAGTTATGTATCACATATAAGTTCAACATGCTGATCTAAGATGATAGGTCAGAAACAAGTTATGTATCACATATAAGTTCAACATGCTGATCTAAGATGATAGGGCAGAAACAAGTTATGTATCACATATAAGTTCAACATGCTGATCTAAGATGATAGGGCAGAAACAAGTTATGTATCACATATAAGTTCAACATGCTGATCTAAGATGATAGGGCAGAAACAAGTTATGTATCACATATAAGTTCAACATGCTGATCTAAGATGATAGGGCAGAAACAAGTTACAAGTTATGTATCACATATAAGTTCAACATGCTGATCTAAGATGATAGGGCAGAAACAAGTTATGTATCACATATAAGTTCAACATGCTGATCTAAGATGATAGGGGCAGAAACAAGTTATGTATCACATATAAGTTCAACATGCTGATCTAAGATGATAGGGCAGAAACAAGTTATGTATCACATATAAGTTCAACATGCTGATCTAAGATGATAGGGCAGAAACAAGTTATGTATCACATATAAGTTCAACATGCTGATCTAAGATGATAGGGCAGAAACAAGTTATGTATCACATATAAGTTCAACATGCTGATCTAAGATGATAGGTCAGAAACAAGTTATGTATCACATATAAGTTCAACATGCTGATCTCACATATAAGTTCAACATGCTGATCTAAGATGATAGGGCAGAAACAAGTTATGTATCACATATAAGTTCAACATGCTGATCTAAGATGATAGGACAGAAACAAGTTATGTATCACATATAAGTTCAACATGCTGATCTAAGATGATAGGGCAGAAACAAGTTATGTATCACATATAAGTTCAACATGCTGATCTAAGATGATAGGGCAGAAACAAGTTATGTATCACATATAAGTTCAACATGCTGATCTAAGATGATAGGGCAGAAACAAGTTATGTATCACATATAAGTTCAACATGCTGATCTAAGATGATAGGTCAGAAACAAGTTATGTATCACATATAAGTTCAACATGCTGATCTAAGATGATAGGGCAGAAACAAGTTATGTATCACATATAAGTTCAACATGCTGATCTAAGATGATAGGTCAGAAACAAGTTATGTATCACATATAAGTTCAACATGCTGATCTAAGATGATAGGGCAGAAACAAGTTATGTATCACATATAAGTTCAACATGCTGATCTAAGATGATAGGGCAGAAACAAGTTATGTATCACATATAAGTTCAACATGCTGATCTAAGATGATAGGGCAGAAACAAGTTATGTATCACATATAAGTTCAACATGCTGATCTAAGATGATAGGTCAGAAACAAGTTATGTATCACATATAAGTTCAACATGCTGATCAAGATGATAGGTCAGGTATGATAGGTCAGAAACAAGTTATGTATCACATATAAGTTCAACATGCTGATCTAAGATGATAGGGCAGAAACAAGTTATGTATCACATATAAGTTCAACATGCTGATCTAAGATGATAGGGCAGAAACAAGTTATGTATCACATATAAGTTCAACATGCTGATCTAAGATGATAGGGCAGAAACAAGTTATGTATCACATATAAGTTCAACATGCTGATCTAAGATGATAGGGCAGAAACAAGTTATGTATCACATATAAGTTCAACATGCTGATCTAAGATGATAGGGCAGAAACAAGTTATGTATCACATATAAGTTCAACATGCTGATCTAAGATGATAGGGCAGAAACAAGTTATGTATCACATATAAGTTCAACATGCTGATCTAAGATGATAGGGCAGAAACAAGTTATGTATCACATATAAGTTCAACATGCTGATCTAAGATGATAGGGCAGAAACAAGTTATGTATCACATATAAGTTCAACATGCTGATCTAAGATGATAGGGCAGAAACAAGTTATGTATCACATATAAGTTCAACATGCTGATCTAAGATGATAGGGCAGAAACAAGTTATGTATCACATATAAGTTCAACATGCTGATCTAAGATGATAGGGCAGAAACAAGTTATGTATCACATATAAGTTCAACATGCTGATCTAAGATGATAGGGCAGAAACAAGTTATGTATCACATATAAGTTCAACATGCTGATCTAAGATGATAGGGCAGAAACAAGTTATGTATCACATATAAGTTCAACATGCTGATCTAAGATGATAGGGCAGAAACAAGTTATGTATCACATATAAGTTCAACATGCTGATCTAAGATGATAGGGCAGAAACAAGTTATGTTATCAACATATAGTTATGTATTCAACATGCTGAACTAAGATGATAGGGCAGAAACAAGTTATGTATCACATCTAAGTTCAACATGCTGATCTAAGATGATAGGGCAGAGAAGAATTATGTATCACATATAAGTTCAACATGCTGATCTAAGATGATAGGGCAGAAACAAGTTATGTATCACATATAAGTTCAACATGCTGATCTAAGATGATAGGTCAGAAACAAGTTATGTATCACATATAAGTTCAACATGCTGATCAAGATGATAGGTCAGAAACAAGTTATGTATCACATATAAGTTCAACATGCTGATCTAAGATGATAGGTCAGAAACAAGTTATGTATCACATATAAGTTCAACATGCTGATCTAAGATGATAGGGCAGAAACAAGTTATGTATCACATATAAGTTCAACATGCTGATCTAAGATGATAGGGCAGAAACAAGTTATGTATCACATATAAGTTCAACATGCTGATCTAAGATGATAGGTCAGAAACAAGTTATGTATCACATATAAGTTCAACATGCTGATCTAAGATGATAGGTCAGAAACAAGTTATGTATCACATATAAGTTCAACATGCTGATCTAAGATGATAGGGCAGAAACAAGTTATGTATCACATATAAGTTCAACATGCTGATCTAAGATGATAGGGCAGAAACAAGTTATGTATCACATATAAGTTCAACATGCTGATCAAGATGATAGGGCAGAAACAAGTTATGTATCACATATAAGTTCAACATGCTGATCAAGATGATAGGGCAGAAACAAGTTATGTATCACATATAAGTTCAACATGCTGATCTAAGATGATAGGGCAGAAACAAGTTATGTATCACATATAAGTTCAACATGCTGATCTAAGATGATAGGGCAGAAACAAGTTATGTATCACATATAAGTTCAACATGCTGATCTAAGATGATAGGTCAGAAACAAGTTATGTATCACATATAAGTTCAACATGCTGATCTAAGATGATAGGGCAGAAACAAGTTATGTATCACATATAAGTTCAACATGCTGATCTAAGATGATAGGGCAGAAACAAGTTATGTATCACATATAAGTTCAACATGCTGATCAAGATGATAGGGCAGAAACAAGTTATGTATCACATATAAGTTCAACATGCTGATCTAAGATGATAGGGCAGAAACAAGTTATGTATCACATATAAGTTCAACATGCTGATCAAGATGATAGGGCAGAAACAAGTTATGTATCACATATAAGTTCAACATGCTGATCTAAGATGATAGGGCAGAAACAAGTTATGTATCACATATAAGTTCAACATGCTGATCTAAGATGATAGGGCAGAAACAAGTTATGTATCACATATAAGTTCAACATGCTGATCTAAGATGATAGGGCAGAAACAAGTTATGTATCACATATAAGTTCAACATGCTGATCAAGATGATAGGGCAGAAACAAGTTATGTATCACATATAAGTTCAACATGCTGATCTAAGATGATAGGGCAGAAACAAGTTATGTATCACATAATATAAGTTTTGTTCAACATGCTGATCAAGATGATAGGGCAGAAACAAGTTATGTATCACATATAAGTTCAACATGCTGATCTAAGATGATAGGGCAAAATAAAGTTATGTATGACTTATAAGTTCAACATGCTGATCAAGATGATAGGTCAGAAACAAGTTATGTATCACATATAAGTTCAACATGCTGATCTAAGATGATAGGGCAGAAACAAGTTATGTATCACATATTAGTTCAACATGCTGATCAAGATGATAGGGCAGAAACAAGTTATGTATCACATATAAGTTCAACATGCTGATCAAGATGATGATAGGGCAGCAAAACAAGTTATGTATCACATATAAGTTCAACATGCTGATCAAGATGATAGGGCAGAAACAAGTTATGTATCACATATAAGTTCAACATGCTGATCAAAATGATAGGTCAGAAACAAGTTATGTATCACATATAAGTTCAACATGCTGATCTAAGATGATAGGGCAGAAACAAGTTATGTATCACATATAAGTTCAACATGCTGATCAAAATGATAGGTCAGAAACAAGTTATGTATCACATATAAGTTCAACATGCTGATCAAAATGATAGGGCAGAAACAAGTTATGTATCACATATAAGTTCAACATGCTGATCAAGATGATAGGGCAGAAACAAGTTATGTATCACATATAAGTTCAACATGCTGATCAAGATGATAGGGCAGAAACAAGTTATGTATCACATATAAGTTCAACATGCTGATCAAAATGATAGGTCAGAAACAAGTTATGTATCACATATAAGTTCAACATGCTGATCAAGATGATAGGGCAGAAACAAGTTATGTATCACATATAAGTTCAACATGCTGATCAAGATGATAGGGCAGAAACAAGTTATGTATCACATATAAGTTCAACATGCTGATCAAGATGATGTATCACATATAAGTTCAACATGCTGATCAAGATGATAGGTCAGAAACAAGTTATGTATCACATATAAGTTCAACATGCTGATCAAGATGATAGGGCAGAAACAAGTTATGTATCACATATAAGTTCAACATGCTGATCAAGATGATTATCATCTTGATCAGCATGTTGAACTTATATGTATCACATATAAGTTCAACATGCTGATCAAGATGATAGGGCAGAAACAAGTTATGTCACACATGTAAGTTCAACATGCTGATCTAAGATGATAGGGCAGAAACAAGTTATGTATCACATAACTTGTTTCTGCCCTATCATATGTATCACATATAAGTTCAACATGCTGATCAAGATGATAGGGCAGAAACAAGTTATGTATCACATATAAGTTCAACATGCTGATCAAGATGATAGGGCAGAAACAAGTTATGTATCACATATAAGTTCAACATGCTGATCTAAGATGATAGGGCAGAAACAAGTTATGTATCACATATAAGTTCAACATGCTGATCAAGATGATAGGGCAGAAACAAGTTATGTATCACATATAAGTTCAACATGCTGATCAAGATGATAGGGCAGAAACAAGTTATGTATCACATATAAGTTCAACATGCTGATCAAGATGATAGGGCAGAAACAAGTTATGTATCACATATAAGTTCAACATGCTGATCAAGATGATAGGTCAGAAACAGGTTAAAGTTCACATATAAGTTCAACATGCTGATCAAGATGATAGGGCAGAAACAAGTTATGTATCACATATAAGTTCAACATGCTGATCAAGATGATAGGGCAGAAACAAGTTATGTATCACATGTAAGTTCAACATGCTGATCAAGATGATAGGGCAGAAACAAGTTATGTATCACATGTAAGTTCAACATGCTGATCAAGATGATAGGGCAGAAACAAGTTATGTATCACATATAAGTTCAACATGCTGATCAAGATGATAGGGCAGAAACAAGTTATGTATCACATATAAGTTCAACATGCTGATCAAGATGATAGGGCAGAAACAAGTTATGTATCACATATAAGTTCAACATGCTGATCAAGATGATAGGGCAGAAACAAGTTATGTATCACATGTAAGTTCAACATGCTGATCAAGATGATAGGGCAGAAACAAGTTATGTATCACATGTAAGTTCAAAAAGGCGGATCAAGATGATAGGGCAGAAACAAGTTATGTATCACATATAAGTTCAACATGCTGATCAAGATGATAGGGCAGAAACAAGTTATGTATCACATATAAGTTCAACATGCTGATTAAGATGATAGGGCAGAAACAAGTTATGTATCACATATAAGTTCAACATGCTGATCAAAATGATAGGGCAGAAACAAGTTATGTATCACATATAAGTTCAACATGCTGATCAAAATGATAGGGCAGAAACAAGTTATGTATCACATATAAGTTCAACATGCAGATCAAAATGATAGGGCAGAAACAAGTTATGTATCACATATAAGTTCAACATGCTGATCAAAATGATAGGGCAGAAACAAGTTATGTATCACATATAAGTTCAACATGCTGATCAAAATGATAGGGCAGAAACAAGTTATGTATCACATATAAGTTCAACATGCTGATCAAAATGATAGGGCAGAAACAAGTTATGTATCACATATAAGTTCAACATGCTGAATCAAACTGATAGGGCAGAAACAAGTTATGTATCACATATAAGTTCAACATGCAGATCAAAATGATAGGGCAGAAACAAGTTATGTATCACATATAAGTTCAACATGCTGATCAAAATGATAGGGCAGAAACAAGTTATGTATCACATATAAGTTCAACATGCTGATCAAAATGATAGGGCAGAAACAAGTTATGTATCACATATAAGTTCAACATGCTGATCAAGATGATAGGGCAGAAACAAGTTATGTATCACATATAAGTTCAACATGCTGATCAAAATGATAGGGCAGAAACAAGTTATGTATCACATATAAGTTCAACATGCTGATCAAAATGATAGGGCAGAAACAAGTTATGTATCACATATAAGTTCAACATGCTGATCTAAGATGATAGGGCAGAAACAAGTTATGTATCACATATAAGTTCAACATGCTGATCAAGATGATAGGGCAGAAACAAGTTATGTATCACATATAAGTTCAACATGCTGATCAAGATGATAGGTCAGAAACAAGTTATGTATCACATATAAGTTCAACATGCTGATCTAAGATGATAGGGCAGAAACAAGTTATGTATCACATATAAGTTCAACATGCTGATCAAGATGATAGGGCAGAAACAAGTTATGTATCACATATAAGTTCAACATGCTGATCAAGATGATAGGGCAGAAACAAGTTATGTATCACATATAAGTTCAACATGCTGATCAAGATGATAGGTCAGAAACAAGTTATGTATCACATATAAGTTCAACATGCTGATCAAAATGATAGGGCAGAAACAAGTTATGTATCACATATAAGTTCAACATGCTGATCAAAATGATAGGGCAGAAACAAGTTATGTATCACATATAAGTTCAACATGCTGATCTAAGATGATAGGGCAGAAACAAGTTATGTATCACATATAAGTTCAACATGCTGATCAAGATGATAGGGCAGAAACAAGTTATGTATCACATATAAGTTCAACATGCTGATCAAGATGATAGGTCAGAAACAAGTTATGTATCACATATAAGTTCAACATGCTGATCAAAATGATAGGGCAGAAACAAGTTATGTATCACATATAAGTTCAACATGCTGATCAAAATGATAGGGCAGAAACAAGTTATGTATCACATATAAGTTCAACATGCTGATCAAGATGATAGGGCAGAAACAAGTTATGTATCACATATAAGTTCAACATGCTGATCAAGATGATAGGGCAGAAACAAGTTATGTATCACATATAAGTTCAACATGCTGATCAAGATGATAGGGCAGAAACAAGTTATGTATCACATATAAGTTCAACATGCTGATCAAAATGATAGGGCAGAAACAAGTTATGTATCACATATAAGTTCAACATGCTGATCAAAACGATAGGGCAGAAACAAGTTATGTATCACATATAAGTTCAACATGCTGATCAAGATGATAGGGCCACATATAAGTTCAACATGCTGATCAAGATGATAGGGCAGAAACAAGTTATGTATCACATATAAGTTCAACATGCTGATCAAGATGATAGGGCAGAAACAAGTTATGTATCACATATAAGTTCAACATGCTGATCAAAATGATAGGGCAGAAACAAGTTATGTATCACATATAAGTTCAACATGCTGATCAAAATGATAGGGCAGAAACAAGTTATGTATCACATATAAGTTCAACATGCTGATCAAGATGATAGGGCAGAAACAAGTTATGTATCACATATAAGTTCAACATGCTGATCAAGATGATAGGGCAGAAACAAGTTATGTATCACATATAAGTTCAACATGCTGATCAAGATGATAGGGCAGAAACAAGTTATGTATCACATATAAGTTCAACATGCTGATCAAGATGATAGGGCAGAAAACAAGTTATGTATCACATATAAGTTCAACATGGTGATGTAAGATGAGATAGGGAGGAAACAAGTTATGTATCAAATATAAGTTCAACATGTAAATCAAAATGATAGGGCAGAAACAAGTTATGTATCACATATAAGTTCAACATGCTGATCAAAATGATAGGGCAGAAACAAGTTATGTATCACATATAAGTTCAACATGCAGATCAAAAAGATAGGGCAGAGAAACAAGTTATGTATCACATATAAGTTCAACATGCAGATCAAAATGATAGGGCAGAAAAACAAGTTATGTATCACATATAAGTTCAACATGCTGATCAAAATGATAGGGCAGAAACAAGTTATGTATCACATATAAGTTCAACATGCTGATCAAAAATGATAGGGCAGAAACTAGTTTATGTATCACATATAAGTTCAACATGCTGATCAAAATGATAGGGCAGAAGAAACAAGTTTATGTATCAATATAAGTTCAACATGCTGATCAAAATGATAGGGCAGAAACAAGTTATGTATCACATATAAGTTTCAACACATGCAGATCAAAAATGATAGGGCAGAAACAAGTTATGTATCACATATAAGTTCAACATGCATGCTAATCAAAATGATAGGGCAGAAACAAGTTATGTATCACATATAAGTTCAACATGCTGATCAAAATGATAGGGCAGAAACAAGTTATGTATCACATATAAGTTCAACATGCTGATCAAAATGATAGGGCAGAAACAAGTTATGTATCACATATAAGTTCAACATGCTGATCAAAATGATAGGGCAGAAACAAGTTATGTATCACATATAAGTTCAACATGCTGATCAAAATGATAGGGCAGAAACAAGTTATGTATCACATATAAGTTCAACATGCTGATCAAAATGATAGGGCAGAAACAAGTTATGTATCACATATAAGTTCAACATGCTGATCAAAATGATAGGGCAGAAACAAGTTATGTATCACATATAAGTTCAACATGCTGATCAAAATAAAGAAAATGGGAATTGTTTCAGAGATAGAGGCTCCCAAAACTGTACTTGGCGACAGAAAAAGTTCTCCCAAGACAGCAAATGTTGCAGAGCTACGAGTACGATATAGAGTTAGAGAGAAAACATATGAGCAAAACTTCAATGAAGAATGGTATTTAAAAAATTGTTTTCAAATATTCTTCTCCAGCCAGGATGCTGGACAAAGTGGAGGCAAATGATACTCATCTGATGCTGTTCCACTCTCATCATCATCTCAACCCATAACCCGTAATGGGTCGTAGGGGTGCCATGGTGGAAGCATCAGCAGACAAGGTCCTCCACTGCTCTCTATTCTCAGCAATGCGTACAAGTGTGGAGAAACCGTGTCCTGCCCATTCTTTGATGTTATCAGCCCAGGATTTTCTTTGCCTTCCTCTTCTCCGTTTACCTTCGACTGTTCCCTGGAGGATCGTTTTCGAAAGGAGTCATGACGAGTTACATGCCCAAACCAGGCAAGCTTTCGACGTTTCACTATTGACAAAAGTGGTTCTTGATGGCCTGCATAGGTGTTTATCTTCTCTCTAACATAGACATTTGTTTTGTGCTCTTTATAGCAAATGCGCAAAATTCTTCTATAACATTTATGCTCGAAAGCCTGAATCCTTCGCTCCGTATCTGCAGTGAGTGTCCAGCCCTCACACCCATACAAGAGAATAGATAATACAAGTGATTTGTATAATTTGATCTTCACAGGAAAACTGATGTTACTTTTCCACTCTGCTCCAATTTAAAAACAAAACTTATGTTGTTTTTTTTCAGGATTTCCATTCTAATACTTATCTCATCATATTTAGTGACCCACACAAAGGGTTTACATGGAAATTACAAAGATGTCAGAATGTGATAAAATCACTTCTATCTATCATGCCATCTCCTTTTCATCACCACTTACCAGCTATTCTAATCCCCTTTTAATAATTTTTCTGCCAGTGCTGTATTTACGTGCACGTCCCTAATTCATGCCGTCTGCTCAGTGACGGAAGTACTTACATCTCTATAGTCCACTGGTTAATTGTTCATATTTAAAACAAGGAATTGTCAATGATTGGAAGCATTCCTGCGACATCCCTGAGTGCTGCTGGAAACTTTTGTATTGATCTTAAATTCCGGCATTCTGCATCAGTCCGGCTGCTATTTCTCTCAATACCTGAAAATGTTTTCTAGCATTTCAGGCAAGTGCTGTTGTTTCCAAACTGCCAACTGCTTTCTCTGAACATATTCAAGTTGATGTCTGAAAATGAATGAAGAAGGACAAATCTGATGCCACACACTAGGTCAAGAGCCACCTTGACCCATTGATAACTGTGGTACTGTGTAGACCTTCCTTTTTGATAATCAAATTAGTAGAAAAAAGAATTATGGGCATATCTTCTTCTTCTTCGTACACAGTACACTCTTAGACGTCAGCTTGAATGTTTTCAAAGAAAGCGGTAGTCAGTTTGAGGCTATTTGCATCTCCGTAAAGCTTTTCCACGAATGGTACTGTTGTCGGCCAAAAGTGCTGTCTCTGTTCCGCATCTGTTGGGCAACTTTGAAGCAGATGTTCAGCTGTCATTTTATCAGTGCCACAGTTACACTGATCGGTAGTTCCTATCTTTAGCTTGTTGAATAGATGGTATCTCAATCTGTTGTGGCCAGTGCGGAATCTAAAGATTACCACTTGTTCTCTTCTGTTGAGCTGGTAGTAAGCATCATTCTGTGTGTGACCTGGATGCTCTACATCCCATTTGTTTCTGTATCTGATTCTGATGAAACTCTTTGCCTCCTCGAAAGTTTTGCTTGCATGAGGCTGAGGTAGCTTTCCATCTTCCTTTGCCACTCTGTCAGCCTTCTCATTGCCGGTGATGTTAAATGAGACGGTGATGTTACAATGAGATGGGATCCATTGGATCACAATATTTTTGAATCGTTGACATAGTTTGTGGAGCACTATATATGCACTACATTTAAAACCAATAATCAGTCCTCCTTGCAAGGTTATTGATACCAGTAATAGATAAAATAATAAGTGGCCTTTCTAGAGGCCTGGGAAAAGAAACAAATAAAACTTAGTAAGAGAGATCAAAGCCATAGTTGCAACAGTGACAGGATATTTTGAGAGCACATTGGTTATCAAAGAAGAATAAAAAAAAAGGCTAGAGGAGATTTCATTGCATTGGGACATGTATGGAAATCTAAAGAAATCCAACACAAAAATCTGAATCTTCCATTCAAATGTCAAGTCAGTCCTGTTGTATGGCTGTGAAACATGGAGAACAACCTAAACAACCAGAAAGCTACAGACTTCCATAAATGGGTGCTGGCATAGAATAGAAGGCTTGAAGTGGCAAGACAAGATCACTAATGTGGAATTGACAAGAGCCAGTGGAACAAGAGATGAGAAGATGACGCTGGAGATGGATAAGAAGACACACATTGAGGAAACCATTATTGATAGCATTACTGGGCAGTCCTTGTTCTGGAATCCCCAGAATAAGAGAGGTAGAGTGAGACCAAGAAACACATGGAGAAGAGAACTAGGACAGAAATAAAGGTGATGAAGATGACAATGAAAGACCTTGAGCGGATGACACAGGACAGGAATACTTGGCATGTGTTTGTTGAAGGCCTTGTGGAGCTGAAAGGTAATAATGATGTTGGTTTGGATGCCTTGTGAAGATGCACCCTGATCATTTTTTAAAATAATTGTGTAAAATAGGAATTTTAACTAATTTTTGTGCGGTGCGACTCGTTCATTCTAGACACAAGGTCCATCAGTTGTATTAGGGCATATTGATTGACAGAGTAGTTAGAGCGCTGGTCTCTCGCGGCACAGGTGGCGGATTTGAATCATGGTACTAATACGCTTCAGTCTATCCAGCTGCAAATGGGTACCCGACTTTGAGTTACGTAAGGAAAAGGCAGCGAGGAAGAGAACTGGTCACCCCCACCTCTCAATGCTGGATCTAGTATGGTGAAGTTTCTAACTCTTCACTCCACTATGGCAGTATCTGCTATCGGACTACCTTCACCTTTTATGTACAAATACAAAAGACCTTGTGATCTTGTGTTTTACTGAATCCTGGTCAATTAGCAGCATCAACATATAATCTCAGAATGAAACTGATCAGAAATAAGAGGAAGAATCATATGAAGAGGCACCCAGTGTGTCACGGAATAGGTACAACACCAGTGAGGGCATAAAATCATCTTTTTGACCATGGATCCACCACTGAAGATGGCTTCCTTTAGGAAACCTTTGCCAAATGCAATGTTTGCAGCAGTGATTTCTGTAGCAATCTGTTGTACATAGTAAGGTTGCCACAACCATGCTTAACCTCAAATTAGTCACCTTTTTATGACCAGCCTGAATACATGGAGGCATATCTGGAGTCATCCGGTTATATAACCACCAGCTAAGCACAATGCTACAGCATTCAGATGTGAAAGTGAAACTGTCTGAGACTAATTACTCCCTCGCTGACTCCTGGAATCATCCACACACTTCCAGGGTTTCCCCCTGTAGTGAAGCATGTTGAGAACCCATCATTGCACACCAAGCTTGGGTGAGTCACTTGAGCCCTAGATGTAACTGGCTTTTTATCTAGTTGGCTGCAAGCAGGAGGATCTCACTGTCGACCCATGATGGGCAGGGTGAGCTAAGAAGTGGAGGACGTGACAATTCCTTGGGAGAGCTCAGAACCAGAGCACAATATTTTAGCTCTGCATATTTAGAAAGCCCCTTGGATGGCAGGGAATACACCGGATCTTCCTGCCAGCTTGGGACCAGATGTGATGATCCTTTAATTGCCAGCCAAGATGCAGAAACTGGAGCCCATGACTTCACTTCAACACGTTTTGGAACGGCAGAGAAGCCACAGGAAAAGCCTAGATCTACATTGTAGATAATACCTCGAAGTCTTCAACTTGGTATTGACTGCAAAAGAACAAGAAGCTCAGCAACCCTAGTTTAAACATATATAATACATAAGGAAGGGAAACCCGAGGCCTGTAAACAGTAAATAAATATTAGACAAACATAAAGGTATGTTTTCAGGCACTCGTAAGAAATAAAGAAGTAGAGCACTAGACAACAGAAAAATAACAGACGTGAGTGGCTTACCCAGGATTGGTGATGCCTAGGAGGATAGTGTGATTTGCTTGCATCGCTAGCGGCGGTGTTGACATACGAAAGGTCTGGGGTTCGAATCCTGGGAAAGCCACTCACGTTTGTTGTTTTTCCGTTGCATCTGATTACGGTTATGGGACAGAAGAGTCAAGTCATCAGCAAAATCCAGATCATCCAACTGCTTAGTCAGAGTCCACTGGATTCCATTTCTGTTGTCGATGATCTCATAACCCAGTCTATTGCTAATAAGAAAAGAAATGGAGTCAAGAGGCACCCCTGTCGCACTCCTGTTCTTATTTCAAACGGTTCTGTAAGTTGTCCTTCATGAAGAACTCTGCATGTCATGTCTTCATATGTTTTCTTTATTAAATTAAGGATCTTCAAGGGAACTCCATAATGCCTCATCAATTTTCCACAGTGATTCTCTGTCCCTACACTGTTAATTTGTAGTCCACAAATCCGATGTATAGTGGTGAAATTCCATTCCAGACTTTGTTCAACTATTATTCTCAAAGTGGCTATCTGGTCTGTAAATGATCTGTTTTGTCGAAAACCTGCTTGTTCATCTCTCAGTTTCTTGTCTATGGACTCTTTTAATCTCTCAAGGATAATCCTGTTTAATACTTTTCCTGGCACTGAAAGTAACATTATTCCTCTATAATTTGTGCACTCTTGTAAATTTCCCTTCTTAGGCAACTTAACCAGATTTCCTTCCTTCCATTCTGCTGGTATCTCTTCCTTTTCCCAGACTTTACCAAGTAATTTATATATAACATCTCTGTAGCAGTGTCAATATCTGCTTTGATGGCCTCTGCTCCGAATGGCCATCAGGTCCAAACACTTTTCCATCTCTTAGAAGCTTTATGGCTTTCTTTATTTTTCTTCCTTCGTTGGTCTTTCACCGTTAATTTGTAGTTTCTTCTGCTGGCTGGATGTCTGGGGGTTTTTGTGGAGCTGGTCTATTGAGGTCCTCAAAATATTCTGTCCACCTCTTCATTTGCTCTTGTATAAATTGCTGAGCAGTTTTTTCAATTCTTGTCTTTTATGAGGCAACTTGTTTGCTTGTATTTCCCCTGTTAGCTTCTTTGTGCTGCTATACAGTTCACCACTCATATTTTCCTTTGGCTGTATGCATCTTCTGCCTCTCTTGCCAACTCCTCAATATACTTCCTCTTGTCTCATTTTGATACTTCTATGTTTGCTTCTGTGAACACTTCTTGAGCCTTGGCTTTGGAACTTCTGGTTTTTTTGCTTGTGTTTAAATCTGCTTTCTTGTTTTTTTCTGTCTTTTATCTTATTGATGGTTTCTGTTGTTATCCATGCTTTTTGTTGTCGTTCCCTTTTCCCCAGTATTTCTTCACGTCTTATTCCATACAGTTTTGATTTGCTGCCAATAGTCTTCTGTATTCTCTACATCTTCCAGCTGTTGGAGCACTTGGAATTTGTTGGATATTGTGACCGCAAATTTGTCTCTTGTTTCTTAGATGTTCTACATTTCCCTTCCAAGCATGTCGTAGAAAGCGACTAAGGAGGGTTTGGCATGGGGCTGGTTACCCCATCCTGTAAAAAATTTAAACCACAAAAAACTTCAACAAACATGGACAAGTCAATTAAGGAAAATAAACACAGCCATCCAAGACAGGGGAAGGTCCTCTCGCAGGGAGGCGTATGATGCAACACAGAGAAAGCCGAAAGGATAGTCTGTGTTACTGACTAACCTTCTTTCTTCTAGGAGAACTTCCAGATTTGGCACCTGGAATGTTCGGACATTAAATGAACAAGGGAAAGTGGCACAAGTAGCAGCAGAAATGAGGGAATATAAAATCGAGGTTCTGGGAATGTGTGAAACAAAGTGGAAGGGGGTAGACAGGAAGAAACTCATCACAGGTGAATTGGTGCTGTCCTCAGGACATGAAGACGAAAGTTCACACCACAGTGAAGGGGTAGCTCTTATGATATCTAAAGAAGCACAGAAAGCACTCATTGAATGGGAAGCTGTTGGACCCAGAATAATAACAGCTACTTTTAAAACAGCTAAAAAGAAAATAAATGTAAATGTCATCCAATGTTATGCACCAACTAATGACAAAGAAGAGTCTGTGAAAGAAGCATTTTATACTAGACTACAGCAAGTTGTGGAAAAAGTAAAAAGAAGAGACATCACAATTTTGATGGGTGACATGAACACCGGCTTTGAAGAAGTCATGGGAAAACATGGGCTAGGAAAAATGAATGAAAATGGGGAACTTTTCATCTACATGCTTCACTCAATAAGTAGCAGAAAAGAAAGCTGTGGAACATGTCCTCCAGAGCTGCTAGGTCCATTATGGAAGCAGACTTCTAGCATAGTCACACTCACTGATTTTGCCTTCCTTTGATATAGGTACCACATACCGCCCGGATTTTGCACTGGAAAAATGTCCTTTGCGGGGCAGAAAGGGGAAACTTGGTCTTCTTCGTTGTTTTACTGCTCTTGCATCTTTGTATGCAATGTAAAATAAAATTTACACAAGATAATTCTGTGTTCTTTTCTCTCTCAAAATATGTAAACTTGAAAACAGAATGTACGAGGGGCGTTCAGAAAGTAATGCACCACATCGTTTTTCTCAGGAGCTGTTTATTCAAAAAGCATGAAATTTATACACAATATACATGGATATGTCATGTAAACATAGGTATTATTCAACATAATCCCCATCAACTTGTACGGCTTTATGCCAGCGCGAAACAAGTGCATGTATTCCTAGCCCGTACCAGATTTTGTCTTGATCATGTAGCCAATTCTTCGCTGCATGAATCACTCCTTCATCATCTTCAAACCTTGTCCCACGGAGTGCATCTTTAAGTGGACCAAATAGATGAAAATCAGAGGGTGCCAAATCGGGACTATAGGGTGGATGGGGTAGTACAGTCCAACCCAATTTGGTGATGGACTATAGGGTGGATGGGGTAGTACAGTCCAACCCAATTTGGTGATTGCTTCCCGTGTTGCCAGACTTGTGTGAGGGTGCGCATTGTCGTGAAGGAGGTCTCCTGGATTCTTGTGCGGCTGAACTCTGCGAAAACGTTGATTGAGTTTTTTCAATGTCTTAATGTAAGCTTGCGAATTGATTGTCTCTCCTCTTGGCATAATGTCCACAAGAATCACACCTTCAATGTCCCAAAAGACAGTGATCATGACCTTTCCAGCTGAAGGAATTGTCTTGAATTTCTTTCTTCTTGGTGATTGCGGATGATGCCACTCCATTGACTGTCTTTTTGTCTCAGGTTCAAAATGATGTGCCCAGGTTTCGTCGCCTGTAACGATCTTAGCCAAAACGTTCTCTCCATCAGCATTGAAACGCTCCAACAATTCAGAAGAAATTGCTTTCCTTTGCAATCGGTGGTCATTTGTGAGACTTCGAAGAACCCATCTTGCGCAAATCTTAGAAAATCCTAGAGTTTTTATAACTCCATTTGCACTACCAATGCTGACTGACAGCTGTAAGGCCAATTGTTGAGTAGTGATTCGCCTATCAATAAGAATAATGCCCTCAGCGCATTTCAACATTTCTGCGTTGGTGGCTGTGGCAGGACGTCCACAGCGCGGCCGATCAAGCAGCTCCTTATCTCCACTTCCTGATTCTTTGATTCTCTGAACCCAGCGACTGACTGTACTCCTGTCGACTGCAAAACTTCCATACACATCACATAGACGCTTGTGAATATTCACAAGTTTCCTTCTCTGCAACGAGAAATTCTATCACAATTCGCTGTTTATAACGCATGTTGCCAACACGCTCCATTTCAACGGTTTAGGGCAGCCATATTATTTGGCCGGTTGCGGTGCAATTTGGTGCACACAATTGGCATATGCCATATTTGAAGTGTGCAAAATTTCATGCTTCTATCTTCATTATTAGCTGAGAAAAATGATGTGGTGCATTACTTTCTGAACGCCCCTCGTATTTTGTAAATGATAGAAAAATTGCAATGAAAAACATCAGTATATTGGGTTTTTCGATGCGCCGGCGAGCTCCGAGTTACCCGCGCGTCATTCAAACACTCGGTGCTATATCAACAAAGACCTATTCTCTCCAAATTTACGATCAACGGAAAGAAGAGTGATTGGGCCTCATTTTCGTATAAAAACTACCCTGACTGATGTTGAATTAGTTGCACAAATTTCGAAGTAATGACACAGTTGTCTTTTTAAGTGTGCTTCCGAGAGCCGGATCCCTGAAGATCTACGTACTATATTTGTGCAAATTTTTTATCATTTTCTGAGATTTGTTGAAAGTGCAAGCTTTCGCGAAATTCGAGCAACCCAACAAGTTTTTTTTCGCTTGTGTTGTCCAATGTTATGCACCAACTAATGACAAAGAAGAGTCGGTGAAAGAAGCATTTTATACTAGACGTAATACAGGAAATTATGGAAAAAGAAGAGACATCCACAATTTTGATGAGTGACATGAATGCAAAGATAGGTACAGTCAACATCGGCTTTGAAGAAGTCATGGGAAAAACAGGGGCTAGGAATAGTGAATGAAAAATGGGGAACTATTCTCAAACTTCTGTGCTTCAAATCAACTGGCTATAGGAGGAAGCATGTTTCCACATAAGAGAATACACAAGGCAACATGGATATCACCAGACCATAGAACAGAAAATCAGATTGATCATATATGCATAAACAAGAAGTTTAGATCATCATTGCAGGATGTAAAGGTATATAGAGGAGCAGATGTGGCATCAGATCACCACCTTCTGATAGCCAAAGTAAACAAAAATGAAACTCAAGAGATATGCAACAATGCAAAATTATAGACAACAATTTAATGTAGGACATCTAAGAAATCAAGAAACAAGACAAATTTGCGGTCACAATATCCAACAAATTCCAAGTTCTCCAACAGCTGGAAGATACAGAGAATACAGAAGACTATTGGCAGCAAATCAAAACGGTATGGAATAAGACATGTGAAGAAATACTGGGGAAAAGGGAACGACAACAAAAAGCATGGATAACAACAGAAACCATCAATAAGATAAAAGACAGAAAAAACAAGAAAGCAGATTTAAACACAAGCAAAACCAGAAGTTCCAAAGCCAAGGCTCAAGAAGTGTACACAGAAGCAAACAAAGAAGTAAAAAGAAGTATCAAAAGAGACAAGAGGAAGTATATTGAGGAATTGGCAAGAGAGGCAGAAGATGCTGCAGCCAAAGGAAATATGAGAGAACTGTATAGCAGCACAAAGAAGCTAACAGGGAAATACAAGCAAACAAGTTGCTTCATAAAAGACAAGAATGGAAAACTGCTCAGCAATATACAAGAGCAAATGAAGAGGTGGACAGAATATTTTGAGGACCTTCTCAATAGACCAGCTCCACAAAACCCCCCGGACATCCAGCCAGCAGAAGAAGCTACAAATTAACGGTGAAAGACCAACGAAGGAAGAAATAAAGAAAGCCATAAAGCTTCTAAGAGAGGGAAAAGCGTCTGGACCTGATGGCATTCCAGCAGAGGCCATCAAAGCAGATATCGACACGGCTACAGAGATGTTATATATAAATTACTTGGTAAAGTCTGGGAAAAGGAAGAGATACCAGCAGAATGGAAGGAAGGATATCTGGTTAAGTTGCCTCAGAAGGGAAATTTACAAGAGTGCACAAATTATAGAGGAATAATGTTACTATCAGTGCCAGGAAAAGTATTAAACAGGATTATCCTTGAGAGATTAAAAGAGTCCATAGACAAGAAACAGAGAGATGAACAAGCAGGTTTTCGACAAAACAGATCATGTACAGACCAGATAGCCACTTTCAGAATAATAGTTGAACAAAGTCTGGAATGACATTCACCACTATACATCGGATTTGTGGACTACGAAAAGGCATTTGACAGTGTAGACAGAGATTCACTTTGGAAATTGATGAGGCATTATGGAGTTCCGCTGAAGATCATTAATTTAATAAAGAAAACATATGAAGACATGACATGCAGAGTTCTTCATGAAGGACAGCTTACAGAACCGTTTGGGATAAGAACAGGAGTGCGACAGGGATGCCTCTTGTCTCCATTTCTTTTCTTACTGGCAATAGACTGGATTATGAGAACATCGACAACATACAACAGAAATGGAATCCAGTGGACTCTGACTAAGCAGTTGGAAGATCTGGATTTTGCTGATGACTTGGCTCTTCTGTCCCATAACTGTAATCAGATGCAGGACAAATTGAAAACACTCGATGAGAGGTCACAGCAATTGGGTCTGAAAATACACAGGGAAAAGACAAAAATAATGAGAATAAATGCAGGTAATGATAACAGGGTTGAACTTGAAGAAACACCAATACAAGATGTAGAATCATACACATATCTTGGCAGTAATATAGACAAAGTTGGAGGGACAGACAGTGATATCAAAATAAGAATACAAAAAGCAAGAGGAGCTTTCATTGCATTGGGAAATATATGGAGATCAAGAGAAATTGGATCCAACACGAAAATAAGAATCTTCAACTCAAATGTGAAGTCAGTCCTATTGTATGGCTCTGAGACATGGAGAACAACAAAGACAACAACCAAAAAGCTACAGACTTTCATAAATGGGTGCTTGCATAGAACAGAAGGATTAAAATAGTATGACAAGGTTACCAACGTGGAACTGATGACAAGAACTAGACAAGTGCCAGTGGAACAAGAGATGAGAAGAAGACGATGGCGATGGATAGGAGACACACTGAGGAAACCTGTTGATAGCATTACAAGGCAGTCCTTGTTGTGGAATCCCCAGGGCAAGAGAAGCAGAGGTAAACCAAGAAGCACATGGAGAAGAGAGCTGGAAACAGCAGTGACAATGATGCAAAGAACTTGAGATGCAGGCACGTGACAGGAGGACTTGGCATGTGTTTGTTGAAGGCCTATGCTCCTTTGGAGTGGAGGGTTATGAATGAGTTAGTGAAATATTTTTGAAAATTGATAACATTTAATTTATACTGAAATAGTAACTAGACTGTGATAACAAAATAAAAACAAAGGGAATTAATTAGCAAGGGGAGTGCAGGGAGTAGATTCAAGGTTGGAACAGTACAGCGAAAATGTCATTCGCTTGACTTAGCTTTTATTCTGGCAATTTAATTGAGGGCGATTTTTATATCGTTTGGCAGCGTTTTGAAAAACATCGTGCACATTGAATGTGGTATTTAGATACTTTTTTAATCATGATTAATGATCCCCAATTCACCCGTGTGTTGCCGGGGCCCGAAAGGGGGAGCAAAGAATAGTAACACTGCACCCTACCACGCATGTCGTAAAAAGCGACTAAGGAGGGTATGGGCATGGGGCTGTTTACCCCATCCCGTAAAAACTTCGCACAGTGGGCTGATCACCTGCTTGCCAACCAATCTGATTACGGAAACAATGATAGATTGTTTGGTCTGTTTTTGTTCCACAAAGACGCCACTAGGCGTGGTGGAAGCAGCGATAGATTGATCAATTTGTTGTTGCCCTAAGACGCCACTAGGCGTACTGGCCACATACTGCTTTGCCGGTTGGTGGCTAAGGATGGAAGAAGAAGAAAAGAATGCCCCAATTGCTCAAAAAATCGTCAGTTTTGTGACCTCATTCAATGCAAGCAATCTTCGAGGCCGCTGCACACTATCGGTTGTCTGCTAGACCGGGGACTGTAGGATTCTTTCTTAACGAGATTGTGAATAATATTAATAAGACATTTCTAAAAGGTGCCACATAGCAGAATGTCATACAAACATGGTTTATTTGAATTACATTACAAAGAGCTGTAAAAAATGCTTTAAAGTGATATATATATATGGTTAATTTTTTCTCAATTTTTGGTGGGCGACAAAAAAAATCAGAAAAATTGCACATTTTCTTCAAACAAGGCATCTTTGAGCCTATACGTTGTTTAACACATTAACTACCGCAAGCCGCTGTCAGCGGCTCACAAAATAATCACATCTGGACCGCAAGCCGCTCAGAGCGCCAATCTAATTTTAGTAATAAAACGAATGAAAAATGTACTGAAACACTCTCTGATCTGGTTCGAGATTTTAAGTTGCCACCGGAAAAAAAATTCCCAAAGCATGGTTGTTGTAGAACACTGGAAAATTGATATTATGTTCATGTTTTTCAGCATTTTGGGTTAGTCACCAAATCGTGTAAAACTGTTTATCGTGGCAACTAGTGATAGGACTACAAAAAATGCGTGTACATCTCGTCTAATGGCTGAATAGGATAGAAACATGTTTCAACAATTGACTGATAGATTTAGCGACGAGGACAAGAGTAAAAACGGTGTGCACATTGAATTGAAATGGTGATTTTGATAGAGATGGGGTGCAAGCAGTTATAATTGTGAAAATATTGCAAGTCCTCGGCCCATCGGAGGGGCAAAAAAGTTAAATAGCAACAACCTCTATTAGAGTTACAAACGGTGTTTATTGTAATAGTACATTCATTTATCTTTAAAATGATGTGTAATTCATAAAAATCTGTAAACAATTACGAAAACTACAGCTTACTTTGTGCAAACACCTACAGGATGAAAATGGGAAAAAAATTTAATTCGGCCCACGAGTGTGTTTTTCAATTCGGTAGTTAATGTGTTAACAAGTCAAAGTAAATGTGCTTATTTCTGTGCTGTTGGAAAGTGCTTGAAAAAAGCTTTAAAATGATACATGGATCATTACTGTAACTTCACTAGTAATTTTTTTGTGTTCTTTGAAAACATGAAGAAATCTTGAATTGAGCGGTTTCTGCGGGAATCAGTTTTGGCATTTTCCACTCATAATAACCTTGTTCAGAATAATGTGACGTTTAGAAAAAATTGGGATTACTTAGTACTTCTTCTTCGTTCGCCCTGAAAAGGACAGTGGTTGCGTTGTGTCTGTTTACGCCTAAGCTGCGATATCTGCACCTTTCGGTCGACACATCAGACTTCTGCACGGCATTTTTTAGGACCGGGTTTGCCTTCCCATTGCGATCCGTGCTCGCTCAGCCAGCCTGCACTGCTGCAGACTGTTTCCAGGACCACCACGTGGAGGTGGAGCACGGTCTTGACCAGCTCTGGTTCGCTGGTACTGACGCAGGCAGTCAAGCTATGAGTCGCTGACTGCGGTCTCTATTGCTGCGTCTTGAGGTCCCGGATTACTTAGTACGACTATGACATTGGATATCATAGATATTGAGCGTCTACAGTGCATAGATTTTGAGCATCGACTCTTTAAATTGTGTGTCAAGCTGATGCTGTAACCAAAAACACTAACCTGATTTTCATTGAAAAGAGCATACTGGCCTTTTTATGTCCTCCATTTCTTACAATTACAAGTAGTTTTTAACACAAACATGACCTTATATGTGATTATACATGTTATTTGTGATCCTTTGGTGATGTCAAAGATGGCCGATTTTCACTTTCAGACGGAGCAATAAAAAGTCGAAAAATAAAAATCCATAACTATTTTATTTATAGACCGATTTTGATGTTTTTTTTTTTTTTAAATTTTGTTTTATGTACTTTCTAAATATCCTATTGAATTGTCAATTAACAAATATGAAAAATCAGTTTGTGGTAACTATTTGATAGTAGTTTTACTTTCATCATGTGTCCCTTAGGCATTAATGTTCTAATACATATGACAAATACCAAAGGCACAAAAGGTGAGAAGAAGACACCTGCACTAGACAGAACTTACATTGAGAAAATCTACCAACAGCATTTAAAAGGCAGTCCCTTGTCCTGCAATCACCACATGGAGAAGAGAGCTGGAGAAAAATGAACGGGATAAAGAAGACATGGAAGTACAGGATGGATGGAACAGGACAGGGGAAAAATTGACGTGTCTTTTCTGAAGACATGTGCTCCATGGGGAACAGGTACTGATGATGATAATATACTTTATGTTGCTGAGCTTGGCGCTCTTTCGGCAACCATTGTCATGTTGAAGAATTTGCATGTGTTCTGTAACTGTTGAGTGGTGTTGTCTAGTGTTTATGATTGTTGGGGAGCCCGGCAATAGCTTTCTTCTTTTTGTGGAGTCCTGGGCAAGTGAGCAGCACATGCTGAACTGAGTCTTATGGTTGAGTACAGCTGCAGCATGTGTGAGGTTTAATTGGTTTTACTCCTTGTTGAGTCTGTTGTGCTTTGTTCTTAGTTGGAAGATTCTGCTTGGCTCCATACGTCGTCGTAGGTTGTTAACCCTTTTCAGCCCAATTTGCACATATTTTATCTCTAATTGTACCAGCTGAGTCGCCTAATAGCACCCAGTGGCAGGTTGCTAAGCAACTACATTAAGTCTTGCGCGTACAAGAGTTTGCAAGTTTCTTCCGGTTGCTAGAGGCCCATTTTGAAGTTTTTTTAAAATATGGATTTATTTTAAAATTTACACTTTGTAAAAATGGATATTTTTTTTTTTTCTTCAAGCCATGTAAAAGATTTTAAAAGGAACGTTGATGAGTAAGTCTAAATTTCCCAGTTATTCCGATAAAATGATTACTCCGACATTGATGTGAACTAAGACCAAGTTATTGAACAATAGTGAAAAGTGGGGAAAATCGATGCAGGAACTAAGTAAAATTGTAGACAGTGGACAGAAAGCACATTTACTTGCATGGAATATTCCAGACGTATGAGCTCCCAGGCCCCCTACATAATTTTTCTGATGAGCAGCGTATTATTGTTTCTTCTCAATTATACCAGAAGAAGCTGGACCTATGAATAAACCAACAGAGCTGAAAAGGGTTGGTTTATGTTGTTTCAGTGTGGGAGCGAAATTAAAACCAACATCCAACAAAAATGACTGCTGAGCAGAAAAAAACAAACATGTTTTCAGTGCTGTAAGAATTAAGACACTTGTTTTGAGTTCTAGAGACAGTTTATGGTTGTAAAGCCGTGCTGGTGTAATGGTTACTACACTGTGCTGGCGACTGGGTGATCCAGGTTCAAGCCCGGGCGAGTACATTTGAATGAGTGTCGTCGACCGGACTGGATTAAATTCGAGTCTGGTGAAGACATTTGAAGTAGTGTCGTCGAACCAGGGACTGGCGGCTCCTGAGCCGACCCAGCTCTAATGGGTACCCTCCGAATGGCGAGTGGTGGTTTCCGGGGTCGAGCCAGCCTTATGAAATTGGGTACCAGAACAACTCTGGGAAGGATAAAGGCGGACTGGCATGATGCTGACAACATCACCCCTGGTGTGCTGAGGGTCAAGAAAATATGGGCCTAACACCAATATTCCCAATATGCGCTCAATGGGTGTGTAACGGGATTCTGCTTCAAGTACACAGGACATCCTAAAATTATAGTTCAGTTTGATGCATTTAAAACTGAGCAATTATTTCTCATTTTCATCAGCTTTATTTATTTGATTTCTGTAATGTTGTACATTAATTATATAATGAGGTATTATCTGTACCAACACCACCTACCCTAACAGAGTCAATATATCATGATTAATCATTTCCCATATATACAATTTTAATTTATTAAAAAAGATTTTAAATTTAACTTGTGTCTCTTGTTTTCCTCATATTGCTTTGGTCACACTGCCAAGTTCCCAGATCTTAAAAATCTGGATTTGTGTGACTATTGTTAAATGAACTATCATGATATACTTTGAACTGTCATTATAATCCTTAGAAAACAGGAAAATAAACAAGTGAACATAAACGTTCCCATTTATTTGAACTCATTACAACATCAAAACAACAATGTCAAATTAATGAATGTTGAAAACAATTGTGGAAAGGTGAAAAAACGATTGCTGATTGATCACATGAAAACTGTAAAAATATAACAAATGAGAATCATGATGTGGCATTTAATAAGTTACTTGCCCAGGTCATATAATAATATGTGGTGGTTTCACTGAAACACAGCTTAACAAAATTCAGAAAATCTAATAAGAGTGAACTGCGATGTTTAAATTTAGACTAAGTTTGTAAGATGACAAAAGAATCTTATTGAATCTTTTTTTTTTTTTTTTTTTAAAAGGAATGTGAACTGTATACAAACTTGAGAAATAAATGTAGTAAGCAACTAACTAACAATTAGCCATCATTAAGAGCTTAAAAATAAAAAGGCATTAATTAACAGTCTGGCTGACACCAGGAGGCAAACTAATAAAACATTATACCTAAATAAATAAAAACTTCTGTGGAGACAACGCAAATGTTAGAACTGGTCATGGCTCGGTATTCTTTATAATAACGATGTCCAAAATCTGATATCTAAACCTGCCTGGAGGAGGAGCACCTGAAGGTGGCGGTATTGACGCTAGAGATGCAGCGGTAACACCACCCTGGTTCCAATTTCTTTGAATCCTCCCAAAGACCCATTCTGGAAGGTTTTTGTCCAGAGTTACTCTGTGCAGCACCATAGCCACCGCCGCTGTTAAAGTTACTTTGTGCTTTGAAACCACTATTTGTCATAGTTGTTCTGTGCTTTGAACCCACCACCGTGCTGTAGTTATTCTGTGCTTTGAACCCACCACCGTTGTAGCTGTACTGAGACTTTGAGTAATCACTGAAGTTAGAAACGACCTCCAGCACCACCACCTCTTCCACCCCAACGGCCACGACCTGTTGATGAATTTTAAAAATATCATGCATTTTGACTTTAGAAGTAAACATTCTTTCAAGGGAGCTATATCATTCAAAGGATATTTCACAGATTCATTATAAACTATGTGTTGTAGACAACAAAACAAAAAGAATCTAGTAAGTTTACCAATGTGTTGTAGACAGAAAAAAAAATCTAGTGAGTTTATCCAGGCATTGAAAGAATTACTCTGCTAGAATAAAGTCTGCCTAGGCCGGTATGAAGCCCGGCTGAATAAGGATGGTGGCCTGCATGGAGGCAGCCCTCTCTTATCATGCAAAGGCACAACAGGCATGTTTGCCTTAAAACATGATTACAAGAAATGCAAGTAAGAAAACTGCACTGATTCTAAAGGCGATGAACTGAAAGACAGCAGATAGAATAGTATGGCATTCTCTCTTCCAAACCTCTACACCTCACAGTAGAAGAGGAAGTTAGTAAGAATAAAGTAAAGTACTTCGATTTATGGTAATAAAAATTTTTAATCTTAACATTGAAAACAAATTATCATGAGCAGTCATCACAACTTACCTCCTCGCATATTTTTAGAGCTGTCTTCTAGCTGAAGTAGTTTTGGACTGATGACTTGTTTGGCCTCCCGTAGCACATTTACAAGATCTGCAGCTTGTTTAGAATTTCGTGATGTGAAAAATGTGTAGGCTGTGCCCGTGTTGGTTGAGCGACCTGTACGACCAATGCGGTGGACATAGTCCTCAGAGCAGTTGGGATAGTCGTAGTTTATGACAAACTTAATGTCTTCAACATCTGTGAATACATTATAACACAATTAGAATGCACTCAAAAACACTTTGTGACTGCAGGACTGAAGAAGCCCTTGATACCGTAGAAAAACAGGCAGAAGCGATTGAAACTTTACTGAAATATATAAAATAAGCATGTGTGGGGGTGGGGAAAGCTAGTTTCAGTCCTGCAATCGCAAAGCAGAAATTATTTTATTTAATCCCCAAAAACATTACCAATAACAACAATGTGTCATAATTTTTGTCTAAATGAATAAAAATTACAAGCACTGTATCGGAGAAAAAAAAAAATTATCACACTGTTAGCTGCCTTAACTGTGTCTTAACACAGAGATAGCGTCGAACTCTCTCGATTACAGTGCCTTCCAAGCGTTTTGACTGACTGGTGGCAATACTTATCATCCTGATCAGGTGGTGTTATCTATCTCCAAGCAGCAGCACTTAAATTTATTCGTGATTACTTTATTTCTGTATAGTAAAAAAAAAAAAAAAGCAAATAAAATAAATTCTTACTAATGAAATGAATGAATCATTATTTTCTGTATAGAGCTAACTCTGAATGGTAGCGTATGTCCTCAGTCTTTCCATTCTGGTTACTGTGTGCTTCTTTGCTGCGTCTACTTCCAATTATCTCTCACCACCACTTGTAACATTGCCACTCAGTACTTACGCCCGGTGTGCACTACCTGGCCAGCCCAAAGCTCTAAAGAAGCGTAAAGACTGGCTCTGGCTTCGAGATCATTTTGAACGCAACTCCTTGTCAATGCCCACAGTGGGAAGGACATAGGTACTGTCTGTCTACCTATCAGTCAGCTTCGGCCATCATTCAATGCTTCTTTAATTCTCAAACTAGGATTGGAAAAAAAGAGGAAACAAAGTTGGTTAAATGAGCCTCATATACAAATGAGTATCATTTGTCTGTCACATTAAGCCAATGTATAATACTCATGCATATATATGGCGCAGACAAGCAAACCAAAACTTTACACCAACCCTTTATAAGCTTCCATAATGAGGGACAACGCTAATCTAGACAGCCACAATTTGTTATTACTAAAAAACTGCTATATTTTTATGTAATTATGAAATATATAGTTATTTATCATCAAGATGGGTGCTTTTGTGGAAGATGGGTGCTATTTGGGGGAATAGAAAGAATGAATGGTATGACCAGAACTAGACAAGTACCAGGGAACAAGAGATGAGAAGACCATGCTAGCGATGGATTGGGACTGAGGCCAAGTTTACCTGCTGATAAGTGTTACTGGCAATCCTTGTTTTAAGTCCCTAGGATAACAACAATTCGAAGATGATTTTATAAACGGGAACAGGTATTGTTTGACAACAGGATAATAAAGCGTAAAACGTTCTCAATCGGCAGTGGGAAGACATGGAAATTGACTGCTTTGGAAAGAGGAACATATGTGGCAGTGTAGGAGTATAGTAGGAAGCTCGTGATTTAGTGGTAGTAGGTGGAGGGAAACTTTGATGGCCGTTAGTTAATCTGAGCTTTTACAAAACCAGCAACAGGTTCTCACATCACAGGATTGATTTAATCAGTACGATTATACGTTTCAAGAACGTTTATTTCAGTATGGGATATCCTGTGAAGAGTAATATGACTGGGAACATCGACTTTGTACTCAAAATACATTTCAGTCAGAAACTCAAAAGATACCCTTGTTCTTCAAGTCTTGGGCAGATGTTATTCTTTTTTTAATCGTTGACCGGAAACTAACTAATGATTGGTCTTTTGGTCAAGTGAGTTAATATTATCTCTAAACCCAACTAACTACAAAATCTCTCTACCAAATTTATTATTACCAAGGGACGTTGACCAATCATAGTTCCATTTATGACTTTCTGGTATATCTATGTATGAAAATCCACACAAGATTTAATGACATCATGGACTCATGAGTACCATGACAAATGATGTCATTGGTTTGTGACTAGTGGTGAGTACTTACTAGCCCCTATACATGTACCATAGAGTAATCTGACTTGCTCAAAGTACTTTCTATCCTAAGGGTGGCGTTGTAGGCACACGGCTACACATAGTTAATGTGTTTTAAACGCCGACTGATGGGCAACAATGGACAACAGCTAATATGAGATTACTGAATGTAATTTTTATTTATGATATAACCATTCACATTACTATTGAGATGAAGATATCTGATAGGTTACATTTCAGAAATTAATTTTTGTGGGAATATAACAGGCACTGCGGTGGTTAGTCAAATAACTAAATTAAACCAATGACCTCATGTTTTTCAAACACGGATCACATTAATTAATGCCAAAGAAAATTTAAAAATTGTATATTAACAAATACAAAACTCAACAACAAAAAAAAGCAAACATGTAACCACATGGTTTTCAATCATGGAATCACATTTAATGTCAATACCAAGAAAACAAAATTCAACACCAACAAAACGCAAGATGGGAACTTTTAGCATGCAAACTGTACAAAGTTAGAGCGTCATAATAACAAAGAAGAGTGGTTGGGAAACAAAAATACTAATCACACAGCTCAGCTTCCAATAAATGTGTGATCTAAATGAATAGATACACAGCAGGTTCTTATAAATGCCCATTTGCTCTTAAATGGATTATGGCTGCATGACATTTTCTAATGCATTTCAAATCATCCCCAAAATCCTTTCCTGATATTTTCAGAAATGAAGCCCTGTGTTAGAAATGTTCACTTGATAGAAGTGAAAAAACATTACAGCCAGCACTCTGAGTAATTATTTCAAAAAAAAATTGTCAACTTAGCATTTCACTTTTTTTTTTTTTTTTTGCAACATGGTAAGATAAATTCTGTGAAATGCAGGTCTCAGTGAAAATGTCCAATCCAGTTCAAACATTTTGGTGTGTACTTAAACTTGGCCATTTGGATTTGTCAGAAGAACTAGTTTTCAGAATGTTTAAAATATCAGGGTTTTAGTAGAGTCCCAACTGTATTGTTTTGTAAATCATGTAATGTTTGTAACATTCAGATATATGCATCAAATCATCAAGCATATGGGTAATACTAATATTGGAATTAATTTTTTCAGCAGTTTTTGCCTCTTCATCTGTAACTGTGTCTATGAAACTGCCTAGCTGTGTGAACACATTAAATTTATCCACAGTATCAGATTAACTGCCACGTGTGTAGATTGTCTGAGGTGTTTAAACGCTGCCTAGTTCACAATAAAAAACACAACATGCAAACTTTTTTAAAGCAAAAATAATACAGAATTCTTTAGCAAAGACCACTTACCCAAACCTCTTGAAGCAACATCTGTGGCAATTAATATCGGATTTCTGCCACTGCGGAAATCTAGAGTAAAAAATAAATTTTTTGTACTCACAAGTAGCATGTGTTAAATTCTACAACAGATAGCATTTATAATATTTCACTTTAACCCTTGCAAGTTCTTACATCTGACCTCTAAGTCTTGCTTCCATCCCACACACAAAATGGTCAATAACTTTGTTTCATTTAGATTAAGAGATCTTAAGGAATGTTCTTGTCTGCAGAACAATGATTATGATAATATGAAAATGCTACACTGGCAATCCAGCAGGACATAATACCTGAAATAACTTTACCATTGAGAGCCCAGTCTCTCTCTTGTGTTGAGATTTATCTCCATGAATACTAAGGACAGGCCACCTGAAAAAAAAAAACATTTATTCCTTTATCAGTGTAATCAGTTAATGGACTGAAATTTGAACCAGAGTTGCAGATGAACTCAGAATTAGATTATGAAGTAATATGTGTAAAACAATGCTTTTGTTTAAAACGTGGACAAAGCAATATTAGATTTGCACAATATTATATGTTTCTCTAAAGTCTCTTTCCAAACAATCTCATTCAATTATGGAAGGATCTTAAACTTCGGTGAGTCATAATGCTGGAATTACAGCAACGTGCAAACATTGTTTTATAATGTCACGCTCATTAAGGACTCATGATCGCTCGCTCAAAAACTGTCCTATAATTAACATATACGTGCAAATCTGGCCAACTCATGATATTAATAATGATTAGTTATTAAAAATGAGGGACAAAATGTCAGATGAATTTATACCAATGTTTTTAGATGACTGAAACCATCCTCATTAGGAGGTGGTGTTTACAGATGAGTATATTTTAATTATCTAGCTACTGCTTGGTTCCTGTTCATATAAAAATTTGAGGAACACTATTGCTTCACAGCACATAAATAAGTTGTTTACAGTATCACTGATTTAAAGTTTAATATGAACAAATAAACTTAGGAGTGTATGGTACAGTGCCAATAAATTCAAGACTGGCATCTTTAAAACAAAAATTATGTAGGCCCTACTCAGCACAATAAGTTGTTTAAATAGAGCTGCCGAGCTTCTCAATCTTTTGCAGCCAATACCAAGCTGAGACTTCTTGGTATTATCTTTACACTGTAGGTCTAGGTTTTTCATTTAGCTTTTTGCCACTTCCAAACATGTTGGAGATGAAGCCATGAGCTACTGTTTCTCTGGCTAGGGACGTAGAAGCACTTGGCATATACTGTGCATTTTTCCTTCCATCCATGGGGGCTGTCCAATATATGCCAGAAGCTCAAATGCGGTGGTTCGGTTCTGAACTCTCCAAATTGTCACGTTCCTTACACAGAACCACTTCTCAACTCCCTGACTATCATTGTGGTCCAAAGTGGAGATCCTCTGCATGCAGCCCAACCTAGCATTACATCCTGGGTTCTCATCAAGTTTCACCGCGGGGGGGGGGGGGGGGGGGGTGGGGGGGTGGAGAAAGCGAAAGAGAAGATGGATTCCCTGGAGGGTATGGATGATATCAAGAGTCAACTATTATTAGCCTCACAGAACAGTACGGTCCACTTCCACAATCTATATTATTTATAGAATTGTTGCTTAACTGGTGATTATAATAAGGATATGACTCCAGATATGCCTCCATGCATAGCACAATAAGCACTGCTTCAGTTGTCCCAACAATACAGACAAATTATCTTTAGAATAACTAATTTACATGACAAATAACAATCTGGTGGGTGGTTATGCTACTTTACTTACCCATCTCTTTTTCATTCTCCGTGTGTTATATCATCTGCTTTGTCGTTTTGTCGTCAACAAATATTAATTGTCTTGTTTTCTTTTTCTTGATTGATTCATTTTAAACGTTTCACAAGTCTGAATGGCACACAGAAGATTTATTAGAATATAATTATCATTTGGAATAATTTCATATTTCTGAAATTTTAGACAAGGTTCACATCTCATTTTGGTATCATTACATTCATGCCAAGACAGAAAAAGGCAATATAACACTTACTTTTCTTATTTTTCATGATCCATGCAGACGTCAACAATTGCAGGCTGGTTGTGGTTAGCTTGTGAGTTCAGGGCACAGGTTCCTGGATGTAGTCGTTTACAAAAAACCTCTGCAAGCTGGCGAACTTCCTTGGGCCCACGTAGCACTACACATCAATGTTGGCGGTCTGGCTGAAAATTAAAACAAAACTTTGTCATACTTTACTTTTCTTATGGAAATTGAAACTAACATCATAACCACATCACACTAGTAGTACACAAATTGTTAGTGAATTTGACGTAATTG